>CM034543.1:3243744-3499673 GCA_020002185.1 Paraescarpia echinospica
CGAGAAACAGACGTGTTGCAGTGGGCTATCAATCAACGTCCGAACAGTCAATGGATATGCGAGGCGGTCACGAACATCACCTTCTTCGTCAATCACATCGTACAGCATCCTATAGGATGCGCGGACATCACCCTTTCCAGGTACATCAAGAAGAACCGTGCCGTCATCGGACTGGAAAGAGAAGTCAACAACAACAAGAAGTACACCGACAATCTGTGTTTCTTCCGTTGTCTTGCTCTGCATCGTGGATGTGACCCACGTTACCTGGAACCCACTGTGAAGGTACTCTACGAGAAGTACGACCACGAAGACGGAGTGTCTATGAAAGACTTTGAGGGAGTGACGATGGACGAGCTCTATCGGATCGAGACCATCTTTGAGATCAACGTGTGCGTCTACACCCTCATCGATCCAAAGGAAGTAGAAGACGGAAAGACGACTGCCGAGCTCGTACGTCGTTCATTGTGTCATTATTCCGACACCTTGTACATCAATGTGTACGACGACACACACTTTTCCTATATACAAGACATCAATATGTACTGTCACTCTTATCGTTGCAGGAAATGCGCTGACTCGTTGTGGAAAGACGCGTACCAACTAGAGAGACACGAGCGCACGTGTAAGGGTGGCACGCGAAAGATCTATCCCGGTGGTGTCTACCGTCCGACGCCGACAGTCTTCCAGCGTTTGGACGACGAAAACATTCATGTTCCCGAGTGCTTGCGCTACTACCCCTATCGTGCTACCTTCGACTTCGAGTCCTGGTTCGATACGTCACACCTTCCGTCGGACAGCGACAAGGTTCATTGGGTGTCTCGTCACGTACCCTTGAGCGTGTCACTGGCGAGCAACGTGCCTGGATTCGAAGAAGCGCAATGTCTTATCACCGATGGTGATAGCGACAAGTTGGTGTCCGACATGATGTCCGTCCTTCAGTCTATGAGCAGTGCTGCCTACGAAGCCATGATAGATGATTACGAGAGGGTCCTTCAAGAACTCACGGAAGCCATCGCGACCTGGGACGAACACGAGGCGGCAGCGGTGGAGGAAGCACCGACAGACAACGAGTCTAAGCGACGACCGTCCAATCCCTACAAGACACTCATGGGTCAATTGTACGGTTGGCTTCATCAGTTGCCCGTCATCGGATTCAACTCGAGCAGGTACGACCTGAACGTCATCAAACAGTTCCTGGTATCCTACTTCCTGTCCACATCGGAAGAAAGAGAGGAGGAGGAGGAGGAGGAGGAGGAGGGTCCTGGAGACTTTCACGTGATCAAACGCGGCAACACGTTTATGTGTCTATCGACGAATGACCTGAAATTTCTCGATATGACTCATTATATCGCCCCGGGATTCTCGTACGATAAGTATCTGAAAGCATACGGTTGCGAGGTTACGAAAGGTCACTTCCCGTACGAATACATGGACAGGTTGGAGAGACTCGACGACACCGCTCTGCCTCCCAAAGAGTCTTTTTTCAGTCGACTGAAGAACGAAGGTATTTCCGACGAGGACTATACCCGTTGTCAAGAGGCGTGGCGAGACAACGACATGAAGACTTTGCGAGATTTTCTCGTCTGGTACAACAACAGAGATGTCGTACCGTTCTTGGAGGCCATCGACAAACAGTTTGCCTTCTACCGACAACGCGGTCTCGACATGTTCAAACAAGCCATCAGTATACCCGGTTTGACCTTGGCCCACCTGTTCAACTATGTACCGGAGAAGACCTTCTTCACCCTCTTCAACGAGACGAACAAGGATGTCCATCAACTGGTCAGAGATAACATCGTCGGAGGACCTTCGCTCATCTTCACCAGACATCACGAGAAAGGGGTCACGAAGATACGTCGGAACGATTACGGTGATGCGGCTCGAACGTGTCAGTCCATCGTTGGATATGATGCGAATGCATTGTACTTGTGGTCTCTATCACAGGACATGCCGACGGGATGGTACACGCGACGACGGGAAGAAAAGGAGTTCCGACCGGAAGCAGGACAGCCCACCGGACAGATGGCCCCCGAATGGTTGTCGTGGGAGTCCGAAAGGACGGGACGCGTCATACGTCACCAGTCCAACGGTCGAGAGAAGCGCATCGGTAAACTCCTGGTGGACGGTTGGTGCAGTGAAACAAAGACGGCCTATCAGTTTCACGGATGCTTCTATCACGGATGTCCGTGCACCGGTCTTGAGGTCAACAAGGTCAACGGGAAACCCATGACTCAACTCCTCGCCGAAACACGAAAGAACACGACCTACCTTCGTCACTTCGTCAGGGTCGTCGAGATGTGGGAATGCGAGTGGAAGGTCACGAGACGCGATGCGTGTGTGAAACTCTTTCTGGACGTCTCCTTTCGCCGCCGCCACGTGCCATGGAAGATGACGTCACAAGAGATCCTGACAGGGGTACGAAATGGCAGGGTTTTCGGTATGATTCAGTGCGACATTCATGTACCGGAGGAATTGCGCGCGCACTTTGCCGAGATGCAGCCCATCTTCAAGAACATTCACATGACCCGCGATGACCTCGGACCGTACATGCGTCGATACGCCGAAGAACACGATATCATGAGAACCCCGCGTCGCATGCTCATCGGAAGTTATCGTGGTGATAAGATCTTGCTCGCGACACCTCTCTTGCGATGGTATCTGGAACACGGAATCGAGGTGACTCACGTCTATCAGGTCATTGAGTACACACCGATCGCCTGCTTCCGACGATTCGGTGAGGCGGTGTCCACTGCGCGTCGCGAAGGAGACGTCCACCCCGACAGGGCCATGATTGCAGACACCAACAAACTGATGGGGAATTCTTCCTATGGGAAATTTATAACCAACGTCGATAGGCACCGCGAAGTCAGGTACTGTACGGAGAAGAGGGCATCGATGGTGATCAACGATCGTCGCTTCCGGCAACTCGACGTCGTGACCGACGATGCGTACGAGATAGAGATGCACAAGCGCACCGTCAGATACACCCTGCCCACACACGTGGGATTCTTCGTGTTGCAGTGGGCCAAACTGCGCATGTTGGAGTTCTACTACGACTTCATGGTCAGGTACGTGGAACTTCCGCTGTTCGAGTACTGCGAAACCGATACGGACAGCGCCTATTTGGCTCTAGCAGGAGAGTCCGTCGATGACCTCGTGACCCCGGAACTACGCGAAGACTACTTTCGTCACCGCTCCGAATGGCTTCCGTCCGAATGTTGCGATGACCATCGAAGCGAGTACGTGCTCTGTCGACTGGCCGGACGTCCGTGGAGCGGTACCGAGACGTGTTGCGAGGTGCGCAAGGCGTACGACAAGAGAACACCTGGACTATTCAAGGTCGAATGGTCCGGCGACTGTTTCCTGGGACTGTGCAGCAAGACCTACTATTGTTCGGGTACGGTCGATAAATACAGCACCAAGGGTCTGAACAAGCGACTCAACACCATCGACAAGCAGTCGTTCCTGGACGTGCTCACCAATCGACGGAGTGGAAGCGGAAACAACCGTGGGTTCCGGGTGAATAAGTCGTCCGTGTTAACGTACATGCAGGAACGCGCGGCTTTGACCTACTTCTACGCCAAGCGCGTGGTCCACGAGGACGGAGTCACAACGGGACCGGTGGACGTGTGATGACGATTGCCGTGCTGTAAGTCTACGCCGAAACACTACTGACACAAAGAGGAAATGCGCCCCTACGTTAGTTGGGGTTATAGGCGCCGCTTTGCTGTCACGTGGTTAGTAGGTACACAGTAGTCAAAAAAAAAAAAGTTACTTAGACAGATGTCACGCAATCGGTCGTCATAGACCATCATGTCACGGACGCGAGTGGTCGTAGGAGTGTCGATAGTAGGAATGATCGGAGTGTACCTGTACGTCCTATACACCTTCTTGTTCGTTCCCCTTCGCTCTTCGTGCGGTGGAGGTATAGTCGTATCATCTAACGTCACAGAGAACGCGACCACCTACTACTACTAGAAGACGCGGCAACGATCATGGATACACGATGGAAACATCCCTTCACCTGTATAGTCGCGGGTCCGACGGGATGCGGTAAGAGTACCTTCGTGACGCGTGTTCTACGTCACGCCGCAAAGATGATAGATCCGCCTCCACAGAAGACAACGTGGTATTATGGAGTGGCAGAACGCCTACGCGTCCATAGACAACGACTCGGTGCGATTCGAGGAAGGCTTGCCGAAGGGTGATTTCGATGCATCGACGCGAAACCTCGTGGTCATAGACGATCTGATGGCGGAAACGGATGAAAGGGTCACGACCTTGTTCACGAAAAAGAGTCATCATCAGAACACTTCCGTTCTCTATCTCGTGCAGAACCTTTTTCCGAAAAACAAGGAGAGTCGCACGATCAGTCTGAACGCACAATACATGGTGGTCTTCAAGAATCCTCGTGACGCGTCGCAGATAGGTCACTTGGCACGACAGATGTATCCGGGACGCCTGAAGTTTGTACAGGAAGCGTTCAAAGACGCCACGTCATTACCGTACGGTTATCTCCTGATCGATCTGAAACAGGACACACCCGAAGACATGCGTCTGCGTACGGCCATCTTTCCGGACGACGGTGTTCAGTACGTGTACCAGCCCAAGGTATAAGACGACTGTGCATGGACAACGTCTCTTCAGTCGCAGGATGTCGGAGCTCGTGAAGAGACATATACTGTGCATACAGACTCTCAACAGATACAAGAGCACGAAATTGAGACGAGCCATCCTCATCAACGCCGACGCTGATCTCTTGTGCGCATTGGCCGAGTGCGCCTACAACATATTGAAGAAGAACATTCCCTTGACTCCCGTGCAGAGACAACGTTTGAATAAATACAAAACAAAACTGCGCGAGTTGGCAGAGAGAGGCGCGACAGCGGACAGGAGACGTCGTATTCTGCTGCAGGGTTTGGAAGGAAGAAACGTACCGGGCAGGAGACGTCTTCGACGTCGAGGTAATAATAACCAGGTCGGAGAGGGTCAGACCGGTGGTTTCCTGGGTGCTTTGCTGGCACCCTTGGCTAGTTCGGTCATTCTACCCTTGCTCAAACAGGTGTTATTCAAGTAGACGACAACAAGTATGGAACACGCACGGAAGATGGCCTTGGTAGATCCGCGACTGTTGGATAGTCTTCGCGCACCACCGACGGATATCCTGGCACGGAAGGTACACGACCTTGATAACGAGATGAAAGTCATACTCGACAGACAGGATATCACCGACGGAGAAAAGGTCATGATGTATAATCAAGTGTTGCAACGCTACAACACGTTGTCCAATCGTCACGCGCGAGAACCGCTGCGCGTGACGAACGTGGAGACGCCACCACCACCACCACCATCATCATCGCCAGTTGACGCGGCGGCGGCGGCGGCGGCGGCGGCAATTGTCCCTCCGCCCCCGCCTCCGGCGGGGGCGGTAGGTATAGAAGTGGAAGTCGTCAACAGCGTTCCAAAAGCCCTTCGAGGTAAAGCCACGCAACTGATGGATCGTCTCAAAGGAGGAGACGTCACGTGGAACGCACGCGGAGAGCTCATGTACAGAGGAGCAGCGGTACGCGGAAGTAACATGGTTGATCTCGTAAACGATGTCCTACGCAAGCGCAAGACCGCCAGCAATCCGACGGGATGGCAGACGTTTGCGCGTCAACTCGGTGACTCGAACGTACCCATGGAGTTGGTGGGTAACCAGGACAGGAAACGACACATTCAGCAGTCGCAAAAGAAGAGCGCGGTAGCGGTAGCGGCTGCACGATCGCTCGGTAGAGCGCGACGAACCCTGCAGTGGACACCCCTCACGCGTCGTCAACGGATGGACTCGTCTTCTACCCCATTCCCCACACCACCGCAGGAAGGACGTAAGAAGAAGAAGACATCATGGGAGAGTCTTTAAAGACGACGACGCATGATGACGTGGGGCACTCGTCTGTTTATCGGTATCGCTTACGCCACGCTTCACGTCGTGACCGGGATCACCGTCGACTATCTGATACGAATATGGCAGCTCAGAGGAAAAAGCTCCAGGAAGTCTACTTCGATCCTTCTAAGGTAGAGAGTTACGGGGGTCTCGCGTCTTTGCGACGAGTCGACTTCCGACATATACAGCGTGTACCGAGAAAGATCGTCGAACAATGGCTATCGGAACAGAACGCCTACACTCTACACAAACCGGTCAGAGTTCATTTCAAGAAGCGACGCGTGCTCGTCGGAGGTCGGAATCAACAGTGGCAAGCCGATCTCGTCGACGTGTCCAGTCTGAAAAAAGAAAACGACGGTATGACGTTCCTACTCACGGTGATCGACGTCTTCTCGAAAGTCGCCCGATGCGTTCCTCTGAAGAACAAGTCGGCGACGGTGATGGCGAAGGCACTGGACGGACTCTTCGTCGACGACGGCGTTCGGCCGCTGTTGTTGCAGACCGATAGAGGTCTGGAATTTTTTAACCGTACCGTTCGGAATGTATTGGACAAGCACGGTATCCAACACTTCGCCACCTACAACGAGGAGACCAAGGCGAGCGTCGTGGAACGCTTCAATCGCACACTAAAGACGCGGATGTGGCGATACCTGACACACAAGGAAACGTGGCGATACATCGATATCCTTCCGGATCTGGTGAGGACGTACAACGACACACCCCACCGCAGCATCGGGATGGCTCCGTCGCAGGTGGATGATACTAATCAGGAAGAGGTGTGGCAGACCTTGTACGGTGGTCATCACGGTAAGGGCGTGCCCAAGTACCACGTGGCGGATCGCGTACGTATCAGCAAGGTCAAGAGACGATTCGACAAAGGGTACATGCCGAATTGGACAGAGGAAATATTCACGATACGCGAGGTGCATCCGTCCGATCCGCCCGTCTATCGTCTGACGGACGATCTCGGAGAGATACTGAACGGCACCTTCTACGAACCGGAGTTGCAGAAGGTGACGATTCCGATCGATAAACTGTACCGCGTGGAATCGATAGTGCAGAGACGCAAAGTAGGGAGGCGAAGGGAGGTGTTGGTGAAATGGTTTGGATACCCTTCGAAATTCAACAGCTGGATCGATGCCAAGGGTCTCGTTGGACTATAAAGACTAGTCACCTGTTCGACGAGATGTCATTCATCCACACATGACAGACGAGACGACAACAGTTGTCGAAGAAGAAGAAGAAGAAGAAGTTGACGCACCGCCGCCACCACCACAGAGGACTCCGTGGCACATCTTCGGTACCGCGTGTCCCAAAGAGGAGATCGTTTTTGTGTGTCAGGTTATTGTCTTGTACAGTGTCATATTGATCAGTATCTATAACCTATCCGTCGGTCACGAGAACCCGACTCTGTGGACGGCCCTTTTGAGTAGTTCGTTGGGTTACCTGCTACCCAGTCCGACGTTGCGACAACAACAACAACAAGATGACCGCCAGCAGTGATTTCTATCTGACGCTACCTAGCAACGCTTCCATGCACACCCATCCCGACAACACGTTGACCCACTACATGACGATGCTACCGCAACGTGTCAACTTGTCGAAGGATCAGTGGGAGTGTGGTCTGTCGGAGATAATCTATCCCCATAGTTGGTACAACGTGAGAGAGAGTGACACGTGGTTCGGTATAGGACTAAGAAATGACAATGAAGATGACGACCAGGAGATCAGTACGATGAAAACCAAGATCGAGAGTGGGTATTATCACGGACCGAACAATATCGTCAAAGCGATAAACAAAGGTCTAGGACGTGTGCTATCGGATAATGTCGTGCGCCTATCCTACAGCATCATCACGCACAAGATTACAGTGGTGATGGCATCGAACGTCATATTGACCGGTGATATGTTTAAGACCATTCTAGGCTTCAACGACACAATACTATTAGGAGATATGTCGAAGAAGAAGGAAACGTTGATCGAAGCCGACTACGTGGTGGACATGACGCGGGGTTTCGAGTCGCTCTACGTCTACACGAGCGTTATCGAACCTCGAATCGTTGGCGACAGCCACGTTCCGCTGCTGCGTATAGTTCCGGTGAGAGGTAAACAAAGCGACACCGTGACGTTGACCTTCGAAAAGATACAGTACATACCCGTCCTGTGCAAAGACTTCGACACGATAGAGATTGATATAAGGGACGATACCGGTCGGCACGTGCCATTCGAACGCGGAAAACTGACGACGACACTTCATTTCCGACGACGACGAACGGCACTGTTCTAGACGATGAATTACAACGACTACTACACTCGACAAGCGGGAGGCGCGCTTCCCTATTTTACAGGTGCCCGCTACCAACGAGGACACGGTCTAGGAAGTCTATTCGGAGGTCTACTGCGTACCATCATGCCCCTCGTCAAGAGAGGTGCCGTGGCTTTGGGAAAGAGAGCGGTGTCGACCGGCGCGCGCATAGCCAACGACGTCCTGTCGGGGGAGAACATAAAAACGTCCGCCAAACGTCGCGTTACGACCGCCGGTAGGGAGATGTTGAGTCAACTCATGTCCCCTGCTGGTGTACAAGCGCGTAAGCCGAGGAATATAAGACGCACGTACCCTACCAATCGAGTCAGTACAGGCGGAAGACGGACGACGATAAAGACACGCCGCAGACGCCGCCGCCAACGCCCCTCTCTCCAAAGGACACGCGAGCCCGACATATTCGACGACGATGGCGTTCGTTCATAAACAATCGTGTGAGGGAGTCAAGAGCGAACTAGGTCTCTTCACCGTGCCTCCGACTCAAACCAGTATCATCGATAGTCACGTGGTGGAACATCAACCCATGTCGTCACTCGACTCGGGTGGTCCGATAGAATTCTTTATACCCGGTTCCGGAGACGATTACACGGATGTCGCCGCCACGATGCTACACATTCAAGCGAAGATAACCAAAGCCGACGGAAGCGACCTCGATGTCGACGAGCCCGTCGGTCCAGTCAATAACTGGCTCCATTCCCTTTTCAGCCAGGTCGACGTCTACCTGAACGGAACGCTCGTCACCCCTTCGACCAACACGTACCCGTACCGCGCCTACATAGAGACGCTGCTGAGTTACGGCAACGACGCCAAGGAGTCGCAACTGACCAGTCAGCTGTGGTGCAAGGACACGAGTAATCGTATGGAATCCGTCGAAATAGCCGCCGGAGATACGAGCAACGTGGGGTTCGTCACCAGACGCGCCAGTACGGTTGGGAGTCACGTGGTCGACATGATAGGTCGTATCCACGCGGACTTCTTCCTCCAGGATAAATTCCTCATCAACGGCGTCGACATGAAGGTACGTATGGTACGCAGCAAGGACGCCTTCTCGCTCATGGCCGGTGGAGGCAACACCGCCTACAAGGTAAAGATCGTCAACGCTGCGCTCTTCGTCAAGAAGGTCACCCTCAATCCGGCCGTGCAGATGGCTCACATCAAGACACTCGAAAAAAACACAGCCAAGTACCCGATGCGACCCGTCCACTGCAAGGTCTTCTCCATTCCCGCAGGTACCCGCTCGTACACACACGAGAATCTCTTTCTTGGCGCTCTTCCAAAACGTCTCGTGGTGTGCTGCATCGATAACGACGCCTTCAACGGATCCTTCGAAAAAAACCCGTTCAACGCCAAAAACAACCACATGAACTTCTTCGCCGTGTACGCGGACGGACGACAGATACCCACCAAACCTTTCCAACCCAGATTCGACAGCAACCTCTTCGTCAGGTCCTATCACAGCCTGTTCACCTCGACGGGTAAGGTGTGGCAGGACGAAGGAAACGGCTTGACTCTCAAGGACTTCCGTCACGGCTACACCTTCTTCGGCTTGGATCTCACTCCTGACGGATGCGACGACTGCTCCTTCCATCTGCTAGAAAAGAGCAACCTGCGCATGGAGCTTCAATTCTCTGAAGCACTGCCGACCACTGTGGACATCGTCGTCTACGCCGAGTTCGAGGCCGTCCTGGAGATCGACAAGAATCGTAACGTCATCTTCGATCATTGATGGAAACCCTGCGGATCGCCCGTCTACTCTTCCAGGATACACACACCAAGGACATCGTTCGTAAGGTCGTACCCAAAGACGTACTCCTCACCCAGACGATAGACGCTTATCCGGTCGCTTTCGTTTGCAACACGCACAACAGGTCGAAACCGGGAGAACATTGGATAGCACTGTACGTGGACGATAATGGTCAAGGCGAATACTTCTGTTCGTACGGCTTGCCACCACGACACGTCGAATTCCGACGATTTATGGATAAACATTGTGTGGAATGGACTCATAATTCAAAGAGACTTCAGAGTCACGTATCTAACGTTTGCGGACAATACTGTGTTGCTTATCTCATGTTTCGTTGTCGTGGACTTCCTATGAAGGAATTCGTGAAAGGTTTCGGCACTGATTTGGTAGCAAACGATTGTCGTGTGTTCGACTGGCTTAAACTATTGAACTAAGATACACATGCGTTTCATTATCATCGTCATCATATGATTCGAGCCTATGGCGCGGTGGTCACACACCCGTAAGCTCACGACCTCTGCCGCGGTGTTCAGTCACCCGTAAGTCGTAATATCATCACGAGCCACTGGCGCGGTGGTCACACACCCGTAAGCTCACCCGTAAGTCGTGTCATCACACTTGTTGCGGTTTTTTACTCATTACGCTTGTATCTTTAGTCAATAAAATTCGTGTGCACACGTATACTTTGGTGTTTCGTTCGTTATTTCATACACGTGCATTCATACACATACACACGCGCACCCCTCCGTCACCGGAGGCACCACTCTAGATGACGGTTATTAGGTCCACTTCTTTCCGTTAGAGGAAGGTCACGTCAACATAAACACGGAAGCACCCGTCAGTTTACGTATTACTATTCTCAGGTCACGTGACAGGAAGTACTTCTCTCTCTGCTAGGGACGCTTAGGTCAACAAATGACAGAAAAAAAAAAAAAAAAAAAATAAATAAAAAAAAACCTTAGGTCAGCTAAAAAATGCCCTTAGGTCAGCTAAAATAGACAAAACTGCACATGCACCTGCTGAGTTACGTATTGAGATCCACTCATACACTACTAGTGAGGTTGTATTATTGCGCTATCGCCTTCTATTACCGAATAAAACGATGAAAACTGTACCGAGTGTTCGCATTTTTATTCGCACGCATACATACATACATACATACATATATACATTGTCCCCTAGGTAGGGTCCCTACCCCTAGGTAGGGGTCCCTACCCCTAGGTAGGGAGGGAGGGAGGTCCCTCGTTATACGAGTATCGGCGCCGTGGTGACGCCGTCGTCGAGCACGCGCCGTTTGGCGTAGAAGTAGCTCAACGCCGCGCGCTCCTGAACGTACGTCAGCACGGACGACACCTTCACTTGGAAGCCGCGGTTCCGGCCGCCGCCGCTCCGTTGGCGGCGCAGCACGTCGAGGAAGGCGTCCTTGTCGACGTCGTTCTGACGCTTGCTCAGCCCCTTCGTACTGTACTTGTCGCCGCCGTCGTCGCCGCCGGAACAGTAGTACGTCTTGCTGCAGAGCGCGACGATTCCGCGGCCGGACAATTCCTCTTTGAAGAGGCCCGGCGTTCGCTTGTCGTACCGGCGCCGACGCACGCAACACTCGTCGGGCGCGTCCCACGCTCGGCCGGCGAGCCGGCACCGCAAGTACGCCTCCGCGTGCGCGTCGCAGTGTTCCGACGGGAACCAATCGCCGCGGTGTCGAAAGTAGTGTTCGCGCTTGGCCGCCGCCACGAGCTCGTCGAGTCGGCGCCCCGCGAGGCTCAAATACGCCGAGTCTGTGTCCATCGCGCAGTACTGGAACAGGGGGCGCGGAATGTAGGCGGCGATGAAGTCGTAATAAAACTCCAGCATGCGCAGTTTGGCGTACTGATAGACGAAGTAGCCGATCTGGATGGGCAGCGCGTACCGGACGGTTCGCTTGTTCAGCGCCACCTCGTAGAGGCCGTCGGGGACGACGACGTCGAGCTGACGGAAGCGACGATTATTGATCAGCGTCGAGGCGCCGGCGGTCGTGCAGAACTTGATGTTGCGGTGCAGGTCGACGCGCGTGATCGTTTTCCCGTAGGAACTGTTGCCGAGCAGTTTAAACGTGTCGGCGATGATGGCCTTGTCGGGGTCGTCGTCGCCCGCGCGTCGCGCGGCGGAGACCGTGTCGCCGAAGCGGCGAAAGCACGCGACCGGCTCGTACTCGACGATCTGGTAGACGCGCTCGAAGACGAGGCCGTGCCGCAGATACCACCGCAGTAGCGGGGTCGCGAGCAGAATCTTGACGCCGAAGAAGCTCCCCACGAACGTGCGCTGAGGCCGGACGAGGAGGTCGTGCGTTTCGGCGTAGCGACGCATGAACGGGCTGAGATCGTCGCGCTCGATGTAGGCGTTCTTGAAGATCGGCTGCATCTCGGCGAAGGCGTCGCGCAGCGCCGCCGGAACGGCGATGTCGCACTCGACGAGGCCGAACAGCGTGCCGTCGAGCACGGCCTTCAGGATCGTCGGCCGCGTCACGGCGCCGCCGTCGCCGGTCCAGCTCCGCGGCGGCGGCGGCGGCGGCGGTCTCGTCGCGCGCCACTGGCACTCCCACATCTCGACGACGGCGACGAAGCGGCGAAGGTAGGCCGTGACGTCGGCCGTCTCAGCGTACAGTTGGCGCATCGGCTTACCGTTCACCGCGTTCGTCTCCCTCCCCGTGCACGGACAGCCGTGGAAGAAGCACCCTTGGAACTGGTACGCCGTCCGCGTCGCGCCGCACCAGCCGACGACCCGGTACTTGCCGACGCGCTTCTCGCGCCCGTTGAGCTGGTGACGTATGTGGGCCCCCGTCCGCGCCGCCTCCCACGTCAGCCACTCGACGGCCAGGCGGCCGTAGCGGTGTACGCGCTCCGGCCGAAAGGCGTTGTCCGCTCGCCGGCGCGTGTACCACCCCGTCGGCATCTCCTGCGTGATCGCCCATAGATAGAGGCCGTTTGCGTCGAAGCCGACAATAGAGCGGCAGGGGCGCGCCGACTCGCCGTACTCCTCGCGCCGAAGGGCGGTCACGCCGGCCTCGTGATAGCGCGCGAAAATGATCGAAGGGCCGCCGACGATCTGCGACTGTAGGAGCCGGTGCAGGTCCTTGTTCGATTCGTTGAAGAGCGTGAAGTGGAGCGTCGACGGCAGATCGTTGAACAGATACAGCAGCGTCAGGCCCGGCACGCTGATGGCGTCCTTGAACACGTCGATGCGGCGCTGCCGATAGAAGGCGAACTGCTTGTCGACGGCCTCCAGGAACGGCGCCACGTCCCTATTGTTATACCACACGAGGTAGTCCCGCAGCGTCGTCATCCCCTCGTCGCGCCATACCCGCGCGCAACCCTCGTATTCGGCGGCCGAGATGCCTTCGCGCTTCAGGCGGCTGTAGAAGGCCTCGCGCGGCGGCAGCCGGGTCTCGGCCAGTTTACGCGGGTCGTCGAGGTACTCGTAGGGGAAGTGCCCCTTCGTCGCCTCGCAGCCGTAGGCCTTCAGAAACCGGGCGTAGCTGACGCCGGGGGCCAGATAGTTGGTGATGTCCAGGAACTTGAGCGTCGCCGTCGCCAGGCACATGAAGTTGTTCTGACGCTTGATCGTGAACGCCGACGAGATGCTCTGCGCCTCGTCGGTCATGAACAGGGGCGTCAGATATTTCTTAACGACGTTCAAGTCGTACTTCCCCGAATTGAAGCCGAGGACGGGGAGGCGGCGCAGGTGCTGCCACAGACGGTCGCCGAGCACCGTGTACGGGCTCTTATGGCGCGCAGCCTCCGCCACCGTCGCGTGCGCCCGCCATTCGGCGTCGAGCGCGTCGATCGCCTCGAAGGTCGCGTCGAACGACGGACGCAGAGCCGCGCACGCCGCCTCGCTCATGGCCTCCAGGGCGTCAATCAGGCGCTTCGCGAGGTCGCCCGAATCGCCGGACGTCACGAAGCAGCTCGCCGTCTCGTGCCCGGGGACGTTCGAGGCGACGCTCACGCTGAGTAGCTCGTGTCGCGCGATCCACCGGCATTTGGCGCTGTCCGCCGGCAGATCGTGATCGTCGAAGTAGCACTCAAAATCGTACGTCGCCCTGTACGGATAGTAGCGCAGGCGTTCGTCCACGTAGACGCCCTCGTCCTCCAGCTGCTGAAACACGGACGGCGTCGCATGGTAGACGCCGCCGGGAAAGACGTGGCGAACGCCGCCCTCGCACGTCGCCTCGTGACGCCGCAGCCGACAGGCGAAGCGCCACAGCGCATCGCCGCACTTGCCGCATCGATACGAACGACAGAACAGCGACGCGTCGACTATGAAGGAATAGTGCGTTTCGAACAGATTGACGCTCATGGTGGACGGGTAGCGATGGAGGGAGCGGCGGACCACTTCGGCGGTGGCGTCCTCCGCCGACAGCCGATACACGGTCACATTCGTTTCGAAGGTCGCCTCCACCCGGTCGAGTTCGTTCAGCGGGACGCCCGCGAACGCGCAGTAGGGTTGGTCGCCGTAGTCGGCGTAGAGCCTTAAGGCGGCGGCCGTCAAATCGTCAGCGCGAAAGTCGGCGCCCCGATGCAGCGCCAGACAGCAGAAGAGGCACAGGTTGTCGGCGTACGGATGCCCGCGGCGATCGTTCACTAGGCTGACGAGCCCCGCGTTGTGGCGCAGATAGGCGGGGAGGGACTGCTGACGGGCGCATCCGATAGGATGGTGGATGATGGCGTTGAGGAAGTACGTAACGTTCGTTACCAACTCGGCGATCCACCCCGAGTCGGGGCGCTGCGCGATCACGTACTGCAGAACGTCGGGCTGTCGGGTGGCGTCGAGGAAGCGTTCGAATGACGCGGCGTCGGAAACGAGGACGGGCGACTCGAGATAGCGGCCGCAACAGTTACACGAAGAATGGTAGTAACGTAGTCGGCCCGTCTCCCTGTGCCGCAGAATAAACCCGTACGATAAGTTTATTTTAAAGGCCCGAGTCTGCGCCTCGAACATCAGTCGTAGTTGGGCTTCGTGCGCGGCCGTATCCCCGTGGCCGGACAAATGGAAATTATACCTAGATTGAACGGGTCCGCGCGCCACAGACGTACGGATGCTCGTCCAGTAGTCGCGCACGATGCTCTGTAGGTCGTCGTCGTCATCGCAACATAAATGGCTATCGGCGTGACCGCCGAACGGTCGATTGCATTTTGGACACACCTCAGCGGCGACGCCGCAAATTCGCAGATGCCGCTACATTTGGACGCGCAGCGCGAACGATCGATCGCATTTCGGGCATACGTATTCATCGCTGCCGCATGTTTTTAGATGCTTCGACAAATGAAAAAGACGGACGAACGATCGATCGCATTTCGGACACACGTGCATCATCGGTCTAGGCGGCGCGCTACTAACTATGTCGAGGCGCGTCGACGCCACTTATATGGCCGCCCTAACGCCCGGTAGGGGGTTTTCTCCTGGTACAGTAATTGTTATCCGTCAGGTGGCGGCACTGCTCGTCCGTGGACCGCCGAGGGGGCGACAGGGGAGGAACGTGGCCGACAGGTGGCGGCAGCGTCGAGGACTACGTTTGGCAGTTCGCCTGTCAGCGGCAAAGTTTTTGTTTACGTTTTGTTTCGGCTGTCAGCGGCTCCCGGTTCGCCTGTCAGGGGCGCCCGGCTACGGCGGCAAAGTTTTTTTTGTTTACGTTTTGTATTAGAAATTTCGGCTGTCAACTCCCGGTTCGCCTGTCAGTGGCACCCGGCGGCAAAGATTTTGTTTACGTTTTGTAGTAGAAATTTCGGCTGTCAGCGGCCCTCGGAGTGTTTTTTTTTTGTGCGCAGCAGTTGGACAGGCATTGAATGTCAGCGACGTGTGTGTTTTTTTTTTGGACGGCAACAACAGGAGGCGGGAATTGATTTTCATACGTTTTATTAAGCAGACTCGTACTACATCACCACCACAGTAAGGCTTTATGCCACAGTAAACAGTAAAGAGGCTTTATGCCACAGCAGAGTAAATAATGCGCCTCCAAAAACGGCCTATAGCAAAATGTTCATCGCTACTAAGTGTTCGGCGGGCGCTTATGCCACAGCGGAGTAAATAATAACGCTTTAGGGGCGCAACAGCGGACTATAGGCCGTCCGATTAAGTTCATCGGGTTTACTATTCAATTTCCTGCTAATGTTCATCGGCGTACCTACTAATAATAAGGCTTTATGCCATAGCGAATGTTCAATTACTAAATGTTCATAGGCAAAAAAAGTTAAGCGTTCGGCGGAGAATACGTCAGACGTCGAGACATCCCCTTTTCAACAGGTAATACTGCACGGCGACCTCCAACAGAGCACGATCGAACGGCGCCGTCCAATCCGTCCCCATGAGCCAGTCGGCCACCTGGCGCATGAGAGCGCCCTCCGAGGCGCGATCGCCGCGCACGCAACGGTCCTCCAGTACCGAGAGTATACGAATAGCGGGGAGCAACAACGACTGCTGTAGAAAGCTGTCGAGCGATGCTGAAAAAAAGCACACATTCAGAGCCGCCACGTTTTCATACAGAATGTTATAACGCCGGCTCGGCTTCCTTCCCCTGTAGCCGCACATGTGCACGAACGGGTACCCCTCTTCAGGGGGGCACTCACCACATTCTTGGCGCGCTGTGTCCATCACACGCTCGCCGATTAGTTCGGCAAACGTGGCCATCGTGCATCGCTGACGACCGGCGTACGAGTGCAGAACGCTCCACTCCGAATCGGCCTGAAGCGTGCCCACGATCACAGGGCGTTTGTTGCGGGCCCACGGTATGAAGTCTTCCGACGAAACTGACAGCACGGCCAGAGGCAGTGGCGACGATGACACGGCTGCTGCGGCGTCCGCTGTCGCCGCCGGGGTTAATGGCACAGCTGCTGCTTCGTCTGGCGCCACCACCACCACCACCGGGGTTAATGCAACGTACGTGGGCGTCCCGGCGTCGCTCACCAGGTCGTGCGGTGGCATGGGCTGCGCGTCTTCCGCCTCAGGCCAGTACGATATCCCTTCTTCTTCTTCTCTCGCCAGCGGTGGAGGGGCGGTGAGGCGTGGCGTCGCCGTTTCCTTCTTAGCGCACTTCTCGGCAGGGGGTGCGCACTCGTCAGCAGCGTCGATAAGTCCGCGCAACGCAGCAGCAATTACAGCGTCCTACAGAAGATAACCAAAGCAGCAATTACAACGGTCTACAGAACACTAGCCAAACGTTAGTCATTCAAGCGTACACGCCGGCCTCGCTCCCCTTCTTCGGCACGACCCGCGCCTCACGGACCGTATACGTGTCCAGTATGCCACCCCACACGACCTTGTGCACGGTCAGCTCCAAGACTGTGCCAACCAGGCTTGCCACAAAGCTACTGCGCAACTGGTCGGGCAACAGGCCGGACACATGATCGGCATTGTAATCGCCTATCGCCGAAATAGCTTCGTCGAACAGGGTGACCCAAATACCGGCCTCAGTGACGTCGTCCTTTTCGTCTTCCACCAAAACGCGCACCGCAAAATACGTCTTCGCATTTGCCTGTACACCGTGTACGGCGCACACCCGGCCACCGCTTTCTAGGCCTCTCACTTTGCGCTTGCAAACGCCACAGCCGATGTACGTGCATTTGCTTTTCCAAGCCACGCTAACGATTGTTACGGGCGTAACAATCTTATACGTGCCATCGCACGCCAGCACGAACTCTTTCAACGATACCTCGGACGCACTCACCACGGCCTCGAAAGTAGGCGCCACGTCGGCCGTCGGAAGGCCCTTCGCGCTGGCCTCCGACGCCGGCTTCGTTTTGCCACCAGCCGCCACCGTTGGCACATCCCTCAGCTTGCTCCCCCTCTTTGGCGGCATCTCTCCGTGCGCGACAGGCGGCGACATGATCAACAACAACGCTCTGCAACACACAAAGTTACTGCAACGGTAGCAACACGACAGCGACGATACTTAGACGTTCTCCGCCCCGTTCTATATAAGCGCTTTGCACGCGGCCCGCACGCGGCTCCCGTGAGCGAGAGCACGCGAGCCGCGAATCAGCCGACTCTTACAAGGTTACTAAAACTGAAAAAAATATCTCGGTCAGACTAGTGCACTAACAGAACGCCACTTTTATTTCCTAATATAAAGTTACCATAAGATTCTCTAGCCCCCACTGACTATTATAGGCCGCTTAGTTTGCTCACATTTCACATTTAACGGCCGTTTTAAAGACTTACAAACAGTTACATAAGCGCTTTATATAAACAGTGACGTCAGCCCCTTATGTAAGGCTATGGCGTACGTGTCTAGGCCGCCACACGTTACCGCGCGCAAAACAGCGGCGCAACAACTGCGCAATTCATTTCTCACTATGGAGCCGACCGATCAAGTTGGCAATTATGCGGCCAATTCTCAACAAGCACAAACCAGGTACGTTTTGCTAACTCAACTAACACTGACTTTCCTCACTCACATTACTGCTTTCTTTTATAACGTTCACTAACTAAATAACTATTTTTTTTTACAGCGAGCTGCCTCCCCAAAACGCCGGAATTGGGATTCCCCAAGTCGCCGTGAATACGCCTCCCCAAGCCCCCGGGAATAGTGCTGTTCCGCCGCCCCCCTCTATGCGTCTACCACGCCCCGGCGAAAGGTACGTTTACCGATACTAACTAAATAGCGCTTTTTTTTATTTACCTTTATTTGCGATGCGTCTACCACGCCCCGGCGAAAGGCACGTTTAACGATACTAACTAAATAACGCTTTTTTTTTAATTTACCTTTATTTGCGGACGCCTACTTTCGATAAAGCCTATAGCTGCTTTTCCGGGCGCCCCACTATTTACAAACGCCCCGCTACAGACTTAATGCTTTTTTACAGGGGCCCCCACCTAAAAAGAGACGCGCCGCTACTTTAATACTTTTTTCATACTTGCAGACGAAACATCGCCGGTTTCGATACACTACATATAGGGCGCGGGCAAACCCTTGCGAGGCCCTCGCATCGAAACGGCTTCATTAATAGATCTAGAATACATTTGAGCCCAGGCGATCTAATTATGATCGATAGAAGGCCGCGCGCCGATAGGCCTGGGGGCACATTGTACCTTGGACGTCGCCGACCTCCTCACACCCCTTAACACTTTTTCCTTCTCCACAGATATCGCCTATTGATCGTGGCGCCCGAACTTGTCAATCGGCTCCTTATGGGAGGGCACAACCACACTCCTCGGAATGGCCACCCGGCAGAGCGACCCCCACGCGCCAGTACTCGCTACCCCGACGCTAATTGAACTTTTCCTCCTTCCCCCAGCAGACACATCTACGTGATCGACCCTAGCCTAACGCATCGACGCTGCGATATCGGACGGGGGACTATAGTGCACTTCGTCGGACCTGCCCTTCACACAATCAGCTTCACCTCGTCACGATGCCACCACCAGCCCATCTTAGCCGTCGAGCCGCAACGACAACAAGAACAACAACAAGAACAACAATACGACAGTGACGAAGAACCAGAAGAAAATTTCGACGACGGCTACAGTGGTACCCCCGATTTACAATTTCTAAATGCTGACAACCCCCTACCAGAAGAGACTTTCACACAGCCGTTCTCCTTTGCTGATATCTTTCCACGCCCTCAAATTCTCCTCCCGTCATTTGCGCCACCCATCCCAGCACATCTTTCCGTTCATTTAGGCTTTCCTCCACAGCCCCCCCGGCCGCAACGGCTTTGGGGTACCCCCATGACCCCTTTCCGTCTTCATAACAAATTCTGTATACCAATAAAATTTATTTCTCACCGTTTATTGTTGTTTCTGTGTTTCCTTTCGCACGCCACCAGCATTCCAACTCACACACGAATAATTTCCACCTACACATTTGGTCCCCAGCTGCTATAACGATAACTCCAATGCACGCGTCCCCTGGCAGCTCCGGCCTCCACACGAATAATGCCTATATTTCCACCTACACATTTGGTCCCCCAGCTGCTATAACGATAACTCCAATGCACGCGTCTCCTGACAGCTCCGGCCTCCACACGAATAATGCCTATATTTCCACCTACACATTTGGCCCCCCAGCTGCTATAACGCTAACTCCAATGCACGCGCATCCTGACAGCGCCAGGCGCCAGCCGCTATAACGATTTTGCACCGCTAATGCACGTGCATCGGCTGTTACCAAAAAATCAGCCGTACCGCGGCCAGTACTGACAGGCAATAGCCACATCGGGAGCCTATGCGACACGAAAAACATTTATCCGGCCTCCCGTCAAACAATGCACATAAAAATCCTACAGCCTGACATTCGACACCACCATTTGCCAGTGAGTCGTGAAAACCAGGCCACTCAATTGCCCTCCTGATCTCCAGCGCGCCAGGCGTAATCTAAACCGCTCGTCCCCACCTCCACCACCGCACCGGTCTAGAAGCTTCTAGAAGGTTCTAGAACCTTCTAGAACCTTCCCGCGCGTCATGATATTAACCTCGCTGATCCCCAGGGACGTCACTTCACTCTAAGATCTTTCCCACCTCCCCCGTGCACCTAATTAATACCAATTGGTCGCTATTTACTATTTTTAGTCATTGCTAACGTTCTCCTCCAATAATTGCGCTACTCATTTGTTACTAATTAGTACTTAATTAATTAATTACCCTAATTAGTACCTGATTAGTCACTAGAGGCCGACATTCACCCTATTAGTGCCTCCTTAGTTAGTAGAGGGCGACACCCTCTTTCTCATGACCCCCATCAATCACTTTGACGTTTACTAAAACATTAGTGCTAAAAAACGTAGGAATTCTACTTATAAAAACCTCAAAAGCCTTTGATCTTAGGTCACTTCCGGGGATGGCGTGTCCTCAACCACTACTTCCGGACATTTTCAAATATGCATATTTTTGGCGCGCTTTTCGGGATGCCGAGATGTGACGTCACATATGACCCATACTCGCATCAGGCCGACCCTTTCCATGCATTCAGAGCATGTTTACAAGGATAACTTTCGGGTCGAAACGAGCGTCAAAATTAGTTATTGTGCGATATCCCAATGTAATACAAACACTAGTCATCATAGAGGAACAAGCAGTTATCTTACGGTTCCACATGATTCAAATTTTATTCAAAACAATGAATGCGACTGGGCCTACAAGTCGACTAGGTTTCGCCGAGCTTGGGCTCGTTTTTAGAATAATTATATCGGATGCAACCAACGGGAGATAGTCTACACCAATAAACATACATAACAAACATATATTGTATCCAGCTACAGAAAGTAACGTGTATAATCTTATAATATCACTAGAATATCGATGTATGAAGGAGGAGTTGTACAATTTATCATAACAACTTAAATCAGTCAGCGAATTTCTGACGGTCCTGCTAGCTCAGTTGGTAAAGGCGTTGGTTCGTTGGTATTTATTTTGTAATCGGGCGACGCCGGTTCAATCCCGACACCAAACCATTGATTTTCTTTACATTTTTTAGTTTATGTTTTCACGAAGTAATATAAACCAAATCATTTTTATACCTATGGTGCACTGTTTGTAAATATTTTTTTTGTAATTATTTATTCGCCACAAAAATGAAAATATGGGAATTATATAACGATGTTTCAAAATTTTATTTATCCAAACAAATATAATATAATGTAATGGATATATAATTTATTAATTGTATATATATATATATATATTGTACGGTAATATATTGTAATTATATATGTGAAAACAAATGGTGATCTCTCTGGATAAATAACATTTAGAAACATCGTTATATATAATTACCAATTTTTCATTTTTGTGGCGAATAAATAATTACTACAAAAATATTTACAAACAGTGCATCATAGTATACAAAATGATTTGGTTTATATTATTTCGTGAAAACATAAACTAAAAAAATGTGGAACCGTAAGATAATTGCTTGTTCCTCTATGATGACTAGTGTTTGTATTATATCGGAATATTGTACAATAACTCATTCTGACGCTCGTTTCGACCCCAAAACTCTCCTTGTAAACATGCTCTGAATGCATGGAAAGGGTCGGCCTGCTGCGAGTGTGGGTCATATGTGACGTTACGATACTACGTGATCGCCTAGCTCATGAAATTTTTATTTTCCGCTGGAATCGCTACACAGACGGGTTTAAAATCGAACTTATGCTACAAATGTATTTTTCTGTATTTTTTTATGTTCTCGAATGTTACATACAATTTTAAACTTTGTGTACACATGGAAAACGGATTTTGGCTAATGCCTTGTTTTTATTTCCTTTAATAATCTCTGTCAGTTTCGAATGTATGGGACAATTTTGTAGGCGTGCTAGCAAACGCATTATTGTGGTACGTTCGTAGATTTAACTTTTTAAATTTTCACCTGAGAGGCTTCGGAAGGTTGGGATTCTAGGCACCAGAACTGTCAATCTTTGACTGGTCCTCGTGGCTACATAATTTGGCCTTGTTCTGTTTCGCTCGGTCTTGTTCTGTTCCACTCGGTATTTAGCGGAGCGCGCTCTTGCGTGACTTGAAGCGAGGCTTGTGGAACTGGCAGATTTGAACAGGAGCACTGAGTACAGTAGAGTGGTAGAATAGGTCTGTTGTGAGGGCGTTTTACGTGTTTGATAACCTCACAACTGTATTCATTGCTGAACTATTCAAATTTGGCCGCTCTACGTCCGAACAGATTATCTGTGTGAAAATATTCGGCTAACGTGAAGACTCCCTATCAAAAAGAAAAACTGCCATGGCAAACAGTCAATTTCAGTCGGGTTTCACGACCGACAAAAATAGTTCTAGGTGGGTATATTGTATGATGATGTATTAACTGAATGGATGTATCTATTTATTGTTTGACATTACAAAACCAATATGTTAGAAGTACAAATTAAATCAATGTTTTAAGAACGCCCTGTTACCGAACCCTCATTTTCTTAGAAATGTCGGCGAGAGAATGAGGTCATCGGCTCGGTCTCGGCCATTGACTTGGACAGATCCTTCAGCTTGGATTGGGCACATCCGCGATTGGAGCTGTGTGCTTTTGTTGCAGTTCGTCGGTGTGTCATTGAATGAATCAATGCACATATTGTTATGGACATGCATGAGTGGATATAAATATGTAATTGATTCACGTAGAAATATATCTTATTTTAAATCAATATAGATAATATTAGATTGCATATTGAACACCAAGTCGGTTCAAGTCTAGACTGTCATCATGATGACCCTGCTTTATATTACAGTGTA
Source organism: Paraescarpia echinospica (assembly GCA_020002185.1). Classification (NCBI taxonomy): domain Eukaryota; kingdom Metazoa; phylum Annelida; class Polychaeta; order Sabellida; family Siboglinidae; genus Paraescarpia; species Paraescarpia echinospica. The sequence continues at coordinate 3,266,938 of CM034543.1, forward strand.
AGTAAAAAGTTATTTGTTTGGCAAAGTAGTTGTGTTTGATAGGTGTAGTCATTGAATGTTGGTGTTTAATGTTGCCTGACCTTTTGGAAGTGTACCTGGTATCTTAATAATAAAAATTATATTCTTTATAGACAACTACACTGATACAAAATAAGAAATGTTTCAGTGTTGCCTGTCTTTTGACCTGATGTTGTTACTTGCTAGTCTTGTGACATCAGATTTGCTTTTCACAAGTGGACATGTCATGACAAAAATGCTGTCATGACAGTCATATACATTTACATGCTTGGTTGCTTTGATACAGAATGACCCTATCAAGGTTGGTTTCTGAACTTTCCGTGAAAAAGGTCATTTAGGAAAAACTGAGTTGTTCCTTTTAAGCATAGGTTCCTTATACACTAGTCCCTCTCTTCAGCGGACACATCTGTATCCAAGCATAAGTGTCCCGACATGGCGGGTGTCCGCTCATCGGAGGGACAGGCATCTTAGTGCCAAAGTTCAGACCAGTACAACCGACCCATGGTAAAGATGTGGCAATATGTCAACGCATTGACTGATAGGAATTAAGCACTATATATATATGTTTATTATTACTGTGATGTATTAAAAAATAAATAGTTGGTCATGAAGTTATATCATCCGCCCGACTCCCTCTGTCGATCTGAGATTTTCCTCAGCCGCGTCCGCGCACTGGTCACTCACTGCCACTAGTCTACACAACTGTATCGGCCCGGCGTTGTAGTAGAATTTGCTGCGCGTATGGCAGCATTCAACAAAACATTTCGAACAAAACATCTCTGTTACAACATTTTATAAATTGATATTCTCGAACAATTTAGATATTCTGTAGCTAAAATACGTTGTAAGTAATTCGCAAGTTGATGATTTAGGCTGCCCTCTACTGGCTAAAATAATAACCTGGAAATGATCAACCGAATATCTAAATCAGTTGCTACATGCAGAGTGAACGTTAATTAAATATTAAAAACGGTAACAGGTATAATCGTTAATTGTCTCATTTCATTTTTCATCCAATTTCGAAAGATTCATTAATGCACTAATTGTGCGTCACTTGATAATGCGTTCCACCGTTTCATACGCGTGTAACCAATTCATCTTTTCAGGCACTGGTAATATTTGGCGCAGCGCAGCATAATTTGATGATGCTTGTTTATTATTTCACCTCAGTTTAGGCTTAATGTTGGGCTACATTGAAAACAATTGAGGTGAACCTTTTATACATCATATTTGTGAATCTTAATTGCAATTTACAATATGAATAGGCGACACCAAGCCGAAGCCCTGACTGGGGAAGCCATCATGGCATTGCCAGTGGCAAATGTGATTGATAACAGCACAAAATTAACAATACCTTCCTCCACATTCACTATGCCTAAAGTTTACAGACCGTAATCAAAGGACCTCTAAGTAGTTTAGATAAACAACGATTAGAGCAAGGAAGACAAGCTTGTTATTACGGGTACACGTACTTGGTGTTACCATTGACACACACCAAGCTGTATGTCCGCCATTTTCTAAATAAATTTGGCACAAAATCTTCGAATTAATGAATACTGTCCGTCTTAGGAGGGACATATAACCAAAATATCCTGTCCGCGTACACAAGGTGTCCCCACATCAGAGGGACATTAACATGGCAGAACGATCCGTACATTGACAAACTGTCCCGACATAGCGGGTGTCCCCTCGTCAGAGGGTCCGCTGAAAAGAGGGACTACTGTATCAGTAGTTCTTGTGGAGTGAGGCCACCAGGGGCTTAGCCATGGATTGTACCCTCAGCCAGAGACCCTTCTGTCAGTCTTTAAGACTGGCAGGTGACTGGCCAGGGCGGGTAATTACAACTGATACGACTAGTGAAATTTAGAGGGGGCCAGCTGGCCACTAGATTAACTAATAGTTCCAAGTCTAGTGGTCCACATTAATTACTACCACTGGCACAACTGATAGTGAAACAAATCGAATAGATCAGTATTAATTAAATAAATGGCTCAAATGACAATGATTTGTCACTGAAAAACTAAACTGGCTAATAATGGCTGTGATTGATGCAAATGGCTTTCATGCAAGCCATTTGCATGCTAAAAGGCACAGTTTTGATTAATTCAAGACAGGCCAAAATATTTCTAACGGGGCCTGGATGCCACTGTTGTTGGGTTTGCTTATCCATTTCCGGACGTTGCAGCCTTGATGGATTGTCTATAGACAGCTCTTTCGTTTGCCAGTCTTCCCAGTTGTCATACACAATTAATTACACCAAAGTAACAATATAGGTCCTTAAAATTAACACAATTACTACAAACTATGTTTGAAGTCTACCTTCAGTCTTAGTGTGGTACCAGCTAGATCACAGATCGGTGCATCTTTCACGTTGTTCACAGGATACTCCACCCACCAGGTGGCGCATGCAGTGATATTTTCGGCACGAATCAGCAGGATGCAAACCGGAGCAACATGAAGTCAAACATCTTCGGTGGGGGGGACGACACAGGGCGGGATCAGTCACGAGTACCCAAGCGCACCCAGGACAACATATTCGGCTCTGCTCCACCCCCCGTGAAACATAGTGAAAACGGTGAGTTTATTTAGGGGTAGTTGCAAAAGTAAGTATTTTAGGAGTGGTAGGAAAATAAGTTGATTTAGAGTTGATCGTAAAAGTTAGTTTACTTAAGGGTGGTTGCAAAATTAGGTTTATTTAGGGGTGGTCACAAAAATAAGTTTATTTAGGGGTGGTCACAAAAGGAAGTTTACTTAGGAATTGTCACAAATGCAGGTTTATTTAGGGGTGGTCGCAAAAGGAAGTTTACTTAGGGGTGGTTGCAAAAGGAAGTTTACTTAGGGGTTGTCGCATAAATTTGCAATCTCCCCAAAACGTGGGTGAGTGGCGGTTACATGATTTGGTCGTCACCGTGCATTGTGGGGAACATAAATTGCAACATTGGCGCCACCTGTCGAATGAAGCAAATAGTAATGTCTTAGTAGTCATGTCGATTGAATTTGTTGTGTATTGGCTGTAGTTTTGGATGCCATTTTGAATTTCAAAATCTTAAATCCCTCACCACGTATGGGGTGAGGGGGAGCCAATATGAAATATGTTTGTACAGGAAGACATTGACAGATTTTACTTTAACTGCATGGTGATGAAGGCAGATGGCATATGTATTAGTCTTCCTCATTGTGCCCTATTTGTGTGAATCATCAATGTTTGTGACGTTTGGAACAGATGAGGAAGAGGAGAAAGAAGATGGGGAGGAAGGAGAGAAGACGGAAGAGCCGGCACCAACAGAACAACCCAAATTTAAAGGACGAGGTAAGAAGACAGAGTCTTATGTTGTGCTGGTGTCAAAATTTTAACATGATCCGGTCGGACATTCAATCATCACAAATCGTTGTCATCGAATGGGCAGTACATGCCAGGACATAATGTACATTGTTTATGGCATGCTTATAGTCACAAATATATAGTCACAAATATGCGTACAAAGAAAATACGCAAGGAGTTGGACGTATATTTACGCAAGCTTCAAATTTCCACCTAAGAATGTTTGTGTCAAAATTTGTGTGGTTTGTGAGGGCCTATTGGATACATGTATGCCTTTGGGCAGGAGTTTATTTGTTGACTTGACAATGAAATGACTGTGGCATGCTGAAGATGTCGAGGAGAATTTGTCCATTGTGTTGGTTTTGTGAATGTGGAACTGGCAGACTTGTAGTGTTTTGGGACCGAGTGTGAGGACCAGTGACACACGATTGCAAGCCTGTACATATCGTTTCAACTATTGACACTGAGTGTTCTGAGTGCGTGTGATCTAATCTGAAATGTACACACAGCTGTTTTCTGTAGGAGTGACCTGTCCATGGGACAGCTAGTGCCTAACTCTACTACCTGAGTGTAGACTCGATGCTACTCAGGCTAACGTGTAGCAATTGTTACTGTGTTGATGTTTTCCTTTGTAGGCCAGTTCAACCCGATCACTGGAGAGCCGTACGCGCCACAGCCAGTAAGTGTTGAATGCTTTCTCTCGCAGTCTCTTGATAGCCATTAATCCCATCCCAGTGTTTCCGCCAGCAGGGTAAAATTACGTACCAAAAAAGAATTCTTGGGTAGAGATACATACCCAAAATAAATCCAGATTTTAAAATTTTGTTTAATATTCTGTGCAATGAAACTCATACTTGATGGCGTTTTTAAAGGTGACGAATGAGCCCGTGCCAACACGTTTATGCTAGCTATTCTGTGATTGGTTAAACGTGGTATTCACGGTGGCATTTAAGCCTTCACCCCAGGATAGAACATGGCATACCGGTATATTGGTAGGCTTAGGTGACTATGACCCAGTCCTGAGGGTGACCATAAATGTTAGGTTTCAATATACAATGGTACCTCACTGTTAAGGTCACCCATGGGACTAAACAAAAGTGACCTGAATATCGAGGTGACTGTTAGTGGGACTACTTTCCTATACCTTACTGAATATGGAAATAATTTGGGACTGTGCTAGGGCTGACCTTAATTTGTGAGGTGGTTGTATTAATGAGGTGAACGTAAAACAAGGTTTGACTGTACATAAACTATAAAGTGTTTCTATCAATAAATATTATTTAGTAATGTTAATTATTTCTGTGGTAAATTAGTGGAAGTCACATTATTGATGCAAAGATTTACCTGTTTTTTTTTTGTATTTGCAGCCTGCAAACAAGGACCTACACACGTCGACCCGTGTGAAACAACCGCCAGGTGGCGCTAGCACCAAACTGTGGTAACACGGCGTGCGTCGCATAATGTCCACCCAGGGAAATCCACACTATTTTGTATATTATTTCAAATGCACACATTCTAGAACCGATCACACAGGTTGTGTATCTAATGTCTGACGTCCTCCAAGTGCACCGTCGCTGTATTAATTCCAAACTGTGACCACTGGTGTTATCTCGGCTGTAGCGCACTGAATGCATGTGTCGGCGAGGCAATGTTAGGAAAGTTTGATGTGGTCATTTTGTAAGTTACCAGGTGGACTCGGTTGGTTTTGTTGCTACACCGGAAGTTAATGTTTGTGATATGTCGTTCGTTCGCTGGTGTTTTTTGCGATCAGTTTGTTATACGTTGCTTGTAACCTACTCAGTCTTATGTTCAATATCGAAAACAAGTCTACATAACGCAATTTACTAACAGGGGACTGCTTTTGTATTCATTAGTTATGTGCAACTTTTACTTACACCGAAAGTGCTCACAGAAGATCGTTGTTATTATGCTTGATGTATGCAACAAACACTGAGAACAAGACTTGGGAAAGATGGTAGTAAACATGTATACTGTCTCTGCGTTGCATTCACATCTTTGTAGATTTTACACTTTCTGACAGTTGAAGACACTCCACGCACCAAATATCGTCTGCAGCAATGTTTCCTTGATGATGGTAGCTTGTGCATTAGTAAGAACAGGGTTTTTGTGCACGGATAGCATTACAAATGCAATGAGACAAAAAACTAATGCATGCAGACACATTGGACAAATGCCTAGGCTCATTAATAAAAACAGGCTGAGGCTAGGATAGGATGAAAGTTTTGTCAAGTTGAAAATTGGTAGCATTCATAAACTGACAGTGTCTGTTATGACAAGCGCTGGGCACATGTATGTATGCCATTATCATTACTGATAGTCCCTTGAAATGAAGATGACCCACCAAGATTTCATCAAACAGTGGGGGAGCGATTCTTCAACTGCATACCATGGTGCAGCTGTGCCCCAGGTTTCTTTGCAGATATACCTCAATAAAAACAAACCTCCATGCATCTTATCAAATGTCAGAGAACACAGGCTACCGATGCTCTATGAAGTAATTTCACCATATAGATAACTGGTACAGGAGAATCAAGGAAGCAACCAACATCCACCAAATGAAGCCTGCACCATTGTGCAATGTCAGACGGGAGCTTCCACCAGTCCTGCAGCTGAAGACTGCGGTGCTGTCAAAATAGTCAAGAATCAAAATCAAGTTTCTTGACATAACGTCTGTCAATAATAATGAAAAACAAAGGTTTTATTTGAATGCAATGTTTATTCGCCAGTGTGAACCTTGTCAGACTTCCACCAAGGTGTGACAACAAACAGCAGCCATCCTTATCAATTGCATGTAGCACAGTGTTGGTGACAGTACAAAGACAAGTTGACACTGGAGATAAGAAAGTTATCTCCTTGCTATGTGACATTTACTGATAGCATGTCAAACACTGCCATGAACGACACAAACTCACACATTGACTGGAATGTGTTCCTAATAAGTATTAACAATGTACACATTACAGTTCACCATGCTAATACAATTACATAAATATTTGCTGGGACAATTTGTTGCCCCTGTTTAGGGTTCGAGTGTGTTGGCAAGTTTAGTTTTTTTTATAGTTTTCAAACTGATGCCCTGCCCTCATGGTAGTAAACCATAATTTATGCACAAACAACTCAGAGAATGGTACGTTATTGATATCACCTACATTGGTAATAAGTTAAGGTTAGTGATGTTTGTTTTACTGATTTTAGTTATTTTGTAGGACCTGCTCCAATTCAAGTGTTTATTTACTGTGCTAGGTAAATCATTGACAGTTTTCGCTATCAACAATACACTATCAAATTTCATGACAAACGACAAGGATATTTTTTACACGTGATGCTTTATACCAAGCTGAAATGAGCCAAATTCCAAACGGATGAGTAGATCTACTTCTGTACTGGGTCTACCTGGCATTCCACTAGATAATTAAACACACCTGTATCATATATCAAAGCAAAAGACTTCTACAACATCAGCTAGAGTGGGTCATCCAATTCATTGTGACGATTCATGTCCATTAAACCTACACTAAACTGGCCAGATTCGAATCAACAAATAGCGTCCTTCAATGTCAACAGTAGAAATAAATTATCCCAAGATAAGCACTATACAGATAATATACATAGCTGTACATTCATATATAGGAATATGACACCTTATTATATGTATATTTATTCTATTAACTTTGTATACTAATAAGTGGTTGGGGTCGAACCTGGGAAATAAATGTTCCTAACTTTTGTAGCCAATATAACTTGGAAATAGGTCGGATCAACAGGTCACCAACAATGTAAAATGCTCATAAATACAAGCGCAGTACAATATATACACATTTTAATTGCACATACTGTGAATAACACCCAATGCTTTGTCTGTTGCAAAGAATTGCAAGAAAAATAGCAAAATCAAAATGACGGTGGTAGTTCTTGCCACCTGGCAGTTGTCTCGGTGAGGGCGTGGTGAATTCTACTGGACAACCATATAAAGCAGACATGGTTGATGTCCGAATTGAATGTTGGTTTTGGAATTGTTTATGGAGTCAACATATTTTTTTCAAATCGATAACCATTTACCAAGAAATAAAACAAGGGAATTAACAACAAGCTTTGTCTAGCTAATAACAGCTGCACAATTCTCGACTGCCAGACTGCTTTAAACAGGGATGCGAGAAACATGATTTATTATTATTAGAGACTTGCTTTTGGAATAGATTTTCGTGAAAGATGTGGAATCAGATTCACTGCTGGGAGGGTGGAATCAAACTGTTACGTTTACAGACACCATCACATTATCTTGTACACCAGGTGGACACAAAACACCATCACATTATCTTGTACAACCAGTAGACACAAATAAATACTTTATCAGTGTCTCCTTTCCATTGTACAATCAACTCTGACGTATGTACTATGGAAATATGATAGGACGTGTGGTAAACATTCAGATGTATTTTAAAACAACTACATCACCAATATCACTTACATAAATTGATTACACTCGTAATGCAGAACAAGATTACTCAATTGATGATGTAATTGATTACTACCTTAATCAAACCCAACTCGCATGCAATGCGAAACAACAGAGATTTCAAAGGACACTATGCCACAAGACACAAGCCATATCGTGGGTGGACACAACAAATACACCCGCCTAAGCAATGCTGCTACTTTGATCCGTCAACCTGAAAGATGTACGCCAATAACTCATTAGTAATTCAGTACGTACACCAATAACTCGTTAGTAATTCAGTATGTACACCAATAACTCATTAGTAATTCAGTATGTACACCAATAACTCATTAATAATTCAGTACTGGAGTGTATACAGCTGACGACTGACAGGTCATATGCATGCGTGCACATACACTAGGGTTGGTGTCAGATACTTTTACTTTAGTTTTTGAGATGACAAGTACTTGTACTCGCCAAAATATCAGTAGATTTCAAGTACATAATTTAAATAATTAGAATACAAAGTAATACTTTACATCATGAACCATAAATGAGTACAACATGAATGTAGTATTATTTACTATTAAAGTTAATAACTGACACCTGAATTGTCGGTCTTACTGTTGATCATTACAACTAAATGTACTTGACATAATGTACTTAGAATTGTACTTAACTTTTGTTTTTGGAGTAAAGTGGATCCTCACTATTAAGGTCACCCCTGGGACTGGACAAGAGTGACCTGAGTAGCAAAGCGACCGTATTAACGGGACTAATATCATATGCTCTATTGTATGTGGAAATAATCTGGGATTATCCTAGGTGACCTTAGTTGCAAGGTGGCTGTATTACTGAGGTGATCGTAAAGCAAGGTTCCACTCTACATGTTGTATTTGACCTATTTTACTTGCACTTGGAATTGTACCTAATTTGTTTAATAAGTTTAATTTATGGCGTACTTGTACTCGACCTAGTGAACTTGGAATTGTTCAGTTGAAGAGAATAGAGTCGGGGTCTTGGTTCTGCAGCTGAGCAACGTGACGTAACACGTCTTTCTTGGTGATGATTCCCAGCAGCCGACTGAAAACACCAAGAATATTTAGTTTATTCAGTGTCCTGTTGAACCCACCAAGATCCCATCCGACAGTCCCTTGGGTAAAATTAAAAAAAAATTAAAATATACAAGCCACTGCAAAGGGTTTAATTACACAATTTCAGCTACATACATGTGAAACTGACAGATTTTTTGGATTGATTATTCAATATAAAATGTAAGCTTTACATACATAAAATATAAAATACAGGGTACATTAAATATAAGGATGACACAAGAAAGTTTTCCATCACCCATTCAGACATATACCCACTCACATTCTGTTTTACCTGGAAGTCCATCTAGTATTCAGCACAAACTGATACCTGGTAAGACTCATTAACCTACAGAGAATTATAATGTTACTTTTCTTTACAGAGGTCATGGACGAATCCATGAAAGTTTGGTGGCTGAGATGCAAAACATCCTGGAAGAAAACATTAACATACACATACGCATACCACAGCACGATTATTGTTAGACGTAATTGTTTTAAAAGTGAAACTTATTGATAGTAACCACACACTGCTGTAGAATTATGGTGGTAACTCATTCTTTAAACACACCATTTCATATGCCGTGTGTGCTAACCTGATGCTCCCTCCAGTTTGAAAGATAATAAATGATTACCATTACAATTGGTCTGCCAGAGAATGCCTGCTCACTCACAGTCACTGACCTTACAGACCTGTTAATGATGAAATGATGGCAACGTCTGCCACTAATGCAGTTCCTTGTACACATGTTTATCCACCAATGAAGAGTACACCCAATTAGCGGGCACTAAGTAGTATATCACACACTTCTTACACTTACACACTTCTGTTGATTGCATGTTGGGAAAGCAATGTGACAGGTGATAGGCCTCCAGCACTAGACATGGGGGCTACTTCACCAACAGTCTTGTCAGCTATTGACCTATCTCACACTCACGCCATCTTAGATTGAAAACGAGAGCACTTTCAATACTGAGCCTAACAACATGGTGTAATTCCTGTACATTTTTATTGATTCTCTAATAAAGTGACAGACACAGAAAGATTCCTAGCATTGATGACAATGATTCGGTGCAAATCTGGAACAGCTAAGGTAAATAAATTACATATATCGGCATTGACCAGCAATGGGTGATAATTTATGTTTATTTATAATAAACAAAGGACGGTAATTATTAATTATGGCATGCTTAAAATGTTTTATACACATGAATGGTATGTGATTTTGAAGGATTTATTATTCATTGAATTTGTTAGAAGCAGCATGTTTGTGTTATGACATGATATGAGAGTGAGAGAGTGCGAGAGTGAGAGAGAGAGGGAGAGAGGATTATACTACAGCATCATGAATAATCATTTTAATGGTGGGTTCTGATTTTGTTCAGTTCAGCACTGTTCATACAAAGGTGTACTTTCTACACTTTCTGCCAAGTGACTATGACAACAACTTCAACTGAGACAACACGAGGAGACTGAGCGAACAGTTGAATGCAATAAACTGTTATGGACCACACTATTGCCATGTTTAATTGCTGCCCTAACAGTTAATCACTAACTTAATGCTACCGATAGTTAACAAGATACATTGCAATGTAACATTAAACTTGTCCGACCAGAACAAATAATTTAACAAGAAACAAGACAAGCGTAATTGTATAATTTCAATATATAAACAGTTTCGAAAGATTGTGTTGAAAGGCAGCATGTACTTTCTATGTTGTGGACGAAGGAATCCCAGAAAAAAACTGATAGCCTTTCCCTATCACCTTCTTGTTAATCCATGATAATTCTCTTGCAATTCGCCTGTATGTCATCGTGTAATATTTCACATAAACTATGCAACGACCGACTCCAACACTCTGCTCCAGGCTGATCCTTAACCAACTCATTGAGGTTTGTGCGTGTAGCCTAGCTTTCGAGTGCAATCGACGATGGTGCCCTGCGAGTGTGGGATAGGTCAATACTGAGATATGCAAACACATGTGGAACATAACAACCAGAAACAGGTCTAAACAAACTTGACAAACAAGTGGCAAATGAACTTCAATATCTCAGAGTGCCACACCCTCATAATTACCCAAAAACCAAAACCAAGCCACTTCACCTACAGTGTCCTACTCCATATAAAAAAAACATTTTAACACTTGCAGACCTAGCGCATTAAAAACAGATCTAAAACATGGCTGACTGGACAAGCAAGTGGCAAATGAACTCCAATACCTCAAAATGCCACCCCATCACAATTTCCTAAAAACCTAAACCAAGCCACCTACACCATCTCAAAAAAATTCCCAAGTCGATTCACACCCCTATCTCAGTATCACAATAGGTACTAAACTGTCGTGGACAAAGCATGTCAATCTGTTAGAATGCTTGGCCTCATTAAACACAATCTCCAGCCTGCGACATCTACTGTTAAGGAAGCAGCCTACAGTATGTTAGTAAGACCAAAACTAGAGTATGGAGCTGTAGCCTGCAATCCCTATATAAACAAAACATTGATCTCATTAAAACAATTCAAAGAAGTGCGGCTAGATTTACCTTACATGACCACTGCTGCACAGTAAGCATATCTGCTAAACATACTTGGTTGGAAGACACTAGAACGGAGATGAATGCAACACCAACTTACCTGTTTCTACAAAATAAAACATAACCTCTTCAACATTACTGTACCACATCTTGTGGTCCCGTGCTCTCATACTCAAAACAGCCATCCCAACAAATACATACAAATACATGCATGCATAAATACATACGCATACACATTTACCCCCCCCCAAACTGGTCAGACTACCTTCACTACATTTACTGGTCAGACTACCTTCACTACACTTACCCCCCCCCCCGAACTGGTCAGACTATCTTCACTACATTTACCCCCCCACGAAGTGGTCAGATTACCTTCACTACATTTACCCCCCCCCAGAACTGGTCAGACTACCTTCACTACATCCCTTCCAACAAGTTATGAGCACCGTTCATCTGGCAGCTCGAGTCGGATTACTCAGACTCTAAATACATGCATTAGTGTTGTTAACTACGCACATATCACCCCCCACAGCGGACAGGGTGTCATGTCGCACAGGTCTACCCATGGTATTCTGCACACATAGAAGAAATAGCTATCTAGGTCATATTCTGCACACAAGGAAGGAATAGCTATCTAGGTCATATTCTGCACACAAAGAAGGAATAGCTACCTAGGTCATATTCTGCACACAAGGAAGGAATAGCTATCTAGGTCATATTCTGCACACAAGGAAGAAATGGCTATCTAGGTCATATTCTGCACACAAGGAAGGAATAGCTATCTAGGTCATATTCTGCACACATGGAAGGAATAGCTATCTAGGTCATATTCTGCACACAAGGAAGGAATAGCTACCTAGGTCATATTCTGCACACAATGAAGGAATAGCTATCTAAGTCATATTCTGCACACAAGGAAGAAATGGCTATCTAGGTCATATTCTGCAGACAAGGAAGGAATAGCTATCTAGGTCATATTCTGCACACATGGAAGGAATAGCTATCTAGGTCATATTCTGCACACAAGGAAGAAATGGCTATCTAGGTCATATTCTGCACACAAGGAAGGAATAGCTATCTAGGTCATATTTTACACACATGGAAGGAATAGCTATCTAGGTCATATTCTGCACACAAGGAAGGAATAGCTATCTAGGTCATATTCTGCACACAAGGAAGGAATAGCTATCTAGGACATATTTTGCACACGAGGAAGGAATAGCTATCTAGGTCATATTCTGCACACGAGGGAGAAATAGCTTAACATTGTTTCTTAAACATCAATTTTTTATAGTTTGCTTCTATTTTAGCAGTAAATGAAAAAATTACCGGAGATATTTCATGAAGTCACTAATGATAAATCATTTTAAAGCTCACGATCTGGAGAATCCAAAAAGGTACAAAACTTCATTATTTTCACAGTTTTGCATCTCAACACCCTCTTTGCTCTGGCAGGTAATATGTTATTTATTGCACTATTCCACTTTAGACAATTATTATTACTAATTACTTCCTGTTGAAGCACCCACTGCACCGCGCGGCGCACCATGTTCATGCACCCACTGCACCGCATGGCGCACCAACACACCGGACAGTTACATGCCTTCTTCCCACAGGGAATCACATGCATTATTTAGACTAATACCAGTACTTCATAAAGCACTTCATATAAATGATTAACAACCAAATTGAATCTAGAGTCAATGAATGATCACACCTAAAGCCAATGAATGATCACACCTACAGCCAATGAATGATCACACCTACAGCCAATGAATGATCACACCTAGAGCCAATGAATGATCACACCTAGAGTCAACGAATGATCACACCTTGAGTCAATGAATGATCACACCTAGAGTCAATGAATTATCACACCTAGAGCCAATGAATGATCACACCTAGAGTCAATGAATGATCACACCTTGAGTCAATGAATTATCACACCTAGAGTCAATGAATTATCACACTTAGAGTCAATGAATGATTACACCTAGAGTCAATGAATGATCACACCTAGAGTCAATGAATGATTACACCTAGAGTCAATGAATGATCACACCTAGAGTCAATGAATGATTACACCTAGAGTCAATGAATGATTACACCTAGAGTCAATAAATGACTCTGATAAGGCCATGAAGAAATCAGGTGCATTGAAATTTTGTTTACCACTGTAACCACATTCATCAGTACAGAGCTTGCCACTGTCTCATTCTTTATATTTACACCGTCTAGCAGGTGTTGCAGAAAGTGAGAGAGGGAGGAGGAAGAGAGATGGAGAGTGGAGAGAGGGAGAGTGGAGAGGGAGAGAGTGAAGAGAGAATGGCGAGAGAGGGAGAGTGGACAGAGAGAGAGTGGAAATAGATGGAGGAGTGGAGAGAGAAAGAGAGAGAGATGTGAGTGCAGAGGGAGAGAGAATGGAGAGAGAAGGAAAGAATGGGAGAGTGGAGAAAGAGAATGGGAGAGTGGAGAGAGAGGGAGAGAATGGGAGAGTGGAGAGAGGAGACAGTGGAGAGAGGGAGAGTAGATAGAGGGAGAGTGGAGAGAGAGGGACATAGAGGGAGAGTGGAGAGAGAGTCGAGAGAGAGTCGAGAGAAAGGGTGAATGGAGAGAGAGGGAGTGAAGAGAGAGGGAGAGTGTAGAAAGGAAGGGTGGAGAGAGTGGAGAGAGTGGAGAGAGGGAGAGTGGATAGAGGGAGAGTGGAGAGAGAGGGACATAGAGGAAGAGTGGAGAGAGAGAGAGAGTTGAGAAAGGATGAATGGAGAGAGAGAGGGAGAGTGAAGAGGGAGGGAGAGTGGAGAGAAAGGAAGAGTGGAGAGAGATGTTGGAGTGAGTGGAGAGAGAGAGAAGGGGAGAAAGAGAGAGAAAGAGAGGGAGAGAAAGAGAGAGAGTGGAGACAGAGAGTGGATAGAGTGGAGAGAGAGGGAGAGTGGACAGGGAGTGGAATGAGATGGGGAGTTGAGAGGGTGCGGAATGGAGAGAGGGTGAGTGGAGAGAGAGAGTGGAGAGAGAGGGAAAGAGAATGGAGAGAGGAGAGTGGAGAGAAAGGTAGAGTGGAGAGAGAGGGAGAGTGGACAGGGAGTGGAATGAGATGGGGAGTTTAGAGGGTGTGGAATGGAGAGAGATGGAGAGTGGAGAGAGAAAGAGTGGAGAGAGAGGGAACGAGAATGAAGAGAGGAGAGTGGAGAAAAAGGTAGATTGGGGAGAGGGATAGTGGAGAGAGAGAGAGAGAGTGGGGAGAGTGAAGGAGAGAGAGAGAGAAAGAGAGAGACAGAAGGAATGCAGGACTGAGGGAGAGCAGTGAGAGTGGGAGAGAGAAGGGGGGAGTGGGGAGAGAAGGAGAGAGCTGTGAGAACGGGAAGAGACTTACCCGTTGTGTGTGACGAGGGTTTGCCTGAGACCGAGCTTGCGGAACATCTCTAGAACAGTCTCCATGGGCGTCTGATCTGTGATGGTGATAGGGGCCTGCAACAAACACATGGACACGCTACACCCACTGAGTCTCAACAGTCGACAGGAAGAATATATCCATTGTAGTTATTTTCACAACTTCTTGTACCTTTTCTGGTGTCAGATTATAAATTATCTGTTGCTGAATACAAATACTATAAAGCATCCGAATAATTGTTCTGGGTTCTTCATAATTTTTAATTAAATCTAATACAAATCTAAATTTAAAATAACTAATTGTTTAACAAGTGCAAATATTTAAAATTAATAAATGCATAAATAAAAATAAAACACTAAATATAATCTCATTAGTAGATATATAACTTATTCACTATAACCATAGTTAAACATTAAATAAAGTAAACAAAATCAAATAAAACATCACATGTAAATTGATAAAGTGTCATAAATCTAGAAAAAAAATGTCATCTTAGGCAGTTATTATTATAAGTGATAACAATTACCAGAAATAACTTAATAAATATTAATAAATTGGACAAAAGAAATAGTTATTGAACAGATGCAATAGAAGCTGTAACACACACCATGTCGATGATCCTCTTAAGTTTGAGGGCCTCCGGTCCGACAACCCTTGACACAGGCACCTCGTTCGTGAAGTAAACGATTGAGTTACTTACAATGCCCTCCTGGTTCTTACGCCCATTAGCTGAAGTGTCAACAACAAACAGTTTAAGCCGCCTCCTCGATAAATTGTTTTGCTCGAATCTTTTCAAATTCCTTTCGCGAAAAAGCAAACCTTACTCTCCACTACGACATGATAGGTTGCGTGGGCAAATTGTTGTTAGTTCATAAAGCCTACGATAAAGTTACATTAAAATTACTTTGAGTTACGCATTTGTACAAACTCCAATGTTTGCATATTTAAAAATGCGTAATTTACTAAGGCAATCATGTTAGAGCCAAGTAACTGATAGTCGCTCATGAAACCAGCACCTTGTAGTTGATGCAAGCTACTATTTTATTTAATTCTGGAACCAGAATCAATTCAAATTATTAAAAAATTGGCCAATAGGCCCTGAAGTCCTTTGGACTAATACGTCCATATGTGACCCCGGCTGACCAAATGAGTGGTAAGTCGGAAAAAAATTGTAGCACTATTTTCTTTCATCATTGTAAAGGTTTGGTAGGGTGCTTTACACGGTTTCAAAAATTATTACTGCTACAAAAATTGGCGAAGTTATGGAGCATTGAACATGGTAGGGTTCAAAATGTGAAAATGAAGAAAATGGCTGTTGAAGTTTTCCATTACATATGCAAATGGATTGCGTGGAAATATGACATGCATGACATTCAAATGTGGCACACAGTATGTATGTTATGTTGCACTGATACACTAGAAGTACAAATGTGCTGCTACAAAACTTATCAAGTTATGCCAAATTATGTCTTTATGTATAAAACTAAGAGAACAGATTATTTGAGAGCAAACGTTACCATCAGACACTGGGACAATGTGACTGCTGCCTGGCTAAATGGATGCAATGGTGCTTTGAAGTTAGTTTTTCTGCCAACTATAATTTTCACACAAGCCTATAGATTTAGTGGCTACCAGCACACTACTGAGCCTAAACTACCATGCAGGTGTGAAAAACGTCCTGATGTATTTGAACTTGAGCCACTAATTAACTGTCCACCAAGCAGTAGCAGAGCAGTTTTATAATAATAATCCACAAGATAAGTGGAAGTGATCTTCTTTTTATCATTCATGTGATGTTTATTTTGAGCAGGGCGGACAAATGGTTATCATACGTAGACAGGTACAGAAAGAAACTGATGTTTTCTATAAAAAGAACACGTTTGCCTATCAATGGCATGTATTTCCTATTGTTGCAGTTTCTGCCGGGCAGAAATCAAACAACCCTGTAGTTAATTATTAATCAAATGTTTTTTGTTGAATCATAGTTACAGACCATAAAGGGTTATGATGTAAAATGTTGACGTGTTTACAGTTCAGTTATTGCACCACGTCTTGCATTTATAGGAATAATTATATATAGAAACTAAAAAGTTGTTTTTAAATACATGCATTGATGAGACACTGGGAAATACAGATTTCTTGTGTATAGCGGAACTATGTCAACTCTTCTAATGGTTGACATTTGGTTGTTTCAGATGTCAACTATATTGTGAATTTGTAATTATTAGTCTATATTGATACAATCCAGAATATTAATTTTCCATGTTTGTCACCTACAGGTGACAAATCAATAGACACCACAGTCACACCATTTTACAATAATTAAAGGAACATCAAAATAAACACAACTTGCAATTATAGAAAATCAATAGGTAACTGAGTTTGACAGGGGTCAAATGTGTCTGCTCTGCCTGTGACCAATTAAAGATTAGTCACAGTCTCAATGGAACAACGCAGAGTGGAGTGAGGCCAGGGCAGTTTCTGGCACAATACATAACATCTACTGTTGGAGGTGGTCTCAAGGGCCCTTCCCAAAATCACTAGATAACGTAAAACTTTTGCACTTTGGGGGCCCCTAAGGTGCCCTTAGAATGATTCAATCAAATACAGATTTCTCGTGCATAGTGGCAGTACCCTAAGATACGTCTATGCAAAATTAGAAAAAAAGTTGCTGAACAGTTTCTGAGATACGGCAGCTAACGGCAGACGGCGGACGCAGAGTGATGGCAATAGTCCCTTGGACCTTTGGCCCAAAGGACTAAAAATTTGAATCTTTATGTGACTGCAAGATATGATGATACACATACTGGTGCATTGATGTTGTCATGTTTCTTTTCTCTCTTGAAAACCACCAAACCAACAAGTTAATGGGTTGAACACAAATTGTCGGCCTCGCAATTGGCACGGTATTAGATTAATGACCCAAGTCAATCCATCGAACCATAGAGCATTGTAGGAGTTCAACAGGGAGAAGAAAGATGGGAGTAGGGATGTGGCAGGAAGTAGGAGGTGGGAGATTAGGCCTAAACACTGGAGAGAGGTGACAGGTTTACGTCAAAACAGGTGGTAAGTTGGCACCAAAATAACTGGGAAGTTTGACTAAAAAACAGGTGGGAGGTTCAACTGAAAATTGAGGGGGATGCTGACATTTAAGTTTTAAAATAGGTAGGAGGTTGGACAAAAATAGGAGGAAGGTTGGATTTAAAAAATAGGAGGGAGGTTGGACTTAAAATAGGAGGGAGGTTGGACTTAAAAATAAGAGGGAGGTTGGACTTAAAATAGGAGGGAGGTTGGACTTAAAATAGGAGGGAGGTTGGACTTAAAAATAAGAGGGAGGTTGGACTTAAAAATAGGAGGGAGGTTGGACTTAAAAATAGGAGAGGTTGAACTTAAAAATAGGTGGGAGTTTGGCTTCAAAAACAGTCTGGGGAATGAGTTTTTAAATAGTTAGGAGGTATGCCTAAAAAATAGGGGAGAGATGGGAGAATGAGCCCTGCCACATCCCTTCAAGAGACTGTTCTTGTAGAGAGAATGAGGCGTTCAATACTCACTGATCGCTAGAGTGAGGTCTCGCCGAAGCACAAATCCAACGAGGCACTGCGACTCTTCTGATACGATCACTGGGAAGCCATTGTGGTCAGTCGTCTGAAGGATGTGTTCTGGCAACACATGTGTCAATAGTGTGTACTTTGCATAACACAGTAATACAACACGGCAACACGTGTGCACACCAACACCACTCATTGCAACACGTGTACACACCAACACCACTCATTGCAACACATGTACACACCAACACCACTCATTGCAACACGTGTACACATCAACACCACTCATTGCAACACGTGTACACATCAACACCACTCACTGCAACACATGTACACAGCAACACCACTCACTGCAACACATGTACACACCAACACCACTCATTGCAACATATGTACACACCAACACCACTCATTGCAACACTTGTACACACCAACACCACTCACTGCAACACATGTGCAACACATGTACACACCAACACCACTCATTGCAACACGTGTACACACCAACACCACTCATTGCAACACATGTACACACCAACACCACTCATTGCAACACGTGTACACACCAACACCACTCATTGCAACGTGTACACACCAACACCACTCATTGCAACACATGTACACACCAACACCACTCATTGCAACACGTGTACACACCAACACCACTCATTGCAACACATGTACACATCAACACCACTCACTGCAACACATGTACACACCAACACCACTCATTGCAACATATGTACACACCAACACCACTCATTGCAACACGTGTACACACCAACACCACTCATTGCAACGTGTACACACCAACACCACTAATTGCAACACTTGTACACACCAACACCACTCATTGCAACACGTGTACACACCAACACCACTCATTGCAACACATGTACACACCAACACCACTCATTGCAACACTTGTACACACCAACACCACTCATTGCAACACATGTACACACCAACACCACTCATTGCAACACGTGTACACACCAACACCACTCATTGCAACACGTGTACACACCAACACCACTCATTGCAACACATGTACACACCAACACCACTCATTGCAACACGTGTACACACCAACACCACTCATTGCAACACATGTACACACCAACACCACTCATTGCAACACATGTACACACCAACACCACTCATTGCAACACGTGTACACACCAACACCACTCATTGCAACACGTGTACATATCAACACCACTCACTGCAACACATGTACACACCAACACCACTCATTGCAACACATGTACACATCAACACCACTCATTGCAACACGTGTACACATCAACACCACTCATTGCAACACGTGTACACACCAACACCACTCATTGCAACACATGTACACACCAACACCACTCATTGCAACATGTGTACACATCAACACCACTCATTGCAACACATGTACACACCAACACCACTCATTGCAACACGTGTACACACCAACACCACTCATTGCAACACGTGTACACACCAACACCACTCATTGCAACACATGTACACACCAACACCACTCATTGCAACATGTGTACACATCAACACCACTCATTGCAACACGTGTACACACCAACACCACTCATTGCAACATGTGTACACATCAACACCACTCATTGCAACATATGTACACATCAACACCACTCATTGCAACACGTGTACACATCAACACCACTCATTGCAACACGTGTACACACCAACACCACTCATTGCAACACATGTACACACCAACACCACTCATTGCAACATGTGTACACATCAACACCACTCATTGCAACACGTGTACACACCAACACCACTCATTGCAACATGTGTACACATCAACACCACTCATTGCAACACATGTACACATCAACACCACTCATTGCAACACGTGTACACACCAACACAATTTATTTGCCTTTGCCACAGGCTGTATAATTATTATAGTTTGAATTTGTGTCAATTTTAACTTTCAGTGAGATTTAATAGATTCTCTTCAAACGAGAAAACGTTTACCCGGTATATTGAGAACCATCCAGCGTATGGTAAATTATTATCTGCTGCAAAAAGTAAACTTATTAAATTGTAAAATATATAAATGTGATGTGAACTCCCACAAGCTATGGTCTTGATCTACAGAAACCCACGTGGGTGCTGAATTAGCTACCGCCACAACACTTGTTTTGATACTGGAGCAAGCGGCTCCATGCAAGACTCCATATTAATAGAGTTTCAGCTATAAGGTTTTTGCTCTATGTAGTACTAATTCCATAACTGTTACTAGTTATAGCCACTGACGTCCGCAGATTGTGCCACTCATATCTTCTCCGTGGGTTTTGTCCCTAGATTGGTATAGAGCTGAATGTAAATATGGATAGAATGGAGCTCGTAAGTGACTACACTACATACAGTTTTTGACTTTATTTCTCACCCAGCTTGCTTTCATTTTTGAGACAATGTAAGGGAACTATCCAAGAATATTAACAACTTAACAGAAAGGGAAAACACTAGTAATTCTACAGTAATTAATGTTTAAGAACAAGTCACCACACCCTCGGGTGGAAAAACACTTAGGCATAACATGGTCGATGGCTAAGAAACCCACTGTGCATTATGGATTGATATAGCACTGCTTCAAACTTATAGCTGAAACAACATCGCAGCTACGTATGAGATAAGTTAAACTAACTGGCCATACGTTAAATGTTGTGATATGTTCAGAGTTTCAAACTTATGGCTGGAACAACATCGCAGCTACGTATGAGATAAGTTAAACTAACTGGCCATACGTTAAATGTTGTGATATGTTCAGAGTTTCAAACTTATGGCTGGAACTGTCTGTTGTGATGATTATTACCACTCACCAATCTCATCGACTGTCATTGAATCCACAGTGACAACACAGAGAGACGGGTCTCCACGCCTGAAACATATCACAGACTGGTGACACACTGGTGACAACAGACTGGTTACATACTGTTGTCAGACTGGTGACATACTGACAACAGACTGGTGACAGACTGGTGACACACGGACAACAGACTGGTGACACAACGACGACAGACTAATGGCAGTCTGGTGACAGATTAGTGACTGAATGGTGACACATTGATGAGCGACTGGTGACAGACTGATGACAATTAGACTGTAATGACATCTGCATTCCAACTGGAGAACATACTGCCGTGATTATAGGAAGAGTCAAAATAACACATTTTCAACAGCCCAGGATAAAAATGTACTTCCAGTGTTTGACCCTTCAGCAGTGATCAGTACCACTTCTTTCAAACATTTCTAGCATTTGACATCCTCGCGCGCCAGGGGTCGCTGCTGCCGATTACGTCAGTGCCAGCCAGCAGTACCCCCTGGCTGATGGCTTTGTGAAACTCTGAATTTAAGCTCAGCCTATGAAATCACTCACTATATCGGTGGTTGATGGGAGGTCAGGTGGTCATAATAAAACTAATTTCAACCAACCGTGGCTCGTTTTACATCCAATGTTTAGGAAGTAGAAGCAATTATTTGAATACACAATATCGTTCAACTGTTCGTGCTAATGGGCGAACTGGCCATTATATTGGGATTCTCAGAAGTCGTTTATCCGTCTTCAAATTGGGGCGGGTATTTGCGCTGTTCTCACAGGTGGCGCAGTTGTGACTGGCGAACTCAATTATTACTATGACTCGGCTAACTTCCGTACTTTGCGTAGGAGGTCTGCCAGGGCTAGTTTTGCATGGCGAACAGCCCTGGCTTGCGAGGATGGCATTTGAAGTTAGCAATGCCATGTATGGTGAAGTTTTGCCTAAACAATGGAGCCCCTACCTCGGTCTCATGACATCAGCGGCAATGGTCGTGTGAATAAACTCCTCTTTATTGTCCAGAAATGGGTATCCATTCAGGTGGATGTGTGCGTCGTATCTGAGGCTTCAGTAAAGGATCCAACAACTCAAGGTGGCAAAGTCTTGTACTTTAGTAAAATGTAGTAAACTGTAGTATTATTTTGTATTACTATTATTACGTGTTGTTTGTATTGGAAATTGTGTCTTATTGTTTTAAGTAATATTTTCTGTTGAACAAAAATTTTTTTATGTTTGTCTGTGGAAGAGGGCAAGGCATTTTGAGAGAAAAACCTAAGAAATTACATCAGTGGGGGAGAGTATAAAGTTACATAGATTTGTTCACAATGCTATGGGTGTCTTCTATGATTTTTCCAAGGTATGTAACATTCGTCAAATGTTCATAAATCTGTGCACCCTCGGATAAATGCCCCGATTCACATCTTCAAATGGCACAAATAAATTCAAAGAACAAACTGCGAGATCATTGCAAATTGCTATGAATTATCCTAAAAAGCTAAAATGTCATTAAAACAAAAATGTACTAAACAAATCTAAGCTGTATAAACAAAGTGCATATACAAAAGCATACATATAATATGACATTGTTGTCAGTTAGGTTAAAATAGAAAATAATACAAATTGAATAAATATACAACAAAATATTAATGAATAAATAATACAAATATGCTAGTGTATATAGTAACAATTAAAACAATAGTAAAAATAAATATTATGACATGGAGAGTGAGTGCTCTATAGAACTAGACATCAAAAGCAAGTTTGAAATAATGCGACTATCACCGAGGCCATACTGACCGCTAGAGTGCACCTGGTAGGAATCTCGTAGAAAGGATACATGCCTTCCTTGCCGAAGGCGTCTGCCACCCACTTACTGGTCATCACGGCCGCCATGAGGGGCACGATGTACTGCAGACCACCGGTCAACTCAAACATGATGACCACCAGTGACACTGGAACACGACATGTCACTATGTCAGACACAACAGAGTGTAGATATGTCAACTCAAAAATGATGACCACTAGTGACACTGGAACATGACGTGTCACTATGTCACTAATTTTATTGCATCTAGGTCTACTTAATTTATGATTTAACAGAATTTCATTTGACTTATTAATGACCCTACTCTTGTTTTTTCTTAACATTTTCTATTCCAAAGTCTGAAAAATCTACCAATATTTCAATATTACTTATCATATAAAATTAAATTAAATGCAAAATACACCACTGATTTTGCAATTGTGCCCATTTTAAATCTTTTAATAATTCGGTAACACTAATTTTGAAAGAATATTGTGATTCTGTCCATCTTGTTGTCTGTCTCTGAATTACTTCCAGACTGTTTATATATTTTTCTCTCAAAATGGAGGATGATTAAAGCAATTCTTTCATAATGTTAATCTCTTTATAACGTACACAATTATTCATTAATCCTGTTAATATGACAAAGTCATCCAATTCTGTGCATTTATTTTATTAGAATTATGTTTTGTTAAACACAAATGATCATGACAATATATCGATATAATACATATATGATATATATTGCATTTTCCATTTTGCACCAACATTCACAATCCATATAAGGCATGCTCATGAATATTCAGTACCATCTGTCAGACTTTGGTTACCTCCACTGAGGTGCAAGAAAAACAGACAAGTTGTGTTTATGTCATGGATTCAACAACGAAAAGAAGAAGAGAAAAGGACCATCTGTGGAATAAACAGAGATGTCAGATGGATTGATTTAAAAGTGTGCTTCACCGGGCATGCGTGCAGACTTATATTTGGGCTGCATAATTAATCATCCACGTGGCAACAAACTCAAAATGATTTGTGTAAACACAATCATTTATTGGCTATTTTGTGCAAAATTATGCATAAAAATAAATGGCAGATAGGAGAATATCAAGCAGTACATCCCCCCAGGGCTGCCAGAGTGTTCATATCTTTCTCTAAACATGGAGGGTGATTACAACTGTTAGGTGTTGTTACCTGTCATCTTGGTGACGTCCCCCCCAGGGCTGCCAGAGTGTTCATATCTTTCTCTAAACATGGATGGTGATTACAACTGTAGGGTGTTGTTACCTGTCATCTTGGTGATGCCCCCCAGGGCTGCCAGAATGTTCATATCTTTCTCTAAACATGGAGGGTGATTACAACTGTAGGGTGTTGTTACCTGACATCTTGGTGATGCCCCCCAGGGCTGCCAGAATGTTCATATCTTTCTCTAAACATGGAGGGTGATTACAACTGTAGGGTGTTGTTACCTGACATCTTGGTGACGCCCCCCCAGGGCTGCCAGAGTGTTCATATCTTTCTCTAAACATGGAGGGTGATTACAACTGTAGGGTGTTGTTACCTGACATCTTGGTGACGCCCCCCCAGGGCTGCCAGAGTGTTCATATCTTTCTCTAAACATGGAGGTGATTACAACTGTAGGGTGTTGTTACCTGTCATCTTGGTGACGCCCCCCAGGGCTGCCAGTGTTCATATCTTTCTCTAAACATGGAGGGTGATTACAACTGTAGAGTGTTGTTACCTGTCATCTTGGTGATGCCCCCCAGGGCTGCCAGAGTGTTCATATCTTTCTCTAAACATGGAGGGTGATTACAACTGTAAGGTGTTGTTACCTGTCATCTTGGTGAAGCCCCCCAGGGCTGCAAGAATGTTCATATCTTTCTCTAAACATGGAGGGTGATTACAACTGTAGGGTGTTGTTACCTGTCATCTTGGTGACACCCCCCAGAGCTGCCAGAGTGTTCATATCTTTCTCTAAACATGGAGGGTGATTACAACTGTAGGGTGTTGTTACCATCTTGGTGACACCCCCCAGGGCTGCCAGAGTGTTCATATCTTTCTCTAAACATGGAGGGTGATTACAACTGTTAGGTGTTGTTACTTGTCATCTTGGTGACGTCCCCCCCAGGGCTGCCAGAGTGTTCATATCTTTCTCTAAACATGGATGGTGATTACAACTGTAGGGTGTTGTTACCTGTCATCTTGGTGATGCCCCCCAGGGCTGCCAGAATGTTCATATCTTTCTCTAAACATGGAGGGTGATTACAACTGTAGGGTGTTGTTACCTGACATCTTGGTGACGCCCCCCCAGGGCTGCCAGAGTGTTCATATCTTTCTCTAAACATGGAGGGTGATTACAACTGTAGGGTGTTGTTACCTGACATCTTGGTGACGCCCCCCCAGGGCTGCCAGAGTGTTCATATCTTTCTCTAAACATGGAGGTGATTACAACTGTAGGGTGTTGTTACCTGTCATCTTGGTGATGCCCCCCAGGGCTGCCAGAGTGTTCATATCTTTCTCTAAACATGGAGGGTGATTACAACTGTAAGGTGTTGTTACCTGTCATCTTGGTGAAGCCCCCCAGGGCTGCAAGAATGTTCATATCTTTCTCTAAACATGGAGGGTGATTACAACTGTAGGGTGTTGTTACCTGTCATCTTGGTGACACCCCCCAGAGCTGCCAGAGTGTTCATATCTTTCTCTAAACATGGAGGGTGATTACAACTGTAGGGTGTTGTTACCTGACATCTTGGTGACACCCCCCAGGGCCGCCAGAGTGTTCATATCTTTCTCTAAACATGGAGGGTGATTACAACTGTAGGGTGTTGTTACCTGTCATCTTGGTGACGCCCCCCAGGGCTGCCAGAATGTTCATATCTTTCTCTAAACATGGAGGGTGATTACAACTGTAGGGTGTTGTTACCTGACATCTTGGTGATGCCCCCCAGGGCTGCCAGAGTGTTCATATCTTTCTCTAAACATGGAGGGTGATTACAACTGTAGGGTGTTGTTACCTGTCATCTTGGTGACGCCCCCCAGGGCTGCCAGAATGTTCATATCTTTCTCTAAACATGGAGGGTGATTACAACTGTAGGGTGTTGTTACCTGACATCTTGGTGATGCCCCCCAGGGCTGCCAGAGTGTTCATATCTTTCTCTAAACATGGAGGGTGATTACAACTGTAGGGTGTTGTTACCTGTCATCTTGGTGACGCCCCCCAGGGCTGCCAGAATGTTCATATCTTTCTCTAAACATGGAGGGTGATTACAACTGTAGGGTGTTGTTACCTGACATCTTGGTGATGCCCCCCCAGGGCTGCCAGAGTGTTCATATCTTTCTCTAAACATGGAGGGTGATTACAACTGTAGGGTGTTGTTACCTGTCATCTTGGTGATGCCCCCCAGGGCTGCCAGAATGTTCATATCTTTCTCTAAACATGGAGGGTGATTACAACTGTAGGGCGTTGTTACCTGTCATATTGGTGATGCCCCTCAGGGCTGCCAGAGTGTTCATATCTTTCTCTAAACATGGAGGGTGATTACAACTGTAAGGTGTTGTTACCTGTCATCTTGGTGAAGCCCCCCAGGGCTGCAAGAATGTTCATATCTTTCTCTAAACATGGAGGGTGATTACAACTGTAGGGTGACATCTTGGTGACACCCCCCAGGGCTGCCAGAGTATTCATATCTTTCTCTAAACATGGAGGGTGATTACAACTGTAGGGTGTTGTTATCTGTCATCTTGGTGTGCCCCCCAGGGCTGCCAGTGTTCATATCTTTCTCTAAATATGGAGGGTGATTACAATTGTAGGGCGTTGTTACCTGTCATCTTGGTGACGCCCCCCAGAGCTGCTGCTGCCCCCACCATGGCGTAGAGGCCGGGGGTGACACAGGTGTGGCCGCTATTACACATCTCCTTGAAGATTGTGTGATCCTGGTTCGAACTGCACACAAACAAATACACAATATTGGCTATATGTTGCCTTGTCACTCTGTAAAAGGTTCTTACAGTGTGTCTTTGAAGCTCTATGCTTCACTCCCTGGCAGATCTGTTCTTTTAAATAACATCTCGACTTCTCTGAGAAGTATTCAGCCATGCTGCAGTTACTATCCAAAGACTATTCGTCCACAAATATCCACCATTTAAATGAGGTTATGCAAGTTTCTGACCAGAAACGATTGGAGAGGCTCTATAAGCCGAAACCATTAGAGACAATCATAAGTATCAGCAAATTGTTTCAGAGACAGTTTCTTCTCCCGTGCCGTGGCTGCATTATTGGGGATTAAATATAGGCCTTAGCAATAGAGACTTTGGAATATAATTTTGTCAGGTGTGTTTTACTAATCTTTTATGTGTTGAATTTAGCTTAGTCTAGTAATTTTAATGGATAACTTTTAGACTTTCTTATTATTTAATTTTAGTTATTTTATTGTATTTTCATAGTATGTTTGATGTGACTGTATATTTCAACACCGAGACCCTTTCCAAATTGACACACATTTTATGCTGATCATGGCAATAAAGTATTTGTATCTGTATCTCCTCCCGATCTGTCTGAGAAACAAGAGGAGAGGCTGACAGCAGAGAGCAACTTACAAGGCGAGTTGTTCCATGCCAACCCCCAGGATTCTTCCGGCGATGGCTCCCACGGCCATGCTGGGAATGAACAGTCCCGCAGGTACCTACAGCACAACACATACAGTGAATGGATGACCACACACAGTGGCTCACTCACGACTACACACAACTGACCGCAATGACCAGAGAACTAGCTCACTCACGACTACACACAACTGACCGCAATGACCAGAGGACTGGCTCACTCACGACTACACACAACTGACCGCAAAGACCAGAGAACTGGCTCATTCACGACTACACACAACTGACCGCAATGACCAGAGAGCTGGCTCACTCACGACTACACACAACTGATCGCAAAGACCAGAGAACTGGCTCATTCACGACTACACACAACTGACCGCAATGACCAGAGAGCTGGCTCACTCACGACTACACACAACTTATCACAATGACCAGCGAACTGGCTCACTCACGACTACACACAACTGACCGCAAAGACCAGAGAACTGGCTCACTCACGACTACACACAACTGACCGCAAAGACCAGAGAACTGGCTCATTCACGACTACACACAACTGACCGCAATGACCAGAGAACTGGCCCACTCACGACTACACACAACTGACCACAATTACCAGAAAACTGGCTCATTCACGACTACACACAACTGACCGCAATGACCAGAGAGCTGGCTCACTCACGACTACACACAACTGACCACATTGACCAGAGAGCTGGCTCACTCACAACTACACACAACTGACCGCAATGACCAGACAACTGGCTCACTCACGACTACACACAACTGACCACACTGACCAGAGAACTGGCTCATTCACGACTACACACAACCGACCGCAATGACCAGAGAACTGGCTCACTCACGACTACACACAACTGACCGCAATGACCAGAGAACTGGCTCACTCACGACTACACACAACTGACTGTAATGACCAGAGAACTGGCTCACTGACAACTACCGGTACATACAACTGACTGCAATGGCCAGAGAACTGGCTCACTCATAACTACACATAACTGAGCGCAATGACCAGAGAACTGGCTCACTCATAACTACACACAACTGACCGTAATGACCAGAGAACTGGCTCATTCACAACTACATACAACTGATCGCAATGACCAGAGAACTGGCCAACTCACGAATACACACAACTGAGACTTTTGTCGGAATATCGTGGAAATAATGTCCTCCGTGATATGGCGGCAACTTTTAAATATTGATAAAAGGTTCTTAAATTTAACAACGGAAATGTTTAATGATGGATTTTCCTTCAGCTCATTAACTTGGTAAAATAGTCGTTGATACCAATTTATACCATTCTTAATGTGTGACTGTATTACTAAGAGAAAGAGAGGTTCGACTGTATCTTGTTAAAGACAATGTTCACCAATTTTCACTAGCTGATTTATTGGATTGCCAAAACATATAATACACACATAAAATGACATAGACACAATCAAGTTGGACACAGATTATGTGGGTGCTAGTAGTGTGAATATGTTTAAAAATAAAATCGCCACATACCTCAGAAGGGCAGGATACACATAGATAAAAGGGTCGGACTCTCGATAAGCCAAAGGGCTTCCTTGTCCACCTGCCACCTAGAGTTAATTCTCTGGGTGACAATCTTGTTAAATCTTGTTATATGTCAAAAGCTTCCTTTTTTATGACACTAGCCATCTGTAATGTTTGCGCTGGTTGCCAAGTGGAAGGGGCAAGAGGAAGTAGGAGTTGTACCTTGATGCCAAATGTGAAGATGGTAACGACAACTTTGAAGATGAGCGCGAGAGACAGTTGCCACATGGCAGTAATGACGCCAGAGCCGACCGCCACGCTCGCCGTGTTCACTGGACCCATCGTTGAGTTACGCTCGTAGTTGCTGTGAACAGACACAGCTATTAGAGATAGTCAATAACATAGATGACGCACACTTTGCAATTGCAGGTGCCACCATTGCAAATATAGCCATTGCTTCTCTGTATAAGTACTTCTACAGACGTCAATCTGTGAAATAGCTTCAGGACAAAACACGATGAACAACACTTATGAATTTTTGCCCAAACATGGATCAAACATTTGTTCTACCATATGTTGAGCTAGAGCAATATTTAATTTAAACCAAAATGCGATATATCCCTGCTAAATAACACACACAGGCCTTGACATTAAGGTTTTGAATCCACTGGCCCAGGGGGCCAGTAGATTTGAAAAGTTAATGGCCCGCCTGTGAAAGTTACTGGCCCGGATTTTGTGTTACTGTCAACTGAGGTGCAAAACATTATTAGTCTTTTTTATAATTTTACCAACAAAGTTGTTAGAAGTTACTATACACATATTGATTGTTCAAAATGAGATGTCCAAAGCTAACAATATTGTAATATTGTTCAAGTGTGTACTCAGATGCATATATACAGAATTTGTCAAGTTTAAATAAAGTGTGGCCAGTGTGACGACAGCTGGTCAGTCGGTAGTTGAGTTGATGCTGCTTTCATGTATAGGTCATTCAAGGCATTAGACTATTTCACGGTTAATTCACCTTGCTGATGCAGTATTACATTTGGTTTCTATCTCTTTAGCCACTAGTTAAATTTGGATTTAAGCTGTATTCCTTTCATATATCTAGAGAATAAAAAGCATGCATAATTCTAAAGTCGAGGCAGCTTCCAACCTCTGTACAAAGTGTGTGCAAGGGAAGCGGTGGCACTTTAAAAATGGCATCTCTCGTCATAAAAACCTGCGCTGCCGGTAGTTTATTCAATGGCTTTGCATGCCGTCGTCCACATGATAAGTGTTGGAGTTTGGACTCATTACTGATCAAAATTAGTATCTACGTTATGTTTACAATGTCCTATAACTGAGTCGGGTCTAAGAATTCTGGCAAACTGCATCTGATAACCGATGCAGTCGTGCTGTGACCGCCGCTTCGTCTCGGCGGCGTTCAAGAACTGGAAACCAGTGGCCCGTTGGGCCAGTAAAATATAAGAACTGGTGGCCCGAACTGGCCCGACAGCTTCAAAAAAGGCGCCAGGCCATCGGGCCAGTGTTAATGTCGAGGCCTGACGCACAAAAGAGTGTTCGTTTTCAAAACGTGATGAACGCCACTTGTCGTTTTTACCAAATCGCAATATATCCATTTCAGCCAATCAGCACCGTCTTGTCTCTCTTCCCACTTCATATAGAGACAGTGGTCATGTTTCGACAAAAGATGCAAGAGTATGTCATGTTTTGATACATTAATTTAATGTAACATTTTATATAACAAATCGACAATGAACATGTTCGGCTTTTGTTACCAGTTTCTTTCATGTCAGATTCCCGAGATATTCCTACATTGTATGTAAGTTCCCATGATATTCCTACATTGTATGTAAGTTCCCATGATATTCCTACATTGTATGTAAGTTCCCATGATATTCCTACATTGTATGTAAGTTCCCATGATATTCCTACATTGTATGTAAGTTCCCATGATATTCCTACATTGTATGTAAGTTCCCATGATATTCCTACATTGTATGTAAGTTCCATGATATTCCTACATTGTATGTAAGTTCCCATGATATTCCTACATTGTATGTAAGTTCCCATGATATTCCTACATTGTATGTAAGTTCCCATGATATTCCTACATTGTATGTAAGTTCCCATGATATTCCTACATTGTATGTAAGTTCCCATGATATTCCTACATTGTATGTAAGTTCCCATGATATTCCTACATTGTATGTAAGTTCCCATGATATTCCTACATTGTATGTAAGTTCCCATGATATTCCTACATTGTATGTAAGTTCCCATGATATTCCTACATTGTATGTAAGTTCCCATGATATTCCAACATTGTATGTAAGTTCCCATGATATTCCTACATCGTATGTAAGTTCCCATGATATTCCAACATTGTATGTAAGTTCCCATGATATTCCTACATTATATGTAAGTTCCCATTAACTATAACGCGGAAATACAAAAGTTACTTTTTCTCAAAATAGTATTTTGCCATGAAACCTTTCACTTGTTCCTTCTCTATTTTACTTCAGAGTTACACTGACAACCACTGCTATATTGTCATCAGTATAACACCTTTGAAAGTCACATCATTATTGGTGTCATCTGTCAGTGTGCCACCATGTCACCTACCAGAGTTGAGTGTTGTCAATGTCACACTGTCGCACCAACAACTTGATCAGTTCACTTGCGTTCATCCTACAACAGACGCGTAATCAATAGTGACACAGCAACACCATATTTTGTCACCAGTGCACATAAGTCACAAGTGACACCAGTACATAAGTCACAAGTGACACCAGTACATCAAATAAGTCACCAGTGACACCAGTACATAAGCCACCAGTGACACCAGTACATAAGTCACCAGTGACACCAGTACATAAGCCACCAGTGACACCAGTACATAAGTCACCAGTGACACCAGTACATAAGTCACCAGTGACACCAGTACATAAGCCACCAGTGACACCAGTACACAAGTCACCAGTGACACCAGTACACAAGTCACCAGTGACACCAGTACACAAGTCACCAGTGACACCAGTACATAAGTCACAAGTGACACCTGTACATAAGTCACCAGTGACACCAGTACATAAGTCACCAGTGACACCAGTACATAAGCCACCAGTGACACCAGTACATAAGCCACCAGTGACACCAGTACATAAGTCACAAGTGACACCAGTACATAAGTCACCAGTGACACCAGTACATAAGTCACCAGTGACACCAGTAGATAAGCCACCAGTGACACCAGTACATAAGCCACCAGTGACACCAGTACAGAAGTCACAAGTGACACCAGTACACAAGTCACCTGTGACACCAGTACATAAGTCACCAGTGACACCAGTACATAAGCCACCAGTGACACCAGTACATAAGTCACCAGTGACACCAGTACATAAGCCATCAGTGACACCAGTACATAAGCCACCAGTGAGACCAGTACATAAGCCATCAGTGACACCAGTACATAAGTCACAAGTGACACCAGTACATAAGTCACCAGTGACACCAGTACATAAGCCACCAGTGACACCAGTACATAAGCCACCAGTGACACCAGTACATAAGTCACCAGTGACACCAGTACATAAGTTTGTTAGTTTTGGTGATCGTGCATTCGAAGTGATAGGACCTCGATTATGGAATCTGCTGCCGTTTCACATAAAATGTAGTGGAAACCTAACACTGTTCAAACGGACTCTGAAAACACACATGTTCAAAGCGGAATACTGTTGACATTTTACTTTCTTTGACATTTTACTCCTAAACTTATATTTTATTTATCTACCCACAATTGCATATATGTAAATATTATATATATTATTTATTCTATATATACATAAAGTATCTTATATATATTAATAATGTTTAAATAACAGCTTTATATATACATATTTTTATTTATCTATTTTTAGTAATTAAATAAAATTGTTCTGTTTTTATAATTATTATATCAAATTTGTATTTTATATCTACTGTGCACATACCTTTGCTAAATTTTAATGTTTTATGATATTAGCTTCTTGTACAGCGCTCTGAGCATTTTATTGGAAATTGCGCTTTATAAAAAATAAATATTATTATTATTATTATAAGTCACCTGTGACACCAGTACATAAGCCAATAGTGACACCAGTACAAAAGCCACCAGTGACACCAGTACATAAGCCACCAGTGACACCAGTACATAAGTCACAAGTGACACCAGTACATAAGCCACCAGTGACACCAGTACATAAGCCAATAGTGACACCAGTACAAAAGCCACCAGTGACACCAGTACATAAGCCACCAGTGACACCAGTACATAAGTCACAAGTGACACCAGTACATAAGCCACCAGTGACACCAGTACATAAGCCACCAGTGACACCAGTACACAAGTCACCAGTGACACCAGTACACAAGTAACCAGTGACACCAGTACATAAGTCACCAGTGACACCAGTACATAAGCCACCAGTGACACCAGTACATAAATCACAAGTGACACCAGTACATAAGTCACCAGTGACACAAGTACATAAGTCACAAGTGACACCAGTACATAAGTCACCAGTGACACCAGTACATAAGTCACCAGTGACACCAGTACATAAGCCACCAGTGACACCAGTACATAAGTCACCAGTGACACCAGTACATAAGCCACCAGTGACACCAGTACATAAGTCACCAGTGACACCAGTACATAAGCCACCAGTGACACCAGTACATAAGTCACCAGTGACAACAGTACATAAGCCACCAGTGACACCAGTACATAAGCCACCAGTGACACTGACATATATAATCACCAGTAACAGATATGTTGAAAAATCCATTTTATAGTTGTCATAATCTGGCTCAAGTATGTATTTAGTTCAGTATTTTATAAACAAATATTGTTAGCATCATATGTAAATTGCAATAAATGTGTAACATATGACATGACTTAGATCAATAACTTCTGTCACATGACCACAAATAAAGTATGTAGTTTTGTAGAACATTTAATGGATGATTATCAATGGTTCTATAAGTTCACAAAATCACTAGAAATGTAAATGTGTGTGTGACAGCCTGGTCATCACCGTGTACCACCAGGCAGGAAATAAAGTGATACAGTAATGTCACTCAGTATTATTGCACATTATGATACTATTGTGAATATCAGAACCAGACAGATTGGTTGGTATTATCGTGGCAGCCAGGTCACGTCACTTGAATCCACCAGCTATTGGCTGTGGTTTTGAAAGCCATTTTGAATTGCTCAAAATCTCAGATCCCACCTGACGTATTGGTGAGGCGGAGGGTGACTTGATATGATATGACGTATTGGTGGGGCGGAGGGTGACTTGATATGTCATGATGTATTGGTGGTGGCGGGGGGTGACTTGATATGACATGCCATAATGGTGGGGCGGCGGGTGACTTGATATGACATGATGTATTGGTGGGGCGGCGAGTGACTTGATATGACATGATGTATTGGTGGGGCGGAGGGTGATTTGATATGACATGACATAATGGTGGGGTGGGGGGTGACTTGATATGACATGACGTATTGGTGGGGTGGAGGGTAACTTGATATGACATGACATAATGGTGGGGCGGGGGGTGACTTGATATGACATGACGTATTGGTGGGGCGGCGAGTGACTTGATATGACATGATGTATTGGTGGGGCGGAGGGTGACTTGATATGACATGACGTATTGGTGGGTCGGAGGGTGACTTGATATGACATGACATATTGGTGGGGCGGTGGTGGCTTGATATGACATGACATAATGGTGGGGCGGGGGTGATTTGATATGACATGACGCATTGGTGGGGCGGGGGGTGACTTGATATGACATGACATAATGGTGGGTTGGGGGGTGACTTGATATGACATGACATATTGGTGGGGCGGGGGGAGACTTGATATGGCATGGCGTATTGGTGGGGCGGGGGATTACTTGAAACAATATGAACCATTGCGTTTTGGTGGATTTTATGAACTACAGAGACCACCCCTGGAAAGAGGGATTCCTGTACTTACCTTGTGTAGGTGTTGGGATAGGCTATCACGGCGGTTGCCAAGGTAACAATCAGTACCTGGAAGAAGTACATATTTATAGAGAAAACTATGACAATAGGAAGGCGACGTTACGAGGCAATACAACATGTCTACCTATTCCAGGAATGTAACTAACTTTCATTAGGCTATTCTTTTGATATTCCTGTTTTGGAAAGACTCTTACTATTACAAAGACTCTTACTACTACAAAGACTCTTACTACTACAAAGACACTTACTACTACAAAGACACTTACTACTGCAAAGACTCTTACTACTACAAAGACTCTTACTACTACAAAGACACTTACTACTACAAAGACACTTACTACTACAAAGACTCTTACTACTACAGACTCTTACTACTACAAAGACACTTACTACTACAAAGACACTTACTACTACAAAGACACTTACTACTACAGACTCTTACTACTACAGACTCTTACTACTACAGACTCTTACTACTACAAAGACTCTTACTACTACAAAGACACTTACTACTACAAAGACTCTTACTACTACAAAGACACTTACTACTGACTCATAAAAAATAAACTTTGCACCTTTTGTATTAAGCTAATTGTGGATATTATTTCAGCTACTCCACAGGTGTCAGAACGTGGTGAATATTTTGTGGGGCTGAGGTGCACCAAAAACCTCAAACTGAAGCCATTTGCAAAAATATTGGGGAACTAAACACCTATCTCAAACCCTCCATCCATATTTGGTGGGTCAGTCCCCAAGCTCCCCCCACCCCCCCCGGTTCTGATGTCTACGTATTCATGCATAACATATTTCAACACCAAAGAACTGCATTCGCAGTGGCCTAACCCAGGTGAGGAAGCAGCTTTGAGAAAGAACGTGTGACCTCCGAAAGTAAACACTCACCTCTGTGATGGGGTATGTGCCCAGGATGCTAGACTTACGGTAGCGACACCACCGGATGTTGCCTTTGATGAAGATCGTCCCAAATATGCCCTGTCAGAGACAAACAGATAAACACGCCCTGTCAAAGATGAACAATAGAATATGTGCAGTTATTGGCAAGAGCAATCAACAATTATATATATATGTATATATATATATTACTTAGCACAGGGGTATGTTCTTTTTTATCAAGAGTATTTTGGAACAACTGACTTTTAAAATAAATTTTATATCTTTCAAACGTTACATTAAATATAACTTATTAATGACATTCCAATAATAAAATCAAAATTTCATGACATACTGGTGTATCCAACATTGTCATTTCCATTCTGTTGGAAATCTACCTAACAACAAAAGAATTTGCTCTTTGATGGTTATAAGTGTGCCATTCAATTTTATTGTTGTAAGCGTATCGTTGAGTGGCGACTACAAGAAAATGTGTCCTTTATCACGATTTTCACATCTGAGGTAAATTCATATTAAAATGTGATGATTATATTCCTCTCAAAAATTTGTATTAATTATATAATTTATTATGATCTACAGGAAATTAGTTATTAGGTTTAAGCTCGTACAGGGTTGGAGAAAATCATGATTTTTAAAATCAAAACAATTCTATATATTTTATGTAAATTGTATATATTTAATTTTTCATATAAATCAGTGAATAAAAAACAAAAATATATTTTGACAATTTTTTTTAGTTATTTAACATTACCAAATGATTAAAATCAAATGATCTGAATCAAATAATTTGAATCAAATTATTTAAATAAAAAACCCTGTTGACAATGGAGCTCGTCTGAGGTACTTACCCCAAACACCCCGAGGAGGATGAAAGGGATGAGTTCGATGAGGTACCACGGGTTGTGATACTCAACGTAAAACATCACCAGGTGGTCATTGCCGAATGGGTTGAAGGAACGCAGGACAAACGCCGCAGCGAGGGCGCAGAAGAACGACCGCCACAGGGTCTTCAGGGGGAAGTAGTAGCTCACCTACAGGGAAAAACAAGTTCTTATAGAGTTCATCAGCATACAGGTAAGTTCTTATATATAGATCTCACCTACAGGTAAAGGTAAGTTCTTATACAGAGTTCACCTACAAGTAAAGGTAAGTTCTTATATAGAGTTCACCTAAGGTAAAGGTAAGTTCTTATAGTGACCTCACTTTCAGGTAAAGGTAAGTTCTTATATTATATATAGAGCTCATCTCAGGTTAATGTAAGTTCTTATATATATATATCTCACCTACAGGTAAAGGTAAGTTCTTATATATATCTCACCTACAGGTAAAGGTAAGTTCTTATACAGAATTCACCTACAGGGAAAGACAAGTTCTTATAGAGCTCATCTACATACAGGTAAAGGTAAGTTCTTATATAGATCTCACTTACAGGTAAAGGTAAGTTCTTATATAGATCTCACCTACAGGTAAAGGTAAGTTCTTATACAGAGTTCACCTACAGGTAAAGGTAAGTTCTTATATAGAGTTCACCTACAGGTAAAGGTAAGTTCTTATATTGACCTCACTTACAGGTAAAGGTAAGTTCTTATATAGAGCTCACCTATAGGGAAGGGCAAGTTCTCATAGAGCTCATCTACAGGTAAAGGTAAGTTCTTATATTGAGCTCACCTACAGGTAAATGTAAGTTCTTACATAAAGTTCACCTACAGGTAAAGGTAAGTTCTGATATAGAGTTCACCTACAGGTAAAGGTAAGTTATTTATAGAGTTCACCTACAGGTAAATTCTTATGAAGAGTTTATCTACAGGTAAAGGTAAGTTCTTTATAGAGTTCACCTACAGGT
This sequence comes from Paraescarpia echinospica, assembly GCA_020002185.1. Lineage (NCBI taxonomy): Eukaryota > Metazoa > Annelida > Polychaeta > Sabellida > Siboglinidae > Paraescarpia > Paraescarpia echinospica. The sequence continues at coordinate 3,304,880 of CM034543.1, forward strand.
AAGTTCTTATGAAGAGTCCATCTACAGGTAAAGGTAAGTTCTTTATAGAGTTCACTTACAGGTAAGTTCTTATATAGAGTTCACCTACAGGCAAAGGTAAGTTCTTAAATTATATATAGAGCTCATCTACAGGTAAAGGTAAGTTCTTATACAGAGTTCACCTACATGGAAAGGCAAGTTCTTATAGAGCTCATCTACAGGTAAAGGTAAGTTCTTATATAGATCTCACCTACAGGTAAAGGTAAGTTCTTATCATGAGCTCACCTACAAGTAAAGGTAAGTGTTTATATAGAGTTCACCTACAGGTAGAAAATCTTGTAAATTTGTCATCACAGCAGTAACACAGGAAGCAATAGAACAGGCGGAACTAAATTTGCAATGTACAATGAAAAGGTACAAAGAGCTCCTTCCTAGAAATAGCTCCTTGTTACAAAGTGCCCCTTCTTACTGACTCACCTCTTCAAGACTAAAGAGAACGCCCCCAATGGGGGCACCAAAGGCGACACTAACCCCCGCAGCCGAGGCAGCGGACAAGATCTACAAGAGAATACACGAGACAATGCTTGGGTAATCTGGTACTTACATCTTTACGGTCTTTATATGATTATGGGTTGATATTTTAGTTTTACCTCATTTTATCTATCACAAAATGTTTGTTGAATCATACTACCCTGCAAAGGGTACATAAAATTATGATTTTTAAATAGTATCCTTTCAGGCACATCTGTGGTTGAAAACTTGAAATAGTATTGAGAATCGCATGACATGACTGTTGCCATGTGCAGAATGGGTAATAATTACAAATGTTGGTGTAATTTGCAAGGCTATTTAAACCACTAAAATGCCTTAAACCACAATTTTACAATTATTGTTATTGTACAGTTGGATCAAAAAACGATTATGTCTATCTGTCTGATGAATAAACAATTGTGTCTGTCCGACTGTCTAAATATCTATGTGAGTCTTTCTGACGGTCTGCTTGACGGTCTGTCTGACGGTCTGTCTGTTTTTCTATCTGTCTGTCTGTCTGGTGAATAAACGATTCTGTCTGTCTGTCAGTCTGTCTGTCTGTCTGTCTGTCTGACTCTCTTTCAGTCTATCTGTCTGACTCTCTTTAAGACAGTCTGACTGTCTTTCTAATGGTCTATGTCTGTCTGACTGTCTGTGTCTTTATGTCTGTCTGTCCAACAGCATTTATAGTACAGACACCACTGACTTAGACCCACATGCAGAGACAGCACCACTGACCTCGCGTTTCTTGGCCTCGTTCTTGCCGTACTTGGGGAAGAGGTAACAGAAGATGTTGCCGCAGCAGCTGGCGACATGGACCAGCGGCCCCTCCTTACCCAGACTGAGGCCCGCGGACACCGCCAGCATCATACACACCGACTTGATCATCAATGTCCACTTGCCCAGGTAACCTCTGATGATGAACCCACTCAGGATCGTCTTGATCTGTAACATCACAGGTCAATTCTTATATAGTGCAGTATCCGGTCCTCAGGTCTGCTCAAAGTGCTTTACACTTTACTTCCTGGCACACCTGTTCAATCGAACACCATCTTGACTTCTCTGGAAAGCATTCAGCCATGCTGTAATTAATTCACGAAGACTATTTGTACACAAATATCCACCACTGTCTATAGGCAGGTGCTCATTGGTACAGCTGAGTGCACTGGAGCAATGTAGAGTGAACAATCTTGCCCAAAGTTCGACACTGCAGCACAGGATTCGAATCTGGGTTCTCTCAATTGAGAGTCCGTTGCTCTAGTCACTCTGCTCCATCACAACATTTCAGGTGTGCAGCCCTGTCACCGCGTGACTACTGTAGACAGCATTAGGAATATTACCTATTTCACTTCAGTTGCTTTTTCACCAAGAAATAATAAGTTTTCAAATAGGAACACCTGGTATATTCTTGAACTAGAATTATCAGCGGTTAAGGTCGTGCAATTTTTTTTGTAATCTGATTACCGCAGTAAAGATAATTCAAAATTTACCGATAGTCTAGAGTCACCAGCATCATCGATGTCATTGTTAGAAAACCCATCAAAAATATCTTCAATTTCAGTCGCATCGTCACAATCTTCGCCGATAATTTCAGTGACAAGTCGGCAAAAACACACATTATCACCTTCCGAAACACGCTTTTGTCTAAGTTCAAACTGTCACTAAAACTGTCCATCCTAATCGATGGTTGGCAGAAAAACTAAATAACTTGGGAATTTTGCTGTGACTTGTTGTTTGTGAAAGCCCCATAGGTGGCCTCTTGACCCTCTAGTGACTTGTTGTTGTTGTTGTTATTCCGGCATAAACCCTGCACAGTGATAAACACTATGCGTCGATATAAGTAACAGGCCACAACGGGTCAGAATATATAATAAAATTCACAAAACTAATTAAAAGCAAAATCAATTCACATGGGTGAAAATACTGACTTTCAATTTTTATATTTTTTTAAACAATAAACAATTTGCTACCAGTCTGAATAATGCAATTTGGAATTATTTATCTTGAAAAAGGGTTCTTGGTGTGTGTTTTAGATTGAATGGTATGTGATTTTAAATACAAAAACCTAACTTTGATGTCATCCGGCTAAAAAACAATACACATGCAAAGGAACATAACAGATACATACCTCAGGAATGCCTGAGCCACAGGCGTACGGCGCAAAGACACGTACTAACATGACAGCCAGTGTGGAGAAGAGCAGTGCCCAGGCGACGTACATGATATAACAGATGATGTAGGAGCCAGTAAGGTTTTCCTCGTCCACTCCAAACATGGACGACCAGGTGTACCACTGCAGCGAGGTAACACATCAGATTGGCAGTATTTCTACTTACTTTCAGTCAGTTTATTTTGTTCTCCTCTTCTGCTCCTTTTATTGCTGTTTAAAAATGAAGGGTTTCTGGGCAAAAATCTTAAATTTTGCCCACACAGGGACAAAATGTTTGGGTTTTTTATTGAAACATCCCAGAAAAAGGGTAAATTGACTGAGAAATAACTAAAAATATTACCATTAGAACCATCCAGTCTGACGGACTAGCCCATTCTTATAAAAGTACACTGATTGTAACACAGATATGCAGTCATAAGAAGTCTTGTATATTCAAATAAATAAAAATAATTTGTAATTAAGATAAACAATACCTAAAATCAATAAAATAAATACAAACAAAAAAATCTGGCAAAGTATGCTTTAATAAACCTTTTAAAAAATTGCATCTTTTAAAGCCATACTGGACAAGTTTATCAATAAAATAAACATAACAAATGCACATCATCAACACACCTGTGAACATCATCAACATACCTGTGAACATCATCAACACACCTCTGAATACCACTAACACATCCGTGATGACCACCAACACACCTGTGAACACCACTAACACATCCATGATGACCACCAATACACCTGTGAACACCACTAACATGTTCGTGATGACCACCAATACACCCGAGAACACCACTAACACATCCGTGATGACCACCAATACACCCGTGAACACCACTAACACATCTATGACCACTACTAACACACCTGTGAACACGTGTTTTGTTCAAAGGTCGTCTCATTGGAAGACCAGCAACACTGTTCACGGTTGAACCAGAACTGTTCCAGACAGATTCCCTCCTTCAAGTCAAACATCCAAGTTGTGCCGATGTCTATGATGGCGGCACACGTCCCTGGTGTAAACAAGCAGCAGTCAATCATAAATTCCACCTGACCCTGCTTCCTCGAGTGGTTTAGCTCTTTGTAAATCCGGTTCTCTGATGTCCAAATATGCATTATGTGTATAGTTTACGTAACATCCATAACTGGTTTGTATTAAATTGTACCAAGGCTGTCTGTTCTTTAGTTTTAGTATCATATTGGTAATATTAGAATAAAGGTATAATGTTTGTGAAATTGTGCTTAATAAACACAAAACATTATTTGTAATTTAAATGTTACATTTATAACATTTTCAATTGTCAAGAAAACATTTATTTTATAAACACGTTCTATTGGCAGAAGTAGGGGTGGGTCCATTTACACAAACGGGTTCTATTGGCAGAAGTAGGGGTGGGTCCATTTACACAAACGGGTTCTATTGGCAGAAGTAGGGGTGGGTCCATTTACACAAACAGGTTCTATTGGCAGAAGTAGGGGTGGGTCCATTTACACAAACGGGTCATACAAACCTGTGGCACAGCCAATGAGAAGGACACACAGCCAGCCACTCCAGGCATCATGAGCTCCCTTCACCTTCTGGAAGCAGCTCTCCTGTCTCTTGCGTACAATGTGTCTGTGCCGTAGACGGTCGCGTGCGATGTCCCTCAGCCAGTCTATCGTGTGGAAGTCATCATACTGACCCACCTCCGGGGGCACATACTCCAGTGTGTCCATTAAATTTGTTGAACCTGCACCAACACAAAACTAGGTAAGACTGGTAATTTCAAATATGTGAGCCTCCTCCAAGTACTGAGTCTCATTCCACTGTCCATAACTTTCTAGTTATTGGCGTCACGTGAAACAGGAGAAAACGTGTTTCCAATGACACCAATGACATACAGTCAAACCTCACATTAAAACCACCTCCATAATACAGCCACCTCGCAATTAAGGTCACCATAGGACAGTGCCAAATTAGTTACGTAACAGTATTATTTATTGGCATAATGACCTTAAGATTTTTGTCAATTAATATATACTGGTAGAAGTAGACATAGTATAGGAAATTAGTCCAGCTAATGAGGTTAACTCGTCATTCTGGTCACTTTAATCCAGTCCAGAGATTGACCTTAGCAGTGAGGCTGTAAAGGTTTATGTGTTCACCTGAAGGTATCTACTTTTTAAAATTTGACTACTATAGCCAATTCTCATGTATAATACTCTAAAAGGTCCAACTGTCCATAATCTTAGAAACCTGTATTTTTATCTCGTCTTAATTTCCCTGTGTGTTATGACCAACACGGTTACACAAATATTTACTGATGTGGTTTCCCTTAAATAATGAGACCTCCCGTCAGTGACAAGAGTTGACGGCGAGGCCAACATTAACAGTGATTTGATGGCTCTATCTCTTGTGTGTTTTGATTTGCCATTCTTGGTATGTATTAAATCTTTAAAACTTTCACACTCACCATGTGATTTATCTGCGATCTCCGGGTAGTCAAACCGTGCCTCTGTATTAATGTCTATAAGATCCTCGTCGGCGCTGCTTGTCGTTTCCATGACGCCATTTGCCACCCTCCTAACAGTACTAGTGCTGCTCTCTGCCATCATGTTCTCAAGAAGACCATCTGTCTCCATTCCAGTTGTAAGAATCCATGACCTAGAGAGAAGAAACAAGACACTAATTGCAGCGTGGCTGAATGCTTCCCAGAGAAGTCGAGATGGTGTTTGATTGAACAGGTCTGCCATGGAATAAAATGCTTTGAGCAGTCCTGAGGACTGGATACTGCACTATATGAGAACTTACCTTTTTATGAATAGCTTATCTACTAATGAATGCCATTCTAACCACACACACACATATATGTATATATATATATATACATTTTACGTATGTTGGTGTGACATTTATACGGGAACATATTACACCCTATAAGTTATAGAACTACAGATATGTACAGTGAAAAACTTAAAAGTGAAACTGTCTACTATCACCAGGACTAGGTCCAATTACATAAGTGTAATTGTATTTGTAATTTGTAACTGCTTCAGATTTTGAAATTATCATGTAATTGTAATTAAAGAAAGTTTTACATGGTAATGAATTGACATGTTAAGTGTAACTGACACAATTACATAAGTTTACTATCAATTATTGAATTGAATCAGTGTGTCAGTACTCCAACAGGAGGCCTGTACTTGAATGGAAGAACTTAATTATTATCTGATATCATAATCATATTTTATTGTTCTAAAAAACTATCAAAACAGCTGTCTCATAGATTTTGTCCAATCATATAAACTTTTCCCAAGAGGCCAGACCTTAGTTGTAATCCTAATGTGAATGTGTCAGTGATTTAGCAGTGCTAGTTAATGACAGACACCTGCCTACTGCCTGGCTGTGAACACACCCATTGTTTGCTGAGAGTAGGTATTAGCACTTCTGAGGCTCAATGTCACCTTTGCCCTAAAGCCAGACTACAAGCTGGCATCAGACAATACTGATGCAGGTTGTTTGACTTGAGTCACCAGTCTCACCACACTCTTCAGAAGAACACTCAGCTAGCTGATCTTAGCACCATCTCTTCTCAGTGCATTAATGCCAATTTATCATGGATTTAAACAAACGGAGTATGTCCTTGTAAAACTGCAAAGTTCTGCAAGGAGCAACCGTTTGCTAAAAAGTGGATATTAACTATTAGTGGAGGTTTCTCACTGGGAAAGTATGCCTTTGAAATCTTTGTGGCTTCACTGCTGTCAATGTACAGAAACTTGATTTGTCAAAAAATTTAGATGGGCCCAGATTTTACAGTTGCCTAACTCTTAACCACTTATTTAATTCATGTAATATGCATTTTAAATTGAACATAATACAATTTTGTTTAAGGAAAATGTCACCAACTGTGAAAAACACCTTCTAAAGAGATAATCAGGGCTTGTTCCAATGACACAAAATCAAATCAGTTACCATTATTTTTCATTTCTAATTTAAATTAGTTACATTTCCAACATTTTCATTTGATTAGATCCATTGGTTCAGTGAACATTACTGTTTTGACAATACCAATGATGTGCTCCATCAAATCAATGTTGCTCCTTACCTATGATCAAAAAAAAAAAAAATTAACTAACAATCCATTCTGGATACGGTCCATAAAAATGTTCCTAAAATGTCAATTTCTAAGTCATTGTTACACCACTCTAACTATCATAAATTGCTACATTTTATTAACTGCATTTTATTTTTGGTAAACTTTTACGCAGAGAACTAGTACCGGTAGTTCACAGCCAAATAAGTCTTTAAAACTTTCGCGATTAAAAGTTTGCTGAAGTATGGCTTATTTACACGACATTAGCATTGTGACCCATTGACGAGTGCGTAGCAGTTTACTGCTTTGCAAAGGTCAAGGTTGTTGTGACAATTACTAATCATTTTTTAGCAAAGATTATGCTGTATCTAACTTAAAATGTGCACTGCTGACCTTCAAATTATATATTACTATGACACAATTTCAGTTTAAGTTTTTGGTGCTCTCTGCGATCTTGTAAACTGAAAATTGCTCCCGTCAAAATTGTTCACTGTGTGTGACATGGAAATAGTTTCCTCTGTGATATGGCAGTGGCTTCTATAAAATTTCATTTTAATTCTTCATACAGTGACAAAAAGTCACATGTTAAAAAGTGATTGGTATTTTCAAACATTTTAAAACAAAATGTTCAATCTGTTTTGTCAAATTGTGCCAATTGTGTAGATTAACAGTTATCATGATGGAAATATCGCTCTTTGCCTTAAGAATAATTTGACGATTACGTTAGTGAAATACATTTTGAAAATACTCCTTAATTTTTCCGTCAGATTCTTTTTTAGGATGTATTTTTATTAAGAGCTTAATATCTTAGTGAAACGGTCCCCTGGCCCCTTGGCAGTAATCTTCTGTCCAGACAAACTGGCTAAAACAAACTAAGGCCTATGCTAACTCTATCCCAGACCCTAATGTTAACTGGAAGATTACCAGTTTGGCATTTGATAATAAGGAATAACAATAAAAGTCAACATTTGCCAGAGTGAGTATGACTCTGAGTCACTCAGTAGGCACTTCAACGAATTCTGCTAATAGACGGACTCACGATCACCGCAGTGCCGTCTCATTTGCCGACACACGGGTGGCGTTTTGTTTCAACTCATGTTTTGCCGGGCTTTTTCCAGTCATTTATCTCATATTTTATGACCACATCTGTGTTTATTTGCAGATATTATTATATAGCCGCATCTACCCTGAACTATTTTGTGTTTAGCCTTATCTATTAGTTTTAGTTTGTGTTGATAAAACTGGTGGCGTGCTCCGTGAGAAATATGGTTTTGTGCCAATCAAAAATTTTTCACATTTGAAAGTTCTGTGTCGGCGAAACTGATAGCGCGCGTCACTGGAGGCGATGCCAGATGCAGATCGTGATTTAATCCATTTCTTTGAATTAAAATTTATACAAAACGAATACTATTTATACCCTATTTACATAATACCATGCCAATTCTGCAATACTTTGTGTTAGAGTTATATTTGCTAGTTGTAGAAATATGGCCCATGCCAGCCCATAGGCATATTAGGCATGATTGCCTATTGTCAGTATTCACTGCCATTCCTAATTATAATATTAATAATAATAATGCAATTACCTTGAGATATATGTATATATTATATATATATATTACCATAATTAATGTGGTTTATTGCTTGCATAAATTATACAAATATCTTCAAAATCATGGACATTATGGCCTTTTACTGAAATGTGTTGGTCTGTCGAGGTTGCGCGCTAATTAGCTAATATTGACTTATTAATTAAATTATTAAATTATTTGTTAATGTATATTTATTACCATTATTAATGTGGTTATACACCTTTCATAATATATATATAAATATCTTCATATTCATGGATATTATGGTATTTTATTGAAATGTGTAGGTCTATTGAGTTTGAATGCTACATAACTAAAATCAGTTTGCATTAATTTGGTTATAACAAATTAGTACTAAAAATATTAAACAATGTGTTTGAAAACCCTGAAAACAGTATTTAAATATCTACACAAATAAAAAAGTTATGAAATTTTAAAGCAAATATATATCCACAGAAAACACACAAAATTAGTCCATTTTGCCATTGACATTGTATTTGTAAGAGAAACCCAAACCATCCCCAAATCAACTCATAAATCGGTGCATTCTCCCAGTGACAAAGTAAAACCTATGTTATTATCATTACTAGTTCTGTTTATATACTATCAGAAATCAAGCTGAAATAAACAGTAAACACAATAAACTGTATACCAATAAGTGAGTGCATAGACCAGTCCATAGTCAGACTGCACACAGGGAAGTGTCGTGTTAGTTGGGTTTTCAGTTTGACTCATGAACCAGTGTGAGCTGGTTCAACATACACACATGTAAATATATACTTTCACATAAAACTTACGTATCATAATATAACAAATGTGGATTGTAGGCTGTCGAAAAACAGCAACAACAACAACTAGTCACTAAACCTTTTACATGGACAGATATTTTATAATTATTTATCTTTTATTTTTTAATATTATCTCAGTACACGTTTTAAGTGTGGGTGTATTTAAGTGTGGGTGTGTTTCTTAATAACTACTTGACCGTTTTATCAATTCTTAACCACTACCACTCGAGTTGGTGACATGGCAGGCTCCGTACGACATACCCCTACAAGATGCACTTTTAGATGTACCCTGTTCATGATTTTATGTCTGCAGATCACTTTTAGGTTTTTAAATGATCCCAATTTCAAAAAGTTTGAGAGTTTCCAGAGCAACACAAACGAGACCTATGTCAACGCCAAAGCTAGACAAGACATCCATTCTGTCACGTCCTACTACATTTACAGTCCCATATGGAAAACCATAGCCCAATTGAAATGTCTCAAATCCAGCACCTCCACTGGATTACTGATCACTCCTCTACCGTACAAACCCAGGACAACAACAATATTCTCCATACTTCTATGCATCATGCTATCAGGAGATGGTCAACTAAATCCAGGCCCCTCTAAATGTCACTCATGTAAGAAATCACTAAAGTCTAATGCACTCATCCTAACTTGTAACGATTGTAATAAATCAACACACATCAAATGCGCCAGGATATCCAGACAGGAATTTAACAACACTTACAGAAACCTAAATGTACCATGGCACTGTTCAAATTGCTCAGCACCCTGTGGCATTTGCCATGGGGAAGTCCTAAATGACCATAAAGCAATTCAGTGCGACCACTGCCTAAACTGGATCCACACACAATGCTGTGCAATAGATGACAATGAATACAAACGATTAATAAATTCCTCATGTTCGTGAGCCTGCCCCGAATGCAACAACTTCACAAATTCTTTCTTCAGAGATACAGAAATCCCAACGGCAAATCCCTTTTATTCTCTGGATAGTAACAGTCATAACCTAAATGAAACCACCAACAACAATACAACTAATAGCAAGAAAGCATATAGACAGAAAAAGAGACCAAACTTCAGATGCATCCTCATAAACTGCCAATGCGTTAAAAAAAAGCCTCAGACATCGAAGCACTAAACAATCTACACAACCCAGACATCATCTGTGGCACTGAATCATGGTTAGATCCCTCAATAAAAAATGGAGAAATATTCCCAAGCAATTTTAACATCTTTAGAAAGGACAGAGAAACAGACACTACTGGAGGAGGTATTTCAAATATCAAAAGGTGACCTCATCACAAGCCACCTACCAGACTTAGACACTAACAGTGACAGCATTTGGACTGAAACCCAGATAACAGGAATGAAACCAATAATCATGTGTACCCTCTATCGTGCCCCAAATGACTCTCGTGGAACCCAAATCGAAGAACTAGACCTAGCCCTTTCTAAATTAGGTAACAAGATCAACACACATAATGTCATCAATTCAACCTCCCTAACATCAATTGGGAAATTCACCAAGTCACACCTAACAATGGATACAGTACAACTGCTGCCAATAAATTACTCTCTCTTACAGAGGAACATGGACTGATCCAACATGTCAAGGAACCCACGCACAGACAGGGAAATGCAAATAATATTTTAGATCTTGTCTTCACCAATAGGCCTGGGTTAATAAAGAAGATAAATGTAGTAGACGGAATAGCAGACCATAGCACAGTCATCATTGATGTAAACATCTCGCCCAAACGCAAACATCGTCCGAAACGTAAAGTCTTCATTAGAAATAAAGCCGACAACATTAACATCCAGAAATCTCTTGAAAATTTTACACATGAATTCTTCTCTCAAAATCAAAACATGACAGTCAATGACAAGTGGAATCTTGTTTCTACAAAAATCATCAACATTACGAACCAATATGTACTGCACCGTCTTACTACTTCAAGACACAATCTTCCCTGGTTCAATAAAGATTTAAAGAAAATGTGCAAAAGAAAGAAACAGCTATATAACAAAGCAAAAAGAACTAGAAATCCAGAAGACTGGAAAGAATTCTGTGACATCAGGAGAAACATGCATAAACACCTTCGTTCTGCTAGACTATCCTACATAAGTCAATTCCTGACAACAACAATAACAGAGAAACCTAAATCATTTTGGAGCTTCATTTCTAAACTTAGACAGGATAACCAGGGTATTGGGGACCTTAACACTGCGGGTAACATCATTAGCGACGACAAACATAAAGCAGAAGCCTTAAACAATCAGTTCCAAAGTGTCTTTACACACAAAGGAAATTCCACCCTACCAGATATAGCCAAAGTCCACATGGAGATCCCCAAACTAACAATTTCACTTAAAGGAGTACTTGGTCAACTATCCAAAATTAACATTTCTAAATCGCAAGGACCAAATGGCATTCCACCATGGTTCTTAAACAGATATGCCTCTCATCTAGCACCAGTAATACATGACATTTTCCAATCATCAATCAAAGTGTTTAGAAGGATTAAAAGTGATGGAGATAGACAGCATTTACAAGATGATCTTGACAGGTTGATCAAATGGTCTGAAAAGTGGCAAATGCTGTTCAATTTTGGGAAATGTAAATGCCTCCACACAGGACATTGGAATGAAGAGGTAGAATATACAATGGGGGGTACTGTACTAAGTACTACTGTAAAAGAAAAGGACTTAGGGTTAACTATTAGTGCTGATGTGAAGGTTTCAGAGCAGTGTGGAATTGCAGCTTCAAAGGGAAATCAAATCCTTGGATTAATTAGGCGAAACATAACGTATAAGGAAAAAGAGCTAATAATACCACTGTACAAAACAATAGTTAGGCCTCATTTAGAATATTGTATTCAAGCACAGAGACCATATTGCAGGAAGGACATAGATATGCTAGAAAGAGTGCAGAGGAGAGCAACTAAAATGATACCAAAACTGAGGGATCTTAGTTACGAAATACGCCTAAAAAAATGCGGTTTAACAACACTAGAGACCAGGAGATTGAGAGATGATCAGATAGAAGTGTTTAAAATATTGAATGGTTATGAAAATATTGATAGAAATATTTTTTTTCAGTTAAGAAAGATAGAAGGACTAGAGGACATGAAGTTACATTAGCAAAGGAGCAGAGTAGATTAGATATAAGAAAGTTTTCATTTTCACAAAAGACTGTAAATGTATGGAACAGATTATCTGCTGATTGTGTGGGTGCTAGTAGCGTGAATATGTTTAAAAATAAAATCGACACATACCTCAGACGGGCGGGATACACATAGATAAAAGGGTCGGACTCTCGATAAGCCAAAGCACTTCCTTGTCCACCTGCCACCTAGAGTTAATTCTCTGGGTGGCAATCTTGTTAAACCTTGTTAAAAGTCCATAGCCTACACTACCCTTGTCCGCCCTATACTTGAATATGCGTCAGCATCATGGGATCCACATTGCCTAAGAAATATCAAACTCATAGAAAGAACCCAGAGACAAGCAGACACAGACACAACTCCTTAAAGATCTCCAGTGGGACACCCTCCAATCAAGAAGAAAAACCCTAAGACTTAGCATATTATATAAAATGGAACATAACCTCATAGATATCCCACTAGATCAATACATCAAACGCAACACCAGATGCTCACGTAAACATAATAAACAGTTAGTACAAATCAGGCACTCGACAAACATATTTGGAAACAGCTTTTTCCCAGTCACAATAAAAGAGTGGAATTCTCTACCTCCAAGCATTGTATCAAGTACATCACTGAATTAATTCCAGATTAGTCTAGCCCAACATGTAAAAAATTAATCCATAACATAAGAGCCACCATGCGATAGGACATTTTGCCAGTCAAAATACAGATACACCAAAATTACGCTGTTTTGCCGGCTTAAAATTGCAATATTTTGTGATCTATTAAAGGTATCTTAATAAAATAAACAGTTATTGATTTTTATTTTTGGTTGAGGTGCCTACACTCGGTCAGTGACACATACATTATTGATACGACATGCAATAACGCCCCCTTTAAAACTGGGATACGATCTATCGTTTCGTCTCAACCTACCTGAAGTTTTAATTGGATATTGACAACAAAGTAAGCTGATCCGATCAGAGTAAAATATAAATAATTCTGTATAAATGCGCACCATACAATAAATCTCTCTTTGCCAACGTTAACTATACGGAAATGATTCTTTATCAGAAATAGCAAAATATAGAGGCCATTTACCAGTGTGAACGAATTTCACTACCTGCGCCCTCTAGCGGGTAATACAGGCTGTCTATTTGGCAAGGGATGTTGGATATTTAAAGATGTTGGCATTGGAGTACACTTTATTTTTAATTCTCCCCTTGTTTCTTATAACGGAAACACAGAGCGAGCCGAATGATACACAACGAAGCCAAGAGGGTAGTGAAAATAATAGGTTACAGCCGCCTAGCCCCCGTGATATATGTATCCTTTTAATATCGCTCAATCTTGCGTGCGTTAGACAGGTACCCAGTGATCTCGGCCTTTCACGATCTCGGCCCGAGTGATCTCGGCCTGTTTCCGAGTGATCTCGGCCTGTTTCGGTGAAGTCGGCCTGTGACCTCGGCATGTGCGGCAGTGATCTCGGCCAGTTCGGGGGTATATTGTTGACCAGAAACGATAGCGGCATGAAGTCGGCCAGTGAATTCGGCCTGTGCAGCAGTGAACTCGACCTGTATAGCCAGTGATCTCGGCCTGTTTGAGTGATGTTAGCCATATATTTGTTATGTGTATATTGATGTATAGTTTTGTTTTGTTTGGTTATTTAAGTTGGCAATTCGACATTATCATCGGCAATTTCTGCGTGATGTGTACTAGTATTATAGTGATTGCCGCCAAGATATCTACCACTGATCACTGACAGCAAATATAAATTAAATGCAAATAAAACTGACTTGATCATTATTAATAAATCAATGCAGTGTAATTAACTTGATGTGTTTTCCCTACGCGTATTTTGAAACAGCATATCACGCCAGCAACCTCGGTGAGCAGGGGTGTCTTGTAATAAACATTTATATTAACTACTTCGACTTGTAATGAAGTAGTTTTATCTAAGGTAACGCTACTGTTTACCTCGTTATTTTAATTTACTTCCGCGATATATTTTCGTTACTTTTTTTCTGAACTACGTCACCTTATGGTGTTCCGCCCGTCAACAACATTTCATTAAACGTATTTAAGTTAAACAAATTAGAGCTACGGTAAACTATATTAACGCGGTGATAACTGCCACTTGTTTGTGTGAGTATTGTCAAATCTTTGGGCACAGTAAATGTGGTGCGAGGCATTGACATTGTTTTGCTCCGACATCAATCAAATCATTTCCCTTAATTCTGCCAGTGGTGAATTCTGCGAATAGGCTTTCTGCAACTTGCAAAGTGCAATTTAAATTCACACATAGGCTAGGCCTTGCATAATAACGGGATTTATATGCTTCAATGTAGCATAGTAGGGAAGATCAGTATGCTAACATCGCGCCTTCTACCATCTGTTGACAACTGGAATACTGCTTATGGATTTTGAGATTGACCAATCCTTTTGTTTTGATGTGGCTCTGAGCTTCGTTTCCAAGGATTTCTTGGTCTTGTCACTGATAACATGCTATTTGTTGGCACAATAGGGGGTAATGTTTAAGGATTTTGGTGAGCTTCCAAATATTAATAACGTTCCGATGCCTATCGTGTGGCACAATATTCCGACTATGATTCGGGGCTAGTTTGTAGAAGCCACAAGGCATAATGTAGACAGTATTTGAAATTTAGTATATTTTAGCATGTTTTTTTAATGGTAACATAACATTGGCTGTGTTAAGACAACACTATTAATAAATATAGACCCATACAATATATTTATCAGGTAACCTTTTTCTGAGGTAAATTTAGATGTGTTCCTATAATGTGATACTTTCTGTCATAGAACTCGTAAACTTGAGCATTAAACATCTGTGTGAAGTTGAACATTCGTACTGCTTGCGTATTTTACACTAGTGCACTTGTAGTTTGATTGATCACATAATTATAATTTCTTGTAATATTTCAGAAGTTTTGCGAGTACAATGCTATATTCGTGCTTGGAACTCACTAGCACGTATATCTGTGGTACCGTATATGTCATAAATGTTTTCAGTTTCCAACTAAATTTTCTGATCTATATGTTTGGTAATAGGCGGTGACGAGTAAACAAGTCGACATTGCATACAATGATTACACCATTCAAACAAAGAACCTGCTCTGTGAAACAATACACCCCTAACTTAATTGGCTTAATTGTCATGGCTTCCTCACATCTTAACAAATCAAAAACAAGCAAAATGAAGAAATCTGCTCAACAAAGCATTTCAAGAGTAGAGAGCTGATTACTGCCTCAACACTTTCTCACAGCCCACAAATCAAAGACAAACAACATGAAAAGATCTGCTCAGTGAAGCAATGCAGGAGTAGCAAGCCAGTTACACTTTCACACTTTCTTAATGGACACTAATCAAAGATAGTGTTAACATGAAAAGATAACTAAGGGAGATTATGAAGCAAATTACCGTGACACCTACCCTTTCTAACGTACATGTAATATTTTAAAGCTGATTCTTGTGTATTGTAATAATAAATTGGTTACGTAATTGTGACTTTAGCAATAACAACAATAGCATAAAAATGGTTTTCCTAAAAATTAATTAGAAATTGGGAAGACAACTACAGAAAACTACAACTTGAGACAGCCTCAATGCTCAAACTTGAGCAACTATTGACCTCAAACTTGGACAACTATTGACCATTCATGGGATAAGCACTTGCGGTAAGGTATGAAGTAAGAATAAGATCACGACAGGTCGTCAAACATCTTTATTGCATTGCATATTGTAACATACAGATGGATGCAACTTCATTATTTCTGGTTAGCATCACTCACATAAAAAGGCCGAGATCACTCCTCGAACAGGCCAAGATCACTCCCTGAAAAGGCAGAGATCACTCCTCAAACAGGCCGAGATCACTGCCGCACAGGCCGAGGTCACAGGCCGAGTTCACCGAAACAGACCGAGATCACTCGGAAACAGGCTGAGATCACTCGGGCCGAGATCGTGAAAGGCCGAGATCACTGTGAACCATTAGACTTAGACACCTTGTCTTGTTGGATTCTTGTTGCGTGTCCTAAGTTCGTGAGTCGTGCAATTTCGTGGCAATTCAGTATTGTGTCATTTGTTTGCTAGCGGTTAAGGACTGGAGCTTAATGTGAGCTCAATGTTGACACTGAACAATTGATAATGCAGTGTTCCATGTCGCATCACAAGTACCAAATTATAAATATTTTGGTAAAAAAAAAATTATATTAGGAATTTATTTACTAAAGAATACCGTATAACTCCCAATAAATGCGCAGTGTGCAAGGGCTTAGGTGCATATATATTAAAAAATTAATAAAGACATAAGTAGCACAAACTGTCAGATGCATGTTTAACCCTAGGCTATACCGGGCAACACATAACAAACAGTATGACTAAAAGACGAACGGCCATGCACGACCAAAATGTATGTAGTGTTGGTAACCAAGTGGGCTATTGGTGGCACGTAGGAGGTATGTGTGTGCAGCTCACCAAATTTCAGATATGTTCTTCACATTGGAGTAACACAATTTGCAACTTTTATTATCGCTTGTGGTAACTCGCCGGTTCCATTCGCCAGGTGGCGCTACTGAGTCAGGACTAAATGCTCGTCTGGAAGATTGGATAAAATGCCTAAATTGTGTAACTCCTGGGTGAAATACAGACTCAACATTTTTAATAATGCACACACAAACCATATATATATCATCAACGGTCAAACTATCTACCAACACGTTATATTACATGGTCGTGCGTGGTTGTTTGTCAACTTCGTGGTTGTGCGCCTTTTAGTCAAACCCCATAACAAATACTGATTCAGCACATTTACCAAAACGTCTGGCACTCATTTGACAGAATACGACACACAACAAGAACACATGACTTGAGACAACATTGTAATCGTTCACATTTTTGTCATTTTAGACAAATGTCAGATCAATGATTTCAGTGGTGCTAAACAGACCATCATCATGCTAGCCTTGATAGCCAGAGTCTTGACATCATTGGATGTTGTTGGGAAATCCATAATTTTGTAAACTAGACTTGTATAACAGCATAGTTACTTACTATTTAACTTTAGGGGCGGTCCAAAATTTTCGACATTTCCCAAATCGTACAAACCATACGCTAGGGGGAGTTGTCTCAAGTTGTAGTTTTGGGTGATACACTTTTCTTTTCTATACCTGTATATTTTTATTAAAATACACATAACTATTGTAGCCTACATGCCATTGTTGGTACATATTAGTCAAAACAATCAACATTTTTAGTATACTGAGGGGGTCTTTGTAATCTTGCATTAATGTTGACAATTTTGGACGATCCCTTAATAGTATTATTTTCAGCAATCCAAATGTTACATTCTGTCCTTTACCTGAGTCCAGACCGTAAACTGTTCCGCCAGAAGAGGGCAGTGCAGTTGGAGGCCGTCCAAAGCGTGTTCAGTCTCGATAAGTACGAGAAGCAGTACAAGATGGTGCGACTGCTGCTTGAACAGATCTTCAAGGTCAGTGAATGTTGGGTCAAGTATTTGTATTAAGAACATTTTGTAGAACCTTACTTGATTTTTTGTTAGGGTTTAGAAATGATAAGTACTTGATCAATTGTACATGTATGCCAAAATACCAAGTACATTTGAGGTACTTTTAAAGTATACAAAATAATATCCACACTGATTGTATCTACAAGACATTACCGGTAGTTACTATTTTAATAAAGGTTATAATTGCACCTGAATAGTCTATCTTATTGTTGATAATATGCCTAAAATTGCCCATTTCTATAAACTTATATAGATCTAGGAGTAGCTCCTAAGACAATCTATATGTACGTTTTGGAATTAAAGCTGTGTATAATACTGTCTATGCATGTTTTACAGGTGATGGCAGAATCAAAAGTGAAATTGACAGAAGCAGGACATCTGCCTGGCGACCCTTTTCCGAAGGACGAAACAATCAGAGAATGTGAGTATAAGGTGCTGGTGGATGGATAAGAGGGGTGGCAATGACCTTCACTACAAGTGACAACTGATGGATATGATGGATAGGGATAGCAATGGCCTTCACTGTAAGTGACAACTGGTGGATCATGATGGGTACGGATGACAGTGGCCTTCACTGTAAGTGACAACTGGCGGATCATGATGGGTAGGGGTGGCAATGGCTTTCACTGTAAGTGACAACTGGTGGATCATGATGGGTAGGGGTGGCAATGGCCGTCACTGTAAGTGACAACTGGCAGATCATGATTGGTAGGGGTGGCAATGGCTTTCACTGTAAGTGACAACTGGTGTATCATGATGGGTAGGGGTGGCAATGGCCGTCACTATAAATGACAACTGGCGGGTCATGATGGGTAGGGGTGACAATGGCCTTCACTGTAAGTGACAACTGGTGAATCATGATGGGTAGGGTTGGCAATGGCCTTCACTTTAAGTAACAACTGGCAGGTCATGATGGGTAGGGGTGACAATGGCCTTCACTGTAAGTGACAACTGGTGGATCATGATGGGTGGGGTGGCAATGGCCATCACATTAAGTGATAGCTGGTGGATCATGATGGTTCGGGGAGGCAATGGCCTTCACTGAATCACTGTGAGTGACAACTGGTGTATTACAATGGGTAGGGGTGGCACTGTAAGTTACAAGTAGTGTATGGGTAGTAGGGTGATCGAATAATAGGTTATGGGGGGACAGTGACCGTCACTGTAAGTGACAACTGGTGGATCATGATGGGTAGGGGTGGCAATGGCCATCACTATATAAGTGACAGCTGGTGGGCAGTTATGGTGTTTATGGGGAGAATGGCAATGACCTTCACTGTCAGTGGCATCAAGTAGTCACCACAAATGTCCTTGACTCACTTTTCTCAATCTAATATGTTGTGTGAACTTATAACCTGACATGACTTCTCTGTTGATAGTGTTTGCTCACATTGTGGAGAACACAGCCTTCTTTGGTGACCTGTTGCTACGGTTACCAGACATGACACATGACCTACTGAAGCGTAATCACGAGTGGCGCGTTCTTATTGACTGGAGCATCGGATTCGCAAATGAGACAGGAATCTACGAAAAGACAGATGCCAGAATGCTGCATCTGGTGGGTATATGTGCCCATTTCATAAACGTTTATAATAGCTAATGTGTTAGTAAGTCATTTATTTCTGATCAGCATGACATAAACAGAAAACTAGGAATTCCATTTGAGGCATTATCCATGGAATTTATCTACTTTTGTGGTACTTTTATAAAACCTTTTTATTTGATTATAATGATTTATATGTAGTGTAATTGTAGGTATTTAAATCAGGAGGTGAGCTCCCTTATCAATGTCATTGTTATTAATGTCTTGACATCTGCAGTACTTTTGTGCATTTATAGTTTTTATTTATTATTATTGTTCGAGTTCTACTCTTGTATAAGTTCAAACAAAATAAAAATATGTTAAGCATTGCATATGGCAGGAGGGGGAGGAGGGGGTTTGGTCTTTTATATTTAATGTAGGCAGTGTGCTGTTGTGTTATCACTTCATAATAATAGTATGTTCTGTCTGTTTAGATGGCACAAGAGTTGGACATCATAGAGAAAGATCCAGATTATATAAACCCATACAAGGAAGAGACAAAGCTAGTGAGTATCCTTTAGAGCAAGGACGAAACTAGTGATTATCCTTCAGAGCAAGGATGAAGCTAGTGAGTATCTTTTAGAGCAAGGATGAAGGTAGTTAGTATCTTTTAGAGCAAGTATGAAGCTAGTGAGTATCCTTTAGAGCAAGGTCGAAGCTAGTGAGTAGCCTTTAGAGCAAGGACGAAACTAGTGAGTATCTTTTAGAGCAAGGATGAAGCTAGTGAGTATCTTTTAGAGCAAGGATGAAGCTAGTGAGTATCCTTTAGAGCAAGGACGAAACTAGTGAAAAATTAAAAAATTACATTTATTTGGACACCACATATCTCTACAAATAGATTCTGAGGTGTTTGCAAGCCTCACTGATTACATAAACCCATAATAATAAATGTCTTATATAGTGCCCCATCCAAACCATTGTTTTGGTTTCAAAATGTACACTGGTGTTACAAAATTAATAATATAAAACAATAACTATTTTAAAATACCAACGTGCAAAGTATGCAATTATTACTACTAAATAAAATCAACTCTATTATTGTCCTTTAAAAAGAGAATAAATTAAGAGAGGATACCAAGTAGGCATCTGTTACACTTGGAGCTCACTGATTGCATCAACCCGCACAAAGAGGAGACTTATATGTACCTTGGTTGATGTGTTTTTGTGTTCTTTCACCTTGGCTGATGTGTTTTTGTGTTCTTTCACCTTGACTGATGTGTTTTTGTGTTCTTTCACCTTGGCCAATGCGTGTTTGTGTGTTCTTTTAACTCGGCTGATGTGTTTGTGTGTTCTTTCATCTTGGCTGGTGTGTTTGTATGTGTTCTTGTTGCTAGGCTGAAATGTTTGTGTTCATACCCTTTGGCTGATGTGTTTGTTCATGCCCACTGACTGATGTGTGTGTGTGTTCACGCACTTGTTCTGTGTTCACTGCAGGACAAGATGAGGGTAGAGATGGAAAGACTGATGCAGAAACAAGAGACAATGAGGACAACAAAAAAGAAGAAGAAAGAGAAACGCAAGCGAGGACCTCGCATGTCTGGAGCCGCTCACACCGAACTCTGACCTACACAGTGGGGTGGATATGGGTATATTGGATATTAGGGTGATGTGGGGTGTTTTGGAATGTGTGTATGGGGTGATATGGGGTAAAGCCTACACAGATGATGGAGGAATGTAACAATGGGGTGAATGTAACTTGTGGATATGGGTTGTCATTCATTTTTAGTAGGAGCAGGGTGAAGGGAGTGTGCTGTGAAGTGTTCGCTTGCATGACGACAGTTGTGTCACTTTAAAGCTAATCTGATCATAGAGCGGAGTTTAGAACAAATCTGAAAGTTCCAAGTTGTCATCTCATTAATTTTTGTATTATATTTTTATAGGCATGTTTAAATATCAAGACTTTGCTATTATGAAAGAGCCACTCGGTTGTAAATGAAGGAGGCATCCAGTTTTATTGCATTGTTTATTTCTCGTTTGTTTGTATATTGATTATTGAAAATATTTTCTTGTTTGGATGCTGCTGTGATAATGAAGCTCGTCTACAATGCTTAATTATGATATGATTGACTGTTGTACTATAATGACAAATAAATAAACACTAAAATTCTAAACATCAAGCTTGACATTTTTTTTACAAATAACATAATTTTGATGGTGTATCAACATCATTCCAAACTAAGTACACTGTACTGATAACATACCAAGCAATGTAGAGAAATTTATCATGGACAACTGTGAAAAAAGGATGTCTACCCGGTAGTTTCCAGATAGGGCACCAACTGCCAGCACTTTTAGTCATTCAAATTCCTGCCAGAGATAACACTTTCATGGAAGCGTGTTTGTATTAATATTTTTGAAATGGCCAATATTCAGTATGTGAGATTTACAGATGGCTGAGTGAGAGTGCTATGGGAGCAAGATGGCTGAGTGAGAGTGCTATGGGAGCAAGATGGCTGAGTGAGAGTGCTATGGGAGCAAGATGGCTGAGTGAGAGTGCTATGGGAGCAAGATGGCTGAGTGAGAGTGCTATGGGAGCAAGATGGCTGAGTGAGAGTGCTATGGGAGCAAGATGGCTGAGTGAGAGTGCTATGGGAGCAAGATGGCTGAGTGAGAGTGCTATGGGAGCAAGATGGCTGAGTGAGAGTGCTATGGGAGCAAGATGGCTGAGTGAGAGTGCTATGGGAGCAAGATGGCTGAGTGAGAGTGCTATGGGAGCAAGATGGCTGAGTGAGAGTGCTATGGGAGCAAGATGGCCGAGTGAGAGTGCTATGGGAGCAAGATGGCTGAGTGAGAGTGCTATGGGAGCAAGATGGCCGAGTGAGAGTGCTATGGGAGCAAGATGCGTCAGACTTGGTAGCACTGCCGTGTAGTTTCTAACACATGCATGGTGTGCTACTGTGAAAGATGCCTGCCTGCTTGCCAGTGTTAGACAAAGTGCGTAAACACAGTGAGTCATACATCAGTTTGTTTATTTTACATACATGACTGGCATACTAAGATTATCACGTTATTAGCATTATCTGTTTGCATAGTGCTATTGTCTGTTGTAAGTATACCACAGAGTATCATTACACAATGTGCCACCGTAGGTCAGACAGTGTTCCCTTGGTCAGAGAGTGCCATTCAAGACCAAACAGTAGCACCTATGGCCCCACACTGCCACCCTAGGTCATACAGTGCCACTCAAGGCCAGACACTGCCACCCAAGGCCAGACACTGCCACCAACGGCAGACAGTTCCACTCAATATTATTACATGACAGGTTTCTTCATACATAAAGTGTTACCATTAAGAACTTCTGAAATTTGCTGGAATACATTTGACACTGAACATTCTGCAGGAGTCGACACAACATATTGCATAGCTACACTCGAGCCTTGCTCAACACACCAATAAGTTAGCACTGGTTCAGTCCCTCCTCCACCACCAATAGGTAGAGTGAAACTTGTGTGATTTTTACAATCCAAAATTGGTAAAAGTGTCAGTATAAGTGTTTCACTTCACTCGCCAGGTGGCGTCACTGTAGCAATTGATTTTCCTTGATACATGGTGACAACCAAACCATAACGCTAAATGTATTCTGACACTATGTGAACTTGTGACACCGTCCCTTACTGGCAACAGTCTCGGCACCCATAGATCTATACAGCCCATACCGCCTAACACCCCCCCCCCCCAACACATTCCCTCAAACCACAACTCGGCTGACTGGTCCAGACCACAAACCCAACAGAAAGACAACAAAACTACACATCACCACCTACACAGTTCGGTTATATTAATTACTATTCGTCAATTTCATACATTGAATACGACGCATATATCCTGAGATCCCTCACACACTGCCGTAGTCGTTGGTGGCCCACCACAGCGAACCGGGTCATAAGTGACATGGGCCTATTCTGCACACGAGCCAAAAATAGCTGTCTCGGTCAAGTCCTAAGAATGTTGTGATTTTAGCAGAAATGCATGTCTTATTACGTCATCTTTCATTGTCCTGTTTATTTGACACGCTGGTCTGTGAGTTACCACTGTCAGTTGTCATGTCCACTGTAGGTTGTTATGTCAACCGTAGATCAACTGTTGGTTGACGTTAGCATTGTGACAGACAGTTTGATCTTAAAGCTGGTCCTAATACCTTGAAGCTGGTCCTAACACCTTGAAGCTTGTCCTAATACCTTGAAGCTTGTCCTAATACCTTGAAGCTTGTCCTAATACCTTGAAGCTGTCCTTTACAAATAGCTAGTCCATTTCTTCCTGTGACTATCATATTCATTGACATGTCACATTTATATATAAATAATTATACACGTGTCTATAATTGTGCTCAAATATGTAATTACATAACATATATATTTTTTATTATTATGGTAAACTCATCTTAAAATATCATTGATACACATATAGCTGTGATATATGTAACATGCACATTCAATTTATATACAATACATATATTTTACAATGTAAATATGAATTTTAAATAGTGTTCCCATCAAAAGATATGCACAATTTATAGTTCTATGAAATGCCTGTGGCATTGAGTGCCGGGGTCAAATCGAAAAAAGGCTGCATGGAGTTAGTGCCAATGTTGACACCAGGTGTCGCTGTAGTAGACTGGAACAAAACTATCCGTGTGACACTGTCTTCATCTCCGAAGTGTGTTTCATGCAGTCGCAGTAACGCATCCCATGTGCCAATTATCCCTCTATAACATACGAAATAACATGTTACAATGATCCTTCTATAACACATCAAACAACGTGTTATACTGATCCCTCTATAACATATGAAATAACATGTTACAATGATCCTTCTATAACACATCAAACAACGTGTTATACTGATCTCTCTATAACATACGAAATAACATGTTACAATGATCCTTCTATAACACATCAAACAACATGTTGTACTGATCCCTCTATAACACAACAGACACATTACAATGATCTTTTTATAACACATCAAACAACGCATTATATATACTGATCCCTCTATAACACAACATACACATTACAATGATCCTTCTATAACACATCAAACAATGCGTTGTGCTGATTGCTCTATAACACAACAGACACATTACAATGATCCTTCTATAACACATCAAACAACGCGTTATACTGCTCCCTCTATAACACAACAGACACATTGCAATGATCCTTCTATAACACATCAAACAACGCGATATACTGATCCCTCTATAACACAACAGACACATTGCAATGATCCTTCTATAACACATCAAGCAACGCATTGTACTGATCCCTCTATAATACAACAGACACACAACAATGATCCTTCTATAACAAATCAAACAACGCGTTGTATTGATCCCTCTATAACACAACAGACACATTACAATGATCCTTCTATAACACATCAAACAACGTATTGCACTGATCCCTCTATAACACAACAGACACATTACAATGATCCTTCTATAATATACCAAAACACATCACATTGTAGTTATTGCTCAGAATTATTCATTCTTTCTTCACAAAACACCAAGTAAAAAAAAATGTGATGTTAACATTTACAACAAGAGACACCAATACCAATGAAGGGCACCATAAAACTCTTCACAACAGTAATGTAAACATGGGTTCCAAGGGCTACATTAAAAAAAACAAGTTCAACTTACCCAACAATTCCTAGTATAATGAGGAATATGTCAAATGCTTTCTCGTTTTTTGTCAGACTTCTGAAACATTAAAAGCAGAAATGCATTTAATATACCGATTCTATATATACGCCAGCGGGTTAGTGAAAGGAATGTTCAGAGAACGTCCTGGATTATTTCAAATGAGTTAACTGAAACCCCAAAACAGACTGAAAAGAAGATGTTTTAGAGCTGCTAGTAGGTGTACTGTATGAAGATGTTGTAGAATTGCTAGTAGGTGTACTGTATAAAGATGTTGTAGAGATGCTAGTAGGTGTACTGTATGTAGATGTTTTAGAGCTGCTAGTAGGTGTACTGTATGTAGATGTTTTAGAGCTGCTAGTAGGTGTACTGTATGAAGATGTTGTAGAGTTGCTAGTAGGTGTACTGTATGAAGATGTTGTAGAGTTGCTAGTAGGTGTACTGTATGAAGATGTTGTAGAGTTGCTAGTAGGTGTACTGTATGAAGATGTTGTAGAGTTGCTAGTAGGTGTACTGTATGAAGATGTTGTAGAGTTGCTAGTAGGTGTACTGTATGAAGATGTTGTAGAGTTGCTAGTAGGTGTACTGTATGAAGATGTTGTAGAGCTGTTAGTAGGTGTACTGTATGAAGATGTTGTAGAGTTGCTAGTAGGTGTACTGTATGAAGATGTTGTAGAGTTGCTAGTAGGTCTACTGTATGAAGATGTTGTAGAGTTGCTAGTAGGTGTACTGTATGAAGATGTTGTAGAGGCTAGTAGGTGTACTGTATGAAGATGTTGTAGAGCTGCTAGAAGGTCTACTGTATGTAGATGTTGTAGAGATGCTAGAAGGTCTACTGTATGTAGACGTTGTAGATATGCTAGTAGGTGTACTGTATGTAGATCTTGTAGAGCTGCTAGAAGGTCTACTGTATGAAGATGTTGTAGAGATGCTAGTAGGTGTACTGTATGTAGATGTTGTAGAGTTGCTAGTAGGTGTACTGTATGAAGATGTTGTAGAGATGCTAGTAGGTGTACTGTATGTAGATGTTGTAGAGTTGCTTGTAGGTGTACTGTATGTAGATGTTGTAGAGATGCTAGAAGGTCTACTGTATGAAGATGTTGTAGAGATGCTAGTAGGTCTACTGTATGTAGATGTTGTAGAGCTGCTAGTAGGTGTACTGTATGAAGATGTTGTAGAGATGCTAGTAGGTGTACTGTATGTAGATGTTGTAGAGATGCTAGTAGGTGTACTGTATGTAGATGTTGTAGAGCTGCTAGTAGGTGTACTGTATGAAGATGTTGTAGAGATGCTAGTAGGTGTACTGTATGTAGATGTTGTAGAGCTGCTAGTAGGTCTACTGTATGTAGATCTTGTAGAGCTGCTAGTAGGTGTACTGTATGTAGATGTTGTAGAGCTGCTAGTAGGTGTACTGTATGTAGATGTTGTAGAGATGCTAGTAGGTGTACTGTATGTAGAGGTTGTAGAGATGCTAGTAGGTGTACTGTATGTAGATGTTGTAGAGATACTAGTAGGTGTACTATATGAAGATGTTGTAGAGATGCTAGTAGGTGTACTGTATGAAGATGTTGTAGAGATGCTAGTAGGTCTACTGTATGTAGATGTTGTAGAGCTGCTAGAAGGTCTATTGTATGTAGATGTTGTAGAGATACTAGTAGGTGTACTATATGAAGATGTTGTAGAGACGCTAGTAGGTGTACTGTATGAAGATATTGTAGAGATGCTAGTAGGTCTACTGTATGTAGATGTTGTAGAGATACTAGTAGGTGTACTATATGAAGATGTTGTAGAGATACTAGTAGGTGTACTATATGAAGATGTTGTAGAGATGCTAGTAGGTCTACTGTATGTAGATGTTGTAGAGATGCTAGTAGGTCTACTGTATGTAGATGTTGTAGATATGCTAGTAGGTGTACTGTATGAAGATGTTGTAGAGATGCTAGTAGGTGTACTGTATGTAGATGTTGTAGAGATGCTAGTAGGTGTACTGTATGTAGATGTTGTAGAGATGCTAGTAGGTGTACTGTATGTAGATGTTGTAGAGCTGCTAGTAGGTGTACTGTATGTAGATGTTGTAGATGTGCTAGTAGGTGTACTGTATGTAGATGTTGTAGATATGCTAGTAGGTGTACTGTATGAAGATGTTGTAGAGATGCTAGTAGGTGTACTGTATGTAGATGTTATAGAGATGCTAGTAGGTGTACTGTATGTAGATGTTGTAGAGATGCTAGTAGGTGTACTGTATGAATATGTTGTAGAGCTGCTAGTAGGTGTACTGTATGTAGATGTTGTAGAGATGCTAGTAGGTGTATTGTATGTAGATGTTGTAGAGATGCTAGTAGGTGTACTGTATGAAGATGTTGTAGAGCTGCTAGTAGGTGTACTGTATGAAGATGTTGTAGAATTGCTAGTAGGTGTACTGTATGAAGATGTTGTAGAGATGCTAGTAGGTGTACTGTATGTAGATGTTGTAGAGCTGCTAGTAGGTGTGCTGTATGTAGATGTTGTAGAGATGCTAGTAGGTGTACTGTATGTAGATCTTGTAGAGCTGCTAGTAGGTGTACTGTATGTAGATGTTGTAGAGATGCTAGTAGGTGTACTGTATGAAGATGTAGAGATACTAGTAGGTGTACTGTATGAAGATGTTGTGTTGTAGAGCTGCTAGTAGGTCTACTGTATGTAGATGTTGTAGAGCTGCTAGTAGGTGTGCTGTATGTAGATGTTGTAGAGATGCTAGTAGGTGTACTGTATGTAGATCTTGTAGAGCTGCTAGTAGGTGTACTGTATGTAGATGTTGTAGAGATGCTAGTAGATGTACTGTATGAAGATGTTGTAGAGATGCTAGTAGATGTACTGTATGAAGATGTTGTAGAGATGCTAGTAGGTGTACTGTATGTAGATGTTGCAGATATGCTAGTAGGTGTACTGTATGAAGATGTTGTGTTGTAGAGCTGCTAGTAGGTCTACTGTATGTAGATGTTGTAGAGATGCTAGTAGGTGTACTGTATGTAGATGTTGTATAGCTGCTAGTAGGTGTGCTGTATGTAGGTGTTGTAGAGATGCTAGTAGGTGTACTGTATGTAGATGTTGTAGAGATGCTAGTAGGTGTACTGTATGAAGATGTTGTAGAGATGCTAGTAGGTGTACTGTATGTAGATGTTGCAGAGATGCTAGTAGGTGTACTGTATGAAGATGTTGTAGAGATGCTAGTAGGTGTACTGTATGTAGATGTTGTAGAGATGCTAGTAGGTGTACTGTATGTAGATGTTGTAGAGCTGCTAGTAGGTGTACTGTATGTAGATGTTGTAGAGGTGCTAGTAGGTGTACTGTATGTAGATGTTGTAGAGATGCTAGTAGGTGTACTGTATGTAGATGTTGTAGAGATGCTAGTAGGTGTACTGTATGTAGATGTTGTAGAGATGCTAGTAGGTGTACTGTATGTAGATGTTGTAGAGATGCTAGTAGGTGTACTGTATGTAGATGTTGTAGAGCTGCTAGTAGGTGTACTGTATGAAGATGTTGTAGAGATGCTAGTAGGTGTACTGTATGTATATCTTGTAGAGCTGCTAGTAGGTCTACTGTATGTAGATCTTGTAGAGCTGCTAGTAGGTGTACTGTATGTAGATGTTGTAGAGCTGCTAGTAGGTGTACTGTATGTAGATGTTGTAGAGATGCTAGTAGGTGTACTGTATGTAGATGTTGTAGAGATGCTAGTAGGTGTACTGTATGGAGATATTGTAGAGATGCTAGTAGGTCTACTGTATGTAGATGTTGTAGAGCTGCTAATAGGTGTACTGTATGTAGATGTTGTAGAGATGCTAGTAGGTGTACTGTATGTAGATGTTGTAGAGATACTAGTAGGTGTACTATATGAAGATGTTGTAGAGATGCTAGTAGGTGTACTGTATGAAGATGTTGTAGAGATGCTAGTAGGTCTACTGTATGTAGATGTTGTAGAGATGCTAGTAGGTGTACTGTATGTAGATGTTGTAGAGATGCTAGTAGGTGTACTGTATGTAGATGTTGTAGAGATACTAGTAGGTGTACTATATGAAGATGTTGTAGAGATACTAGTAGGTGTACTATATGAAGATGTTGTAGATATGCTAGTAGGTCTACTGTATGTAGATGTTGTAGAGATGCTAGTAGGTCTACTGTATGTAGATGTTGTAGATATGCTAGTAGGTGTACTGTATGAAGATGTAGAGATGCTAGTAGGTGTACTGTATGTAGATGTTGTAGAGATGCTAGTAGGTGTACTGTATGAAGATGTTGTAGAGATGCTAGTAGGTGTACTGTATGTAGATGTTGCAGAGATGCTAGTAGGTGTACTGTATGAAGATGCTGTAGAGATGCTAGTAGGTGTACTGTATGAAGATGTTGTAGAGAAGCTAGTAGGTGTACTGTATGTAGATGCTGTAGAGATGCTAGTAGGTGTACTGTATGAAGATGTTGTAGAGATGCTAGTAGGTGTACTGTATGTAGATGTTGTAGAGATGCTAGTAGGTGTACTGTATGTAGATGTTGTAGAGATGCTAGTAGGTGTACTGTATGTAGATGTTGTAGAGATGCTAGTAGGTGTACTGTATGTAGATGTTGTAGAGCTGCTAGTAGGTGTACTGTATGAAGATGTTGTAGAGATGCTAGTAGGTGTACTGTATGTAGATGTTGTAGAGATGCTAGTAGGTGTACTGTATGTAGATGTTGTAGAGATGCTAGTAGGTGTACTGTATGTAGATGTTGTAGAGATGCTAGTAGGTGTACTGTATGTAGATGTTGTAGAGATGCTAGTAGGTGTACTGTATGTAGATGTTGTAGAGCTAGTGTACTGTATGTAGATGTTGTAGAGATGCTAGTAGGTGTACTGTATGTAGATGTTGTAGAGATGCTAGTAGGTGTACTGTATGAAGATGTTGTAGAGCTGCTAGTAGGTGTACTGTATGAAGATGTTGTAGAATTGCTAGTAGGTGTACTGTATGAAGATGTTGTAGAGATGTTAGTAGGTGTACTGTATGTAGATGTTGTAGAGCTGCTAGTAGGTGTGCTGTATGTAGATGTTGTAGAGATGCTAGTAGGTGTACTGTATGTAGATCTTGTAGAGCTGCTAGTAGGTGTACTGTATGTAGATGTTGTAGAGATGCTAGTAGGTGTACTGTATGAAGATGTTGTAGAGATGCTAGTAGGTGTACTGTATGAAGATGTTGTGTTGTAGAGCTGCTAGTAGGTCTACTGTATGTAGATGTTGTAGAGCTGCTAGTAGGTGTGCTGTATGTAGATGTTGTAGAGATGCTAGTAGGTGTACTGTATGTAGATCTTGTAGAGCTGCTAGTAGGTGTACTGTATGTAGATGTTGTAGAGATGCTAGTAGATGTACTGTATGAAGATGTTGTAGAGATGCTAGTAGGTGTACTGTATGTAGATGTTGCAGATATGGCTAGTAGTGTTGTACTAGTGTACTGTATGTAGATGTTGTAGAGATGCTAGTAGGTGTACTGTATGTAGATGTTGTAGAGATGCTAGTAGGTGTACTGTATGTAGATGTTGTAGAGATGCTAGTAGGTGTACTGTATGAAGATGTTGTAGAGCTGCTAGTAGGTGTACTGTATGAAGATGTTGTAGAGATGCTAGTAGGTGTACTGTATGAAGATGTTGTAGAGATGCTAGTAGGTGTACTGTATGTAGATGTTGTAGAGCTGCTAGTAGGTGTGCTGTATGTAGATGTTGTAGAGATGCTAGTAGGTGTACTGTATGTAGATCTTGTAGAGCTGCTAGTAGGTGTACTGTATGTAGATGTTGTAGAGATGCTAGTAGGTGTACTGTATGAAGATGTTGTAGAGATGCTAGTAGGTGTACTGTATGAAGATGTTGTGTTGTAGAGCTGCTAGTAGGTCTACTGTATGTAGATGTTGTAGAGCTGCTAGTAGGTGTGCTGTATGTAGATGTTGTAGAGATGCTAGTAGGTGTACTGTATGTAGATCTTGTAGAGCTGCTAGTAGGTGTACTGTATGTAGATGTTGTAGAGATGCTAGTAGATGTACTGTATGAAGATGTTGTAGAGATGCTAGTAGGTGTACTGTATGTAGATGTTGCAGATATGGTAGTAGGTGTACTGTATGAAGATGTTGTGTTGTAGAGCTGCTAGTAGGTCTACTGTATGTAGATGTTGTAGAGATGCTAGTAGGTGTACTGTATGTAGATGTTGTAGAGCTGCTAGTAGGTGTGCTGTATGTAGATGTTGTAGAGATGCTAGTAGGTGTACTGTATGAAGATGTTGTAGAGCTGCTAGTAGGTGTACTGTATGTAGATGTTGTAGAGATGCTAGTAGGTGTACTGTATGAAGATGTTGTAGAGATGCTAGTAGGTGTACTGTATGTAGATGTTGCAGAGATGCTAGTAGGTGTACTGTATGTAGATGTTGTAGAGATGCTAGTAGGTGTACTGTATGTAGATGTTGTAGAGATGCTAGTAGGTGTACTGTATGTAGATGTTGTAGAGATGCTAGTAGGTGTACTGTATGTAGATGTTGTAGAGATGCTAGTAGGTGTACTGTATGAAGATGTTGTAGAGATGCTAGTAGGTGTACTGTATGTAGATGTTGTAGAGATGCTAGTAGGTGTACTGTATGTAGATGTTGTAGAGATGCTAGTAGGTGTACTGTATGTAGATGTTGTAGAGATGCTAGTAGGTGTACTGTATGTAGATGTTGTAGAGATGCTAGTAGGTGTACTGTATGTAGATGTTGTAGAGCTGCTAGTAGGTGTACTGTATGAAGATGTTGTAGAGATGCTAGTAGGTGTACTGTATGTAGATGTTGTAGAGATGCTAGTAGGTGTACTGTATGTAGATGTTGTAGAGATGCTAGTAGGTGTACTGTATGTAGATGTTGTAGAGCTGCTAGTAGGTGTACTGTATGAAGATGTTGTAGAGATGCTAGTAGGTGTACTGTATGTAGATGTTGTAGAGCTGCTAGTAGGTCTACTGTATGTAGATCTTGTAGAGCTGCTAGTAGGTGTACTGTATGTAGATGTTGTAGAGCTGCTAGTAGGTGTACTGTATGTAGATGTTGTAGAGATGCTAGTAGGTGTACTGTATGTAGATGTTGTAGAGATGCTAGTCCCTGGTCTACTGTATGTAGATGTTGTAGAGCTGCTAGTAGGTGTACTGTATGTAGATGTTGTAGAGCTGCTAGTAGGTGTACTGTATGTAGATGTTGTAGAGCTGCTAGTAGGTGTACTGTATGTAGATGTTGCAGAGATGCTAGTAGGTGTACTGTATGAAGATGTGTTGTAGAGCTGCTAGTAGGTCTACTGTATGTAGATGTTGTAGAGATGCTAGTAGGTATACTGTATGTAGATGTTGTAGAGATGCTAGTAGGTGTACTGTATGTAGATGTTGTAGAGATGCTAGTAGGTGTACTGTATGTAGATGTTGTAGAGCTGCTAGTAGGTGTACTGTATGTAGATCTTGTAGAGCTGCTAGTAGGTGTAATGTATGTAGATGTTGTAGAGCTGCTGGTAGGTGTACTATATGTAGATCTTGTAGAGCTGCTAGTAGGTGTACTATATGTAGATCTTGTAGAGCTGCTAGTAGGTGTACTATATGTAGATCTTGTAGAGCTGCTAGTAGGTGTACTGTATGTAGATGTTGTAGAGCTGCTAGTAGGTGTACTGTATGTAGATCTTGTAGAGCTGCTAGTAGGTGTACTGTATGTAGATGTTGTAGAGCTGCTAGTAGGTGTACTATATGTAGATCTTGTAGAGCTGCTAGTAGGTGTACTATATGTAGATCTTGTAGAGCTGCTAGTAGGTGTACTGTATGTAGATCTTGTAGAGCTGCTAGTAGGTGTACTGTATGTAGATGTTGTAGAGCTGCTAGTAGGTGTACTGTATGTAGATCTTGTAGAGCTGCTAGTAGGTGTACTGTATGTAGATGTTGTAGAGCTGCTAGTAGGTGTACTATATGTAGATCTTGTAGAGCTGCTAGTAGGTGTACTATATGTAGATCTTGTAGAGCTGCTAGTAGGTGTACTGGTATGTATCTGCATGTAAATGTCATCAGAAAGGGTATTTTTTAACATAATTGCAGCATTAGTGAGTCCTATGTTGGTATAATTGTTAAATACCTGAGTATACTGTTTGGATCAACATATTTATTATTTCTATGTGGACATACTGATTGACTTAAATTAAACGTTATTATTATTATTACTAAATAGTTGTAAGTAGCTGTCAGCAGCTGTAAATGAACTGCTGTTCACAGTGCATTAGTTCACAGAGTGGTAATCAGTTTAAAGTGGCATTCAAGACACATTTTTTTTACAAATTATTTTAACATTCGACGATCATACTTAAATTATTATTTGTACAGTTATTTTAATTAATTGATTATTACAACTAATCTATTGTCATTATTTTAACGAGAATGCAGTAAAAGACAAATCTGTTAACCTAATAACTGAAGTACCAGCCAGGCAGTCAAGATGGAAAGAACATTGTAAAGAAGTCCTTAATAGACCGATCATACATGAAATGAGCACAGATTCTATAACAAAAAAGAGATTAGAGCAGCACTGAGGAAACTGAAAAATGGGAAAGATGGAGGCAAAGATGACATTACAGCAGAATTGTTAAAAAGCAAAGAATTGGCTTCTAAGCTTATTTAAAACAATTTGGGAACAAGAAAAAGTACCAAAGACGTGGAAACAAGGACTGATTGTTAATACAACAAAGAAAGGTAACCTTAGAGAGTGTGAAAATTGGAGAGGAATTACTCCAACATCTGTCCCCAGTAAAGTGTTCGGAAGAGTGATAATAGACAGAATAAGAGATGGAGTTGACAACAAGTTAGGTGATGAACAAACAGGCTTCAGAAAAGGACGAAGCACAGTTGAGCAGACATTCATCCTTTCAAACATAATAGAACAGGTAGTGGAATGGTAAGCAACGCTACATGTAACTTTTGTAGACTTCGAAAAGGTATTTGACTCCAAGCACCAAGAGAGCCTTTGGGAAATCATGGCAAGCTACGGAATGCCACACAAGATAATCAGAATGGTCCAGATTTTTTATGCGGACAGCGAATGTGCAGGTGAACAATCTCAGTGGTTCAAGGTAAAAACTGGAGTTAAGCAAGGAGCCGTAATGTCCAGATTTCTTTTCTTGATGGTAGTTGACTGGATAATGAGGAAAACACCTGAAGAAAACAACTTGGACTTCGCAGATGACATTGCGTTTATGTCATCAAGTTACAGACACATGCAAGCAAAGGCAACAAAGATGACTGCATTTGCATAAAAAATCGGCCTAAAATTCAATAAAAAGAAAACTGAAGTACTGAGGATAAACAGCAAATGCAACAACAGAATACATATTGATAACCAACACCTGAATGAAGTAAAGTAATATACATACCTGGGCACAAACGTCAGCAAGGAAGGAGGAGGAGAGGGTGATGATATTATCAACAAAATATGAAAAGCAAGGACAGCATTCATGAAACTCAAGCAGACATGGAGCTCAAATGTATACACATTAAGAACTAAACTCAGATTATACAATACTCTGGTCAAATCAGTGTTATTGTATTGATGTGAAACATGGAAAGTAAACAAAAGCAACAACAAAAAACTTGACATTTTCCAATTCAACTGTCTCAGAATTAAAAAAATTTGATGGCCACTAGTAACTTCGAACAAAGACATTGAGAATATAACAGTGCAAGAGAAGATCAGCACAGTGGAATTGGATCGGGCACGTGCTGAGAAAGAAGGAATACAACCACTGCCTGACAGCACTGACATGGACACCGAAACAACATGGAGAACCAGTGGAAAAAGAATGAAACCAAATGGGATGGACAACTTGGAGCAAAGCAAGACATGTATCCGTTGACAGGGCAAAATGGCAGAGTCGCACAGCAGCCTTATGGGCCACAAGGCCTGAAGGGGATAGGAATGGTAAGGTATTATTTTAACAGCGTGTATACTTGTGTTTATTTATTTTTAAGCAATATAGTTTATTTAGTAGTAATGACTGCATATTTTAGCACATTAGTATTTAAAAATATGATTTTCTATGTTATTAATTTATTGGTAATAACCTTTGTAAAGTGGCCTAGAACAATTATTTGGATGGGGCGTTATATAAGAAATACCAAATCAAATTTATTTAGACACCACATATCTCTACAAAATAGATTCAGGGGTGTATACAAATACAGTTGATTTTATTTAGTAGTAATGATTGCATATTTTCACACATTAGTATTATTAATCAATGTATAATCAATATATAATTATTATTAATAAGTATCTGTACCCGCGGTGTATCTGCAAGTGGAAGAGGCCTGGCAGGACAAAGGCAAGTAGGGTGCAGCAGGAAGCTCCGACCAGCGCCATCAGGTTGGCAAAGTTAGGCACGGCCAGCACCACCAGGCCTGTGACTGACACCATGCCAAACCTCAGGAGATTCTGTCAACAGAAGACAAAGTTAGACACAATCAGGCCTGTGACTGACACCATGCCAATCCTCAGAAGATTCTGTCAACAGAAGGCCTGTGACTGACACCATGCCAATCCTCAGAAGATTCTGTCAACAGAAGACAAAGTTAGACACAACCAGACCTGTGATGGACACCATGCCAAACCTCGGGAGATTCTGTCAACAAAAGACAAAGTTACACAACCAGGCCTGTGACTGACACCAAGCCAAACCTCAGGAGATTCTCTGTCAACAAAAG
This sequence comes from Paraescarpia echinospica, assembly GCA_020002185.1. Classification (NCBI taxonomy): domain Eukaryota; kingdom Metazoa; phylum Annelida; class Polychaeta; order Sabellida; family Siboglinidae; genus Paraescarpia; species Paraescarpia echinospica. The sequence goes on from CM034543.1 coordinate 3,340,680, forward strand.
ACAAAGTTATACAACCAGGCCTGTGACTGACACCATGCCAAATCTCATAAGATTCTGTCAACTGAAGACAAAGTTAGACACAACCAGGCCTGTGATGGACACCCTGCCAAACCTCAAGAGATTATGTCAACAGAAGACAAAGTTAGACACAACCAGGCCTGTGATGGACACCATGCCAAACCTCAGGAGATTCTGTCAACAGAAGACAAAGTTAGACACAACCAGGCCTGTGATGGACACCATGCCAAACCTCAGGAGATTCTGTCAACAGAAGACAAAGTTAGACACAACACGGCCTGTGATGGACACCATGCCAAACCTCGGGAGATTCTGTCAACAGAAGACAAAGTTAGACACAACCAGGCCCATGACTGACACCATGCCAAACCTCAGAAGATTCTGTCAACAGAATACAAAGTTAGACACAACCAGGCCTGTGATGGACAAATGCCAAACCTCAGGAGATTCTGTCAACAGAAGACAAAGTTAGACACAACAAGACCTGTGACTGACACCATGCCAAACCTCAGGAGATTCTGTCAACAAAAGACAAAGTTAGACACAACCAGGCCTGTGATGGACACCATGCCAAACCTCAGGAGATTCTGTCAACAGAAGACAAAGTTAGACACAACCAGGCCCGTGATGGACACCATGCCAAACCTCAGAAGATTCTGTCAACAGAAGACAAAGTTACACAACCAGGCCTGTGACTGACACCATGCCAAACCTCAGAAGATTCTGTCAACAGAAGACAAAGTTAGACACAACCAGACCTGTGACTGACACCATGCCAAACCTCAGGAGATTCTGTCAACAGAAGACAAAGTTTGACACAACCAGGCCTGTGATGGACACCATGCCAAACCTCAGGAGATTCTGTCAACAGAAGACAAAGTTAGACACAACCAGGCCCGTGATGGACACCATGCCAAACCTCAGAAGATTCTGTCAACAGAAGACAAAGTTACACAACCAGGCCTGTGACTGACACCATGCCAAACCTCAGAAGATTCTGTCAACAGAAGACAAACTTACACAACCAGGCCTGTGACTGACACCATGCCAAACCTTAGGAGATTCTGTCAACAAAAGAAAAAGTTACACAACCAGGCCTGTGAATGACACCATGCCAAACCTCATAAGATTCTGTCAACAGAAGACAAAGTTAGACACAACCAGACCTGTGATGGACACCATGTCAAACCTCAGGAGATTAAGACAAAGTTAGACACAACCAGGTCAATGATTGAAACTATATCAAACCTCATCATATTCTATTAACATTAAACCAAACATCCATTACTATGGGCTTTGGTGTGTGTGTTTGTGTGTATGCAAAGCATTGCAAACAATTGTTAAATGTTTTGAATATAACATCGTAAAACATTGCTCAGAATCTATTTTTACGTAGCGCCCTCTGGTATATATCGCACAAAGAACTTGGTTGATTGGTTTCTGACCCTCTGAACTATGAAGTTATCCATTCTATCGGATGGTTATTTTCCTAGTCTCTACCTGACATTTCAAACATTTTCTACGTTACTTACCCCATGCCATATATTCTCTGCTGGTTTATTTAGAAGTTTCTTCTCGAGAATTCCAATAACCGGGAACATCATGACTGCAGGAAAGAAGACAGGGAAAGAAATGAGATTATGCTCCTGTTAACAAAACGTAGTCTGACATTGACAACTGCTGGGAAGGTTTTAAAATGAACCAAGAAATGTAACTTTGACATGTCAATAGCCATACTTCATTGTAAACTTACAGCAGATCACTCCTAAACTATAGTATTTACTAGTTATTATTTACACACCCCTAAGGTTTGGAATGTTGGTACTTTGGCAATATTTGATCAGTTGGACGAACAGACAAACATATAAATATAATAATTTTGTTTGGCCATTTGACAAACTGAAACAATCAATACAAGTGTACATTCTGGTACAACATGGATGATGGTGTAAGTGGTGTCAGAGACTGTGGTCACTCAGTTGGGGGTGTCAGAGACTGTGGTCACTCAGTTGGGGGATGTTGTGACTAAGGTCACCGAGTTAGGGGATGTTGTGACTGTGGTCACTAAGTAAGGAGTGTTGTGATTGTGGTCACTAAGTTGGGGGTGTTGTGACTGTGGTCACTGTATTGGGGGTGTTGTGACTGTGGTCACTAAGGTGGGGTATGTTGTGACTAAGGTTACTGAGTTAGGGGGTATTGTGACTGTGGTCACTAAGTTGGGGGATGTTGTGACTAAGGTCACTGAGTTAGGGGATGTTGTGTCTGTGGTCACTAAGTTGGAGGTGTTGTGACTGTGGTCACTAAGTAAGGAGTGTTGTGATTGTGGTCACTAAGTTGGGGGTGTTGTGACTGTGGTCACTGTATTGGGGGTGTTGTGACTGTGGTCACTAAGGTGGGGTATGTTGTGACTAAGGTTACTGAGTTAGGGGGTATTGTGACTGTGGTCACTAAGTTGGGGGATGTTGTGACTAAGGTCACTGAGTTAGGGGATGTTGTGTCTGTGGTCACTAAGTTGGGGGTGTTGTGACTGTGGTCACTAAGTTGGGGGTGTTGTGATTGTTGTCACTCAGTTAAGGGGTATTGTGACTGTGGTCACTAAGTTGGGGGATGTTGTGACTAAGGTCATCAAGTTAGGGGATGTTGTGACTGTGGTCACTCAGTTAAGGGGTATTGTGACTGTGGTCACTAAGTTGGGGGTGTTGTGACTGTGGTCACTCAGTTAAGGGGTATTGTGACTATGGTCACTAAGTTGGGGGATGCTGTGACTAAGGTCACCGAGTTAGGGGGTGTTGTGACTGTGGTCACTGACTTAGGGGGTGTTGTGACTGTGGTCACTGAGTTAAGGGGTGGTGGTGGGGGTTTTGTGACTGTGGTCACTGTGTTGGAGGATGTTGTGATTAAAGTCACTGAGTTAGGGGGTGTTGTAACTAAGGTCACTGAGTTAGGGGGTGTTGTAACTAAGGTCACTGAGTTAGGGGGTGTTGTAACTAAGGTCACTGAGTTAGGGGGTGGTGGTGGGGGTGTTGTGACTGTGGTCACTGTGTTGGGGGTTATTGGGGTGTTAGAGGACACTCACCTGGGTAAGTAAAGAAGAGGGCGAGACACAGACAAGTCTTGACCACTAGGGCAAAGTCGAGGGAGTCCCCTGAAATAAGAGCTCTCATTTAGTCTTACATGAATGTGAATCAGGCAGGGTTGTTTCACCAATGGAATAGGACAACTGGTGATGTATGTTCACTCTCAGTGTATGTAAATGTTCCCTCGTCAATTAGACTAATGAATAACTGTCCTTTGTTCCCTCCATCTCTGCCAGTCTTCCCTGCCAGTCTGACACTGAGTGAACCTGAGATGATTTAACTTTTGTAACTTATTCAACTTAAATAACATATTTAACCGATATAACTTTTATTACTATTTTTATATTGCATGTACATTTGTTTAATTTGTTTTGATATGCTGCTTCACTCCAGATGAATTTCCCTCCCAAGGGACAATACAGTATTGTGATTTAAATGTGATAATTACTTGTTATTTCAATATTTCATGGTGTTATATTCCTATCAGTAACAAAGATCTGGTGTAGCAATATTGAGATTCCTCAAGGAACTTATAAAATATCAGGCACAGAAATGTAGTTACTTGTTCAGTATAATAGTGTAATAGATAAAGTCCCCTCACTGCCTGTAAGGGTAATGTCGTACTAGAGTTATAACATTAACCTCAGCCCCACACTGTCAGTGTAAAGTAACATTGGCGTTGTCAACCGTAAGTCCACACTGACAGTTAGTGCAATATTGGGGTTCTAAACGCTATGTCCACACTATCAGTGAAGATAATGTAGCACTGGGGTTGTCAACTAGAAACTTTCTAGTTGTCCTTGTTAAATATACGAAGACGTACCTTTGGGTAGGTTTAGTGTGATGATTGGATTTGTTTTTGGTCCGTAAGACTACAAGTAGAAACAGACAGATTATTACATAATATTTGTACAGTAAAATGGCTGACACTAAACTCTGACAAGACATTGCTGGTTCAAAGGATAATTAAAGAAATTGTCTACAATAGACATGATGCCATGAAGCTAACTATTAAACTTCCAAGATACAGAGAATTCAACTATTAAACTTACCAGACATATTGTGCTAAGTGACAAATTGCAAAACTTATACAGGTAACTATTAAACTTACCAGATACAGTGAAGCTAACTATTAAACTGACCAGATACAGTGAAGTTAACTATTAAACTTACCAGATACAGTGAATTTAACTATGAAACTTAACAAATACAGTGAAGTTAACTATTAAACTTACCAGATACAGTGAAGTTAATTATTAAGCATACCAGATACAGTGAAGCTAACTATTAAACTTAACAGATACAGTGAAGCTAACTATTAAACTTACCAGATACAGTGACAATTAATGAACTTACCAGATACAGTGACAAGTAATAAATTTACCAGATACAGTTAAACTAACTATTAAACTTACCAGATACAGTGACGTAGTAACAAACTTACCAGATACAGTGACAAAGTAACAAACTTACCAGATACAGTGACAAAGTAACAAACTTACCAGATACAGTGACGAAGTAACAAACTTACCAGATAGCCACACATGCCAAAGAGTATGTACAAAGCAGTGACCACACTGAGTGTGAGTTTGAAGTAACTGGAAAGAAGCAATGCCATATGATAGACCAGCACCAAGTGACAACCACAGTGGGTGTGAACAGTGAGAGTGTCATGTCTGTGTCATACACGAGGGGTTCCAGGACAACACATGATAAAACCACAGTGGGTGTGAACAGTGAGAGTGTCATGTCTGAGTCATACACGAGGGGTTCCAGGACAACACATGATAAAACCACAGTGGGTGTGAACAGTGAGAGTGTCATGTCTGTGTCATACACGAGGGGTTCCAGGACAACACATGATAAAACCACAGTGGGTGTGAACAGTGAGAGTGTCATGTCTGTGTCATACACGAGGGGTTCCAGGACAACACATGATAAAACCACAGTGGGTGTGAACAGTGAGAGTGTCATGTCTGAGTCATACACGAGGGGTTCCAGGACAACACATGATAAAACCACAGTGGGTGTGAACAGTGAGAGTGTCATGTCTGTGTCATACACGAGGGGTTCCAGGACAACACATGATAAAACCACAGTGGGTGTGAACAGTGAGAGTGTCATGTCTGTGTCATACACGAGGGGTTCCAGGACAACACATGATAAAACCACAGTGGGTGTGAACAGTGAGTGTCATGTCTGTGTCATACACGAGGGGTTCCAGGACAACACATGATAAAACCACAGTGGGTGTGAACAGTGAGAGTGTCATGTCTGTGTCATACACGAGGGGTTCCAGGACAACACATGATAAAACCACAGTGGGTGTGAACAGTGAGAGTGTCATGTCTGTGTCATACACGAGGGGTTCCAGGACAACACATGATAAAACCACAGTGGGTGTGAGCAGTGAGAGTGTCATGTCTGTGTCATACACGAGGGGTTCCAGGACAACACATGATAAAACCACAGTGGGTGTGAACAGTGAGAATGTCATGTCTGTGTCATACACGAGGGGTTCCAGGACAACACATGATAAAACCACAGTGGGTGTGAACAGTGAGAGTGTCATATCTGTGTCATACACGAGGGGTTCCAGGACAACACATGATAAAACCACAGTGGGTGTGAACATGAGAGCGTCATGTCTGTGTCATACACGAGGGGTTCCAGGGCAACACATGATAAAACCACAGTGGGTGTGAACAGTGAGAGTGTCATGTCTGTGTCATACACGAGGGGTTCCAGGACAACACATGATAAAACCACAGTGGGTGTGAACAGTGAGAGTGTCATGTCTGTGTCATACACGAGGGGTTCCAGGACAACACATGATAAAACCACAGTGGGTGTGAACAGTGAGAGTGTCATATCTGTGTCATACACGAGGGGTTCCAGGACAACACATGATAAAACCACAGTGGGTGTGAACAGTGAGAGTGCCATGTCTGTGTCATACACGAGGGGTTCCAGGACAACACATGATAAAACCACAGTGGGTGTGAACAGTGAGAGTGTCATATCTGTGTCATACACGAGGGGTTCCAGGACAACACATGATAAAACCACAGTGGGTGTGAACAGTGAGAGTGTCATATCTGTGTCATACACGAGGGGTTCCAGGACAACACATGATAAAACCACAGTGGGTGTGAACAGTGAGTGTCATGTCTGTGTCATACACGAGGGGTTCCAGGGCAACACATGATAAAACCACAGTGGGTGTGAACAGTGAGAGTGCCATGTCTGTGTCATACACGAGGGGTTCCAGGACAACACATGATAAAACCACAGTGGGTGTGAACAGTGAGAGTGCCATGTCTGTGTCATACACGAGGGGTTCCAGGACAACACATGATAAAACCACAGTGGGTGTGAACAGTGAGAGTGTCATATCTGTGTCATACACGAGGGGTTCCAGGACAACACATGATAAAACCACAGTGGGTGTGAACAGTGAGAGTGCCATGTCTGTGTCATACACGAGGGGTTCCAGGACAACACATGATAAAACCACAGTGGGTGTGAACAGTGAGAGTGTCATATCTGTGTCATACACGAGGGGTTCCAGGACAACACATGATAAAACCACAGTGGGTGTGAACAGTGAGAGTGTCATGTCTGTGTCATACACGAGGGGTTCCAGGACAACACATGATAAAACCACAGTGGGTGTGAACAGTGAGAGTGTCATATCTGTGTCATACACGAGGGGTTCCAGGACAACACATGATAAAACCACAGTGGGTGTGAACAGTGAGAGTGTCATGTCTGTGTCATACACGAGGGGTTCCAGGACAACACATGATAAAACCACAGTGGGTGTGAACAGTGAGAGTGTCATGTCTGTGTCATACACGAGGGGTTCCAGGACAACACATGATAAAACCACAGTGGGTGTGAACAGTGAGAGTGTCATGTCTGTGTCATACACGAGGGGTTCCAGGGCAACACATGTTAAAACCACATTTCTGAAACATTACCCAAACAGGTAGGAAGTGTTTGTTTAACCATGTGTTAAGTTAGAAGAATGCCCAATTTATATCAAAGTATGATGTATCCTCCAAAACATTGTGCACAAGGGTTTTTGTGTACAAAACACAAAAAAACGCCTTCTCAATATCTGTCTTTATTAGTGAAACTTTTTAAAGAGATTGAAATAACAAAAACAACAACTGATATAAAAGGTCAACTCACTATCGAAAGTGATGACGAATTTCTTTTGCGAGTGATGACTCAAGTGACAATATCATTCCGGCTCCCTGAAAGAAAATGTATATTAGTTAATGTTTTTCTGATTTCACTTTTGGTTACAATATTACAATTTAGTCCCCATAAATGTTTGCTTGTTAATCAATCATGCAACAATTTGTATAACTTCAAAAGCAACTGCTTGAATTGGTCAATTCTTTTAGTAAAAAAGAAACAAGTACAACTACATGTGCTACACTGGATTGTGTATGTTGACAGCAATAATAGCATTCTTTAGGAGAGCGACCATATACTGCCAAGTTATTTGTTTTTAAGCTTTTCTGTTTTATCTTTGCAAACTGTGCATGTGATTTTAATTTTTGGAAATCCATGTTCGGTATACATTCTACTGTGTAATGAGCAAAACACATTTGTTTGTGTTTTGATTTTAAAAATAATTTCTTTGTCAATTGTGAGAAAAAATTTAAACGTTTTTAGTAACAACTACATCTTGAAAATATCCACTGTCCATTCAATTTTTTTTAAATAAAATAATCTGGAGCAACTCATTTAGTTATATGTGGATGTTACAATGAGTACCATGGAGTGGGGTGTATCATGGAGTGTTGTGTACCATGGGGTGGGCGTACAATGAGCTGTGGTGTATCATGGGGTGTTGTGTGGGAGTGTGTGTACCATTGTCAGTTGTGTACCATGGGGTGGGGTGTACAGTGGGGTGTGGTGTATCATGGGGTGTTGTGTGGGAGTGTGTGTACTATTGTCAGTTGTGTACCATGGGGTGGGGTGTACAGTGGGGTGTGGTGTATCATGGGGTGTTGTGTGGGAGTGTGTGTACTATTGTCAGTTGTGTACCATGGGGTGGGTGTACAATGGGCTGTGGTGTAACATGGGGTGTTGTGTGGGAGTGTATGTACCATTGTCAGTTGTGTACCATGGGGTGGGTGTATCATGGGGTGTTGTATGGGAGTGTGTGAACCATTGTCACTTGTGTACCATGGGGTGGGGTTACAATGTGGTGTGGTGTATCATGGGGTGTTGTGTGGGAGTGTGTGTACCATTGTCTGTTGTATACCATGGGGTGTTGTGTATCATGGGGTGTTGTGTGGGAGTGTGTGTACCATTGTCTGTTGTATACCATGGGGTGTTGTGTATCATGGGGTGTTGTGTGGGAGTGTGTGTACCATTGTCTGTTGTGTACCATGGGGTGTTGTGTATCATGGGGTGTTGTGTGGGAGTGTGTGTACCATTGTCTGTTGTATACCATGGGGTGTTGTGTATCATGGGGTGTTGTGTGGGAGTGTGTGTACCATTGTCTGTTGTATACCATGGGGTGTTGTGTATCATGGGGTGTTGTGTGGGAGTGTGTGTACCATTGTCAGTTGTGTGCCATGGGGTGTGGTGTATCATGGGGCATTGTGTGGGAGTGCGAGTACCATTGTCAGTTGTGTATCACGGGGTGGGGTGTACCATGGGGTGTGGTGTATCATGGGGTGTTGTGTGGAAGTGTGTGTACCATTGTCAGTTGTACCATAGGGTGTGATGTATCATGGAATGTTGTGTACCATGAATTGTTGTGTATCATGGAATGTTGTGTACCATGAGGTGTTGTGTACCATTGGGTGTTGTGTACCATGAGATGTTGTGTACCATGGAGTGTTATTTACCATGAGTTGTCGTGTACCATGGGGTGTTGTGTGGGAGTGTGTGTACCATTGTCTGTTGTACCATAGGGTGTGATGTATCATGGAGTGTTGTTTACCATGAGGTGTCATGTACCATGAGTTGTTGTGTACCATGAGGTAATATGTACCGTAGGGTGTGGTGTATCATTGGATGTTGAATACCATGGGGTGATGTGTACCATGGGGTGTTGTGTACCATTGGGTGTACCATCTCACCTCGTAGCAGTAGATGGAGACAGCAAGGAAGAAGGGAAGGCCGCGCATTGACATCTTCTTTGGATGAATCCTGAAGACATAGTTTTGGTCACAATTATACAACATATATTTCACTTGTGAGTGTGCATAGACTAATGCAGAGACCCATCACCCCGTCATTTGGACGGGCCAAGTCGGCTGGGAGCGGGTAAGAATTTTGACTGATGGGTACAAACCCATCAATCATGCAATGACCAGAACTAACCCTTTTTTATACAAGGGTTGTGTGACAGGCGCTGCACACACGGAGCCTTTCTCTGACGTTGGCACAGCCTTCACAGGGCAGTTCCTGGAAATACTCTACACACCCGTGGCATGTGTATAGTTTGTTGCAATATTCAAGTGGAAACTGTTTTAATGCAACAGTATAGCTACATTGTTAATTACTGCTGTCAGTCAAAAATTGGCACTACAAATACTTGTGTGGCACTGTTGTGGAAAAGTTTCTAGCTTTTGAATAGCCAATAAACAAATTGCCGACCGTATTTACACCTTGCTAACATTGCGTTAACTTTGCCCACTAGAACTGCTTTGTAGCATTTGTTTCGGTCAAATTACGACGGCATCGTTTTAGGAGAGTTTACATGCTGGCCAGTTATTCTCTGTTTACAAATACAAGTAATTGGGAATGTTCGGGTTTTTGATGGCCAATATAGTGAACTCAAGTTCTTCATTATCCCTGGAGGGGGTCCGGTTAATTAAAAGCACATGACACTATCAATTGAAACAACAATGTAGCATTTTTGTCTTTACGTCATTACAGTATGTCATTACAGTACATCATTACAGTACATCATTACAGTACATCATTGCTTGCACAAAACACTTAAAAGTGCAACTCTGTGGGAGGTGAAGACAACATTTCACTCCGGGTCCATGAACATCTGCAACAGTGCAACACTTACTCAATCTTGTTGAAATGTTCAAAGTCAAACCAGAAGACTACGGCAAACGCAAGTAGATTGGACATCTGGGCAAAGAGACTGCAACAAAAGGATGACAAGACAACTGTCATTTGACTAAATTCATCAGATTCCACGAATCCAAAAGGGACTTTCCACAGACACACTTAAAATAATAGTTTTTAAAGGACGGATTTATGACATATGGAGCTAGTGCCATGTTTTTATAGTTCACATGTTCATACTGACACCGACTTATGTTCTATAATGAAAACATTTAAGAAACCAACTGACACGATACCTGCCCCCGCTACATTAAGCACTCACCTGGACAGGGAGAGACTACTGAGGTGTCGGAGCAGGGTTAGGATGCTGAGGGGAGGCAGCAGGATGAGAAGCCAGTGCACCCTGAAACCACACACACCAATGACTGAGAACACACTACAGCAGTAAATCAACCCTTTACATCTCATGTCATTTTATGAGACATGCTTTGAAACCCCACAAAGCACACACAAACTCACAGGTGATATGGGTGCGTCTAGTTCTTTGTACTTTGTTTCTTGACGTAACAAATGAATATATAAAAAGAGATGAGTGAACCATGGTGTCTGGGAGGAGATTTACCTACAGTGCCTCCAAGTTAGCCTACTAATATACTGATTTTTGTAAAATGAGATGAAATAAATGGAAACATAAAAATGTACAGCTACCACTCTACATTACACAATTCACTGTCACTAATGACCAAAATACATACATCTTCATTGCTTGGATGTAATCTGAGAGGTTCTCAGAAATAAATATCAGGTAGGCACAACAGAACCCTGCAACAGATGAATGCGATCATGCTCAAACATTTTAAAGCAAATTAATTACAAACGTAAACGTCAAAGAGAAGAGAACGAGTCGACAGGGACTGAACAAATACTGAAGTAATAAACAATTATCAGAAATAAGAAATTAAATAAGAAAATAAATAAAATATTATCCTAAAACCAAATATTGTGAGAGGCATACATATTGAAGCTAATGGAAATAAGCAGGAAGTAGCCAAACTTGTGTAAGCAAGAGAAGTATAAATATGCAAATCTAAAGTAATGGCATGCAGAACAGGCATTAGTACAAAACTCCTCACTGCAAATGCTTGTCCCATAATTGAGCAGAGAATAGAGTAGAGGAAAAACAAACCTATTTGTGTGATGATAATTGAGATCTCGACTGACAATCTCCCCATGTGACCCATGGCATGGAAGGCTGGCAACAGATGACATAGCAACTCATAACTTGGACAGCTGACAGCAAATACCAATGCACAATTTGACAGCAAACGTCAACTCACAACTTGACAGGTGACAACACGTCATCTCACAACTTGACAGCTGACAACACGTCAACTCACAACTTGACAGCTGACAACACATGTCAACTGACAACATGTCAGCTGACAACACATGTCAACTCATAACTTGACAGATGACAACAAACGTCATCTCATAATTTGACAAGTGACAACACATGTGAACTCACAACTTGACAGCTGACAACACATGTCAACTCATTAATGTCATAACATAACATGTTTGTTTGTGTGTGGCTGTGTGCATGCGTGCATGCGTACGTACATGTAAGCATGTCCAATGACCTCAATAAGAGATATCTTAAGTTCACTCACCGACATCTCCATAGGTGAGCTCCTCTCCTGGCGCCTGCAACAAACAAACATGTTAACAAACGTTCTTACAGTTTTAGGTCCTAAAATAACCTATGTCATTACAGCATTCTAAAACAACTGCACACAGCTAAAGTATGGCTTTGTGGCTATTTTATTTGGGGTTTGTACCCTGCTAAATATAGAATGTGTGACTATTAAAATAAAAGTGAAGAGAAACTAACAACACTTTCATCTTATAACTTGTTTAGTTTCATCAACAAGTATGTACTTCAAAGAGTAGAACCTGTTTATAACGATCACAATCACCAGCCAAGCAAAAACTCCCTCCCTCTCCCGTCTCTTAAGACAGGTAGTCGCATACGACAAGTAAATTATCATTGAGAAGACGGTCAAGGGGAACTATGAAAGTGGTCGTCCAAAACAGTGGTTGCCCAAGACAGGTTCTACCGTACTTCATTGAACACAAAACAAATCTATACAACGTAGGTACAGCAGACAGACTTGAGGACAAATGTTTCATGTTATTAAGTTCCTAATTTTATATTAAGACCTTTTATGGAAAACCGTGGCACAGATAGCTGTGACAGAATTCCTTGGATTTGTACAATGGGTAAGGAAGACAATGTGTAGGGTGCTATCTGTATGTAAAGAAAAGTGTTTTATATAGTGCAGTATCACGTCATTAGGACTGTTCAAAGCGCTTTACATTTTACTCCCTGGAAGATCTGTTCAACCGAACACCTTCTCGACTTCTCTAGGAAGCATTCAGCCATGCTGCAAGTAATGTGCAGACTATTCGTACACAAATATACATCACTGTCTGTAGCCAGATACTCATTCATACACATGAGTGAACTGAAGCAACGAAGGGTGAACGAATTTGTCTGAGGTTTGACATGGAAGCACAGTATTCGAACCCAGGTTCTCTCAATTGAGAGTCTGTTGCTCTAGCCACTACCATTGCATTCCACATAAAAATCTGCACCTTTGGGATGTAGGGTTCCTCTATTTGGACAAGGGAGGAGCCATTGGGTAGTGTCTCCTCCTGGAGTAAGTCTTCTGTCTCCTCCTTCCCTCCCTTCCTCTTCTCACCCTTCATCTCCGCCGAGCCCGTGTACCTCAGGTCCTTACTCGTCAGTCGATACTTGCAGTCAACGATGAGCATCATTGCTTTCACACTGGCAACAGATTACATGGAAGAGATCAGGGATATCGCTCTTTTGTGTGTGCGTGCATGCGTGCGTGTGTTCAGTGGTTTGTAGAAACGTCAAATATTTATTTCTGTAGATTGATGAACTATTTCATTTAATTAAAAAAATAGAACGTGATTTAAATTTTCATATCTTTGTAAGAATGTTTCCCTGCAATAAATATTTCACTGATATTGACAACTAGACTGAGCGTCCATTATATAATAATGTGACACACTATGACAATGTGACTACTAGACTGTGCACCCATGTAACATTTATACTGAATTGTGACTAGCCTGAGCAGTCATGTGACAACTAGACTGAGCAGTTATACATGTATGCAACTAGACGTGAGCACCCACCTGATGAAGCCAATGACTGTCATCATACAGAACCCTTCAATAATCCCAGCCTAAAACACCAAAGTCATTAAAGTTGAAACCCAAAGCCACATCAATATTAACGAATGTGCAGGAACCAAAAACAAACTGAGTTACCTGGTTTTACACAGGGAAAAGACAACCAATAATCTGTGCACATCTTCAAAAACCAAATGCGGATTATTATGTCAGCCACGATTCATACACAAACTGCAGTAATATTTAAACTATTAAAAAACTTCTGTGTACATCCAGCGACATTTGTAAATGGCATTTATGCATAGATATTTGTACACTGACACAGAATCAAATTAAAATTATGTTGAACGCACTAAGATCCTCATCCTACTGGCCCCCCGGACTGAAATGTAAAAGTAACAATCTACAAACCAACCCAAAGAGCTTGTTAGTATGCCTACAACATTGATTGGTTCAGCCCACATGAGCGTAAACAATTCATGGTTTTAATTATAACCGGTTGTAAAAACAGTCAATTCAGACTAAGCCCTCCAAGGGCCGAACCCGGCATTGCCATTGGCTGAAAACATCGGACACAGCCTGGGTACCAGTCTATTATTCATACACTGTTCAAAACACAAGTCCAAACTAAACTTTAACTTTCAAGACAAACTTCACAAACTACAAAGTGAACTTTGACTTGTCTGGCCTTTGCTTTGACTGTGTCTGTGTTAGTTTGTTAGATAAGGCATAGCTAACCTAGGCTAATCCGACTGTCACTAATTGTCATAATCATGATAATGCCATGGCATATCTAACATTCTAAGGCAAAGCCAAGGTGAGATCTCAACAGGAATTTTCATCAAATTTCCCAAATAAGCCCAAACAAATAATTAAATACACGAGCAGGTAAACACAGCCTACGGCTACGGCGACACGTCATAACGCAGTCCGTGAGCTTACCTCTTTGAACGCGTATGGCAATCCGAGAACACCTGCACCAATGAACGATATAAAGATATTCGCCATGATTTTAATCGGATTTTTCAAACCCTCACTTTCACTAGACGAGGCAGTCATGGTAGTAATTTAACGGTAAACCTGTTGTGTATAAACCTAAACTACATAATCTAAGTGTAAAAAGTGATCCAATATAAAGCACAGCGTCAACTTTCACGACTCGATCAAACGTCAACTTTAGGTTAGCGCCATATCCGTAAGGTGGCACTGGGAGTGCCTGTCTCCATCGACGGAGGTAGTAATCAAACTTCCGGTTAGTATCCGACGACGCGCTGAGGATGTTTGCGTTGTTTATAGTTTGTCGAGCGGTGTAAATTTTATTTCGCACAGTTTCCAGACAAGGCATTGTGAACTTAAACAAAAAGGTCTACTAGACAAGGTCACCCACATAGTAATAGGTTTGTTGGAACGGTAGAAGCTGGATTAAGCGTTCTGCATTTTCCCGGGCGTGTAGACTAGTTTTGTCACTTGATTACACTCGGGCTCAGGTTCACACAGTATCAGTATCACTATCAGTCACTGACAAGTTGTCACGACTCACTGACAGTGAGTGACAGTGTGAGTCGTGACTGAGTGTGTTGTGAGTGTGGCTGACAGTTGTTTAAGGGCATATTTCTTTCACCGAATTGAATTGATTGTGTATCTCGAAAATTACTCTGCAAGGGAACAGGCTAAACTAAGTCTACAAGACTAAAAAAGTAGGGGCAATGAAAAAGCGGGCCTGGAATACTGGATAGTCAATGAAGTCATGCTTGACATGCTGACTTTTTATTACATCTAAAATGTGGTTAAGGTGTATGTAATTTTTTGGTATGGTAAATTATACGAAGTGGTTACATAGCCGAGCATCGGAACCTTGTCTCCCACATAGTTAAAGGTCCGAGCACTCAATGCACATGCGCCAATCGTCACGTGTGCGCACTTCCACCCTCTGTCTCTCTCAAATATGGCGACCGAGCGTGGTGTTGTTTTATTTGGGCTAAAATAGGAGATGCTTTCGATAGTTTTGAAGAAATGTGTAGTTGGATTAAGGAAATCGAAGATGCGACAGTCATGCAATTGTACAGACGCGACTGTAACACGTTGGCTGCGTCGATGGAACGATATCCTGGCTGCGCAGGCAAGGCTAAGCCCGAACTTCGATACTATCTGCTATCATACTGCATTTATACCTTACTTGTCATGCCTAAACTTTACTTTTCATATACGCCTTTATACCATGGGGATTACACAACTGCCAATAACGAATGAAGGGCAAAATTATGGTATTTATACTGTATGACATTTCAGTGTATTAATACTGTAGGACGTTTCAATGTATTAGTTGTATTTTATTGTATACTGTGAATCCAACTCAGTTGAGTTGCTAATAAACTTGTGTTATTCTTACTCTAATATTCTATTCTATGCATTATTTCAATAAAATGATATGTTACTTCTACTCTGCTGTTTTCATAACTCATTATACATTACATCATTATTGATAGAGCACATAACATATTCCAAAATATTTTCTAATATTTGCATATATAATTTATATATATGATATTATTTTTTATTTGTAGTTACTATGGCCCACAGCTATGATACAATATGTTACAATAGCTATGTTACTTCCTGTCAATATGTATTGTTTGGTTTTTATGTTATATTTTTGCATGTAGTTAGATGCATAGAATTGAGCATTTCTATTTGAATTGACTCTTTATATTATTATAATTTCCCATTATTATAGAAAGGCAGATTTATAGTACGGAAAGTTAATCCATAGTATATGCTAGTAATAGTAGTAGCAGGTTAGCAGTTAAGGTAGCTGCACCGGCTATCATGTCAGTTGATTTCTTTATTTTTTTCTTCATAGAACATTAGTCAGTGTCAGTATGAACATGTGTACTATTAAAAAAACAAGGCACTATCACCATATGTCACCAATCAGTCCTTTAAAAACTAGTATTTTTAGTGTGTTTGTGGAAAGTCCCTTCAGATTTTTGGAAACTGAAGATGTTTCCATAGTGACGATCACGTGTGCGTCAGCCCAGTTCAAACATAAATTAATTCACCATGAATGCAGATCATATAGTCTGGTTATTCTCATGCCACTCTGCTGTTGTATTATAATTACCAAAATACATCACGCTGTCAAATCACCAAATACTGGCCGTAGTTTTGTTAATTCTCCAATAATGCCCGACCTCAGCCACCATTTGCAGTGACACGTGACTGACCCCAGCAGGTGTCAATCAATCTTGTCTACCACAACAAGTTCAACACATGGCCCTTCGTAACACAATATCATGAGACAATTTGGTGGGAAAACCTTTGGGGGGAAATCTTAGTAATAGAAGTGTCTAACAAATTGTGTTGAAATAAGCCACATGCCAGTAAAAAAAGTAACATTTCTAAGTAAAAAACAAGCATCTGGTGACACTTTTATTATTGGTAACAACCAGGAAGTATTACTTAATGTAACTTTTAAAAAAAACTACAATACTTACAAAGCCATAACTTGGCATATGAACTGGACTTGAGTTTACCCAAAATTGCACGGGATGGTTTTATGTTTAGTGAAGGTGTCGTGCCAAAAATGCAGTACGGATTTTTGCTGTCTTTCAACATTGTAGCAAAATGTTTATGAAGCTGTATCAAACTTAATATGCATTTGTTTACAACAAAACCCGTTTGAATGTCAATAACTTGTTTGTACTTACAACCATACAAATTTTTCTTTTGAGGAGTTTCTCAAAATGAAATAAAATACCATTTTAAGGTGATTTTTGACATATTTTTTAATTGTCTTTAAACACATTTAAATATCTCTAAACAACGTAAAAATCAATTCTTTTTAGTCTGGAGTATTGTTTAGTATCTGAAGCAAACTCTGAGAAAAAATGGTTAGCTTATCTTCAAATCTTATATTAGAAATGATTAATTCAAAAGAAGCATATAAGCTAAAGGTCAAGATAGTACTAATAATACGATGAGCACTGAAAATAATTTAAAGTTAAACTGAGCAAAAGGAATACTGAAGTGTAGTCGGTCGGAAAATGACCTATAACACTGATGACCACAGTTCCGATGCACGGATCTTTATCCCTGACAAACGCGATTCCGATGCTTTGAGTGAGTGCTCGGACCTTTATCGCCGACACGCACAGTTCTGATGCTCTGCTATGTAACAACAAAGTGGTTGCTTAGCCGAACATCGGTGCTTGCCGTCCCATGTCCGAGCACCGGAAAGAGGCCACAATAGGTGCATGCGCGTTGAGTGCTCAGACCTCTATCGCCGAGACGCGCACTGTTCCGATGCTCGGCTACGTAATAATGTCCATTGATTATATGCATTGACCCCCTATTGTAGATTCTGCAATATATTTTGTATTGCTTGGAACTACTTGGCTTGTCCATGCAGTTGTTCAATCTAATATACACGTGTGAGTTTGTTTGTCTGTCTGTCTCTCTATTGTTACCTATACACAGCCACAGCTGCTGACTGATTTGGGCAAAACTTTGCACAGTGATCTGGGGGACAACTACGGACATGGTGTGGTCCTATGTTAGTCACTATTTTTTGCACTTTGCTATTAAACCGACGGTGGATATTACATATAAACTAATCACATACTATGTACATATTTTCTGCATGACAGAACCATATTTTTGATGGCCTAAAACAGTTGAGGAAGCTGCCTTAATATTTCATCAAACTGATTACGTAATTTCTTACACAGGCTAATCTCCTCTGGACAGTTCTAGAAGTACATCTGGCAAGATGATGGAAATAAATTTATCCAGGGTGGATTACATGCAGGTAAGTCTGTGTATATTCTACATGGCTATGCATTTGGCTATGCATTTTGGGGAATGTTTAGCTTTGCTCCGATTGCAAGAACAGCAGTGATGGTTGTTTCTTATCTAAATAAATCTAGTTATATTGCAACTAATCTACGTTGATTAATGCTGGTTACAACAGCAATAATAAATTTAAACAAACATAAAATTTAAACTATGTCTAGATTTTCTATGAGAATAATTACACAGATGCATGCCATGTATTTCTATTCCTGTAATTACACAGAGATATTAAATGTGATGCGTTATGTGAATTATTGTGTACTCAGTTTGTGTACTGCTAGTGGTGAGTGCCACAGTCTGGTGTTGTTTCTTGTCTCACAGGTTGGCGTGACCTCCCCACAAAGTATGAAGCTCCTGCCACTTGCAGCAAAAGCACAAGTGAACAAGGTTTGCAAATAAATACTCTCACTCTTGATTACTACTGTTGTTACTAAAATGTGTGTAGCACGTTTATATGCAGGTCAGCCGCATTCATTTAGGCATGTACACAGTTTTTGAAAAAAAAACATGTTTAGTGGTGCATTTTTGTCACGTTATTGCATGTACTTTGAATAACAGTTCCTTCAACCTTTAACTAAATGTAAAATTTACTTTGATAGCTAGATCATGTCGAGTGAAGACATTAAATTTTGTTGGGCAACCACCACAAGTTACTAGGTCAAACATGGATCCATTAATACCAGGTATACAACAAGAGGAGTACTTCTCACATGTATCCATCTTTCTCTTGCCTTCAAGCAAACTTATTGAAACTGTTTTACAACTGCTTTCACATATGTCTTGCTGTGTGTGTTACCTTTTCAAGCAGTAATAGAATGGTGTAGTTCTCAATAGGCACCAAAGCTTGATTGATTGATTGATTGGTTGGTTGGTTTATTGATTGATTTATTGCCTCTTATATAATTCCAATAGGTTTAGTAGTTCTCCAAAGGCAGCTCAGTATTGCAACTGTCACCTCACACAGTCTGATTTTATCAAAGACAAATGCATCAGGATATTTTTTACACCTTTGACAGGCAGCCACTAAGACAAATTATTGGTTTAAGCAGCTAGATCTTGTTCAAAGATTATTCTGTGACTGATTGGTGGGTTGATTGATTGATTGATTGATTGATTGTCTCTTCATTCTGCCTATTAGAGTAATTATCATCAATCAGTAAACCATTGCCACTGTCCATCACACAGCCTGATTGACTTAAGACAAATGCATCAGGATATCCCTCACACATTCCTCTGACAGCCACTAAAACATGATGGTTTAAGCTGCTGAATAGTGTTCAAATATTACTTTGATGATTGATTGGCTGGTTGATTGATTTATTGATTGGTTGATTACGTCTTAATTAAACCTGGCATAGTAGTTCTCAACAAGCAACAAAGCATTGTCACTGTCCCTCACAAGGTCTGATTGTTTCAAACACAAATGCATCTGGATGTTTTCACCCACACTACCACTAAGACAAGTTGGTTTAAGCTGCGGATTGCGTTCAAAGATTACTCTTTGATTAATTGTTTGATTGATTGGATGGTTCACTTTAAACACAATCCTAACTGTCATCTAATTAAATAGTCACCAGTGAATGATTGGGAATCCTGTAAAGCCAGTCACCACAGCCTAGTGTCATAAGGAGTGTTTGCTGAGGGGGGCTAAATAAAATGAACACTGAATTCCTTTGGCCAGAAAGCAGTCACAATGTGCTAGTGGCTCCTGCTATATAAACTCTAGGGCTTGCAAAAAAAAGCCAGGGCACTCTAGTTGGTAGTCAGAGGTCACCAATGCAGGCAATACCCACTTCATCACTGCAGTTGGAACATAAAATAAAGTAAATAGGAAGTAAAAATATACGTATAAATGTACTTAGTTGCAAATAAAATAACTATAAAAGTATAATCCATTACAAGGTCATGTCAAAATAATCTGCTGCTGTTAATACTGCAACAAAATAAAAGTACTGCCAGTGAACAAAATTTCACAAAATAATGCTTCTTTGCTTACATTTTGGACCCCTGCATTTTAGTTTAACATTGGAACTGTTAGCGTATGGTAGTATAACCAGAAGTATAATTATATTTTTTTATTATTTGCTGCCAAAAAATTATTTTGGTGATTTTCAGAGCATAGCTTTTAGAGTTTTCAGCAGCACTATATGTCTTGTTATCATTCTCGGGCAACTTTTCCTCATAGCATATTCGTAAAATAAGTTTGTGGAGCTTTCTTGCAGGTCGCTGTTGGAGATCACGAAGGTGTGCTGCAAGTATTTGGCATCAAGAAAGGCGAAACTCAGGTAACAAGTTACTAACAGTATGATAAGTTAAACAAATGACTAACTGTTTCGCAGATATTAATTTTATGCAGTCAAGAACAATGAAGGTAACAGTATCTGCATTTGACCAACTAACAACAGGAACGTAGAATGTAGGAATATGGCATTTGACAATTTTGGAGGGAGCTAACTTGGATAAGCAAAGGTTGTAAAGGACAATTTTTCAGAACATGGTAGAATTGTTTAATATTTTCAACTGAACTGACATTAAGAGGCAGTAAATTCCAGAGTCGGTGCAGCCTAGTTTCAGTGTTAATATTGACTCGACGAACAAAGAGTAAATCGGAACTATAGCGACATAACAAGGGACGTGTTGCACGTTGTCACTGGTTATTTTCTCTTTGCAGCTTGTCTTCAAGACATTGCCAGGGATAAAGATTGGGCGTCTGGAGCTGGGCGGCCCTATTGGGCAGTCCCGAGACCGGATCTTTCTGTCCAGTGGCACAGTGGTCAAGGGCTTCACTAAGAAGGGCAAACAATTCCTAAACTTTGACACCAATCTCACAGAACAGATCAAGACGATGTAGGTTGTCAGTTGTCACATGATGTACTGGACGGTTGTAATTCTGCTGTATGTAATAGAAAAATTTGTTTTAGCAATATTCCAATGATACAGATTCGGGCAAACAGCAAAATTGTCAGATGTAACTATACAGTGGATGTTAGAGATGAAACCTCAGCTCACATTACGATTTCCAGTTATTACTTGAGATATACATAAATAGATCAGTGTGTACTTGTTTCCTAGCCACTACACTTAGCTAGTAACTTCTCCTTGACCACTACACTTACTACGCCATATGTGTGGGGCACACGGTGGCTTAGTGTTCATAGACACAGTGTCTCATCAAAGAAATGTAATTAGTTTTATTATTTTGTTGTGGGTATGGTGCTTTGTGTCTCTACGGCAATGGCGTGGGTAAGTGGGGCACGACATACTTCTCCGACTCTGTACATTTGCCATGCGCTCAGTTGGTAACAGTGTGCACATCTCAGGCACGTACACATGGTGTCTGCTCTAGGTATGTTGAAGGTATTACATTGTGTCTGCTCTAGGTATGTTGAAGACATTACATGGTGTCTGCTGTAGGTATGTTGAGGATATTTAATGGTGTCTGCTGTAGGTATGTTGAGGGTATTATATGGTGTCTGCTGTAGGTATGTTGAGAGTATTACATAGTGTCTGCTCTAGGTATGTTGACAGTATTACATGGTTTCTGCTGTAGGTATGTTGAGGGTATTACATGATGTTTGCTGCAGGTATGTTGAGAGTATTACATGGTGTATGCTTTAGGTATGTTGAGGGTATTACATGGTGTCTGCTGTAGGTATGTTGAAGGTATTACATGGTGTCTGCTCTAGGTATGTTGAGGGTATTACATGGTGTCTGCGGTAGGTATGTTGAGGGTATTTCATGGTTTCTGCTGTAGGTATGTTGAGAGTATTACATAGTGTCTGCTCTAGGTATGTTGACAGTATTACATGGTTTCTGCTGTAGGTATGTTGAGGGTATTACATGGTGTCTGCGGTAGGTATGTTGAGGGTATTTCATGGTTTCTGCTGTAGGTATGTTGAGAGTATTACATAGTGTCTGCTCTAGGTATGTTGACAGTATTACATGGTTTCTGCTGTAGGTATGTTGAGGGTATTACATGGTTTCTGGTGTAGGTATGTTGAGGGTATTACATTATGTCTGCTGTAGGTATGTTGAGGGTATTACATGGTTTCTGGTGTAGGTATGTTGAGGGTATTACATGGTGTCTGCTGTAGGTATGTTGAGGGTATTACATGGTGTCTGCTGTAGGTATGTTGAGGGTATTACATGGTGTCTGCTGTAGGTATATTGAGGGTTTTACATGGTGTCTGCTGTAGGTATGTTGAGGGTATTACATGGTGTCTGCTGTAGGTATGTTGAGGGTATTACATGGTGTCTGCTGTAGGTATGTTGAGGGTATTACATGGTGTCTGCTGTAGGTATGTTGAGGGTATTACATGGTGTCTGCTGTAGGTATGTTGAGGGTATTACATGGTGTCTGCTGTAAGTATGTTGAGGGTATTACATGGTTTCTGGAGTAGGTATGTTGAGGGTATTACATGGTTTCTGCTGTAGGTATGTTGAGGGTATTACATTGTGTGCTGCATGTTGAGGGTATTACATTGTGTCTGCTGTAGGTATGTTGAGGGTATTACATGTAGGTGTCTGTCTGTAGGTATGGTTGAGGGTATTACATGGTGTCTGCTCTAGGTATGTTGAAGGTATTACATGGTGTCTGCTGTAGGTATGTTGAGGGTATTACATGGTGTCTGCTGTCTGGAGTAGGTATGTTGAGGGTATTACATGGTTTCTGCATGTATGTTGAGGGTATTACATTGTGTCTGCTGTAGGTATGTTGAGGGTATTACATGGTGTCTGTTGTAGGTATATTGAGGGTATTACATGTTGTCTGCTCTAGGTATGGTGAGGGTGTTACATAGTGTCTGCTCTAGATATTTTAAGGGTGTTACATGGTGTCTGCTCTAGGTATGTTGAAGGTATTACATGGTGTCTGCTGTTGGTATGTTGAGGGTATTACATGGTGTCTGCTCTAGGTATGTTGAGGGTATTATATGGTGTCTGTTGTACATGTAGGTATGTTGAGGGTATTACATGGTGTCTGCTGTAGGTATGTTCAAGGTATTACATGGTGTCTGTTGTAGGTAAGTTGAGGGTATTACATGGTTTCTGCTGTAGATATGTTGAAGGTATTACATGGTGTCTGCTGTAGGTGTGTTGAGGGTATTACATGGTTTCTGCTGTAGGCATGTTGAGGGTATTACATGGTGTCTGCTGTAGGTATGTTGAGGGTATTACACGGTGTCTGCTGAAGGTATATTGAGGGTATTACATGGTGTCTGCTGTAGATATGTTGAGGGTATTACATGGTGTCTGCTCTAGGTATGATGAGGGTATTACATGGTGTCTGCTGTAGGTATATTGAGGGTATTACATGATGTCTGCTGTAGGTATGTTGAGGGTATTACATGGTGTCTGCTCTAGGTATGTTGAGGGTATTACATGGTGTCTGCTGTAGGTATGTTGAAGGTATTACATGGTGTCTGCTGTAGGTATGTTGAGGGTATTACATGGTGTCTGGTGTAGGTATATTGAGGGTATTACATGATGTCTGCTGTATGTATGTTGAGGGTATTACATGATGTCTGCTCTAGGTATGTTGAGAGTATTACATGGTGTCTGCTGTAGGTATACTGAGGGTATTACATGATGTCTGCTGTAGGTATGTTGAGG
This sequence comes from Paraescarpia echinospica, assembly GCA_020002185.1. Classification (NCBI taxonomy): domain Eukaryota; kingdom Metazoa; phylum Annelida; class Polychaeta; order Sabellida; family Siboglinidae; genus Paraescarpia; species Paraescarpia echinospica. The sequence continues at coordinate 3,364,514 of CM034543.1, forward strand.
GTATTACACGGTGTCTGCTCTAGGTATGTTGAAGGTATTACATGGTGTCTGCTCTAGGTATGTTCAAGGTATTACATGGTGTCTGCTGTAGGTATGTTGAGGGTATTACATGGTGTTTGCTGCAGGTATGTTGAGAGTATTACATGGTGTCTGCTTTAGATATGTTGAGGGTATTACATGGTGTCTGCTGTAGGTATGTTGAAGGTATTACATGGTGTCTGCTCTAGGTATGTTGAGGGTATTACATGGTGTCTGCGGTAGGTATGTTGAGGGTATTTCATGGTTTCTGCTGTAGGTATGTTGAGAGTATTACATAGTGTCTGCTCTAGGTATGTTGACAGTATTACATGGTTTCTGCTGTAGGTATGTTGAGGGTATTACATGGTGTCTGCGGTAGGTATGTTGAGGGTATTTCATGGTTTCTGCTGTAGGTATGTTGAGAGTATTACATAGTGTCTGCTCTAGGTATGTTGACAGTATTACATGGTTTCTGCTGTAGGTATGTTGAGGGTATTACATGGTTTCTGGTGTAGGTATGTTGAGGGTATTACATTATGTCTGCTGTAGGTATGTTGAGGGTATTACATGGTTTCTGGTGTAGGTATGTTGAGGGTATTACATGATGTCTGCTGTAGGTATGTTGAGGGTATTACATGGTGTCTGCTGTAGGTATGTTGAGGGTATTACATGGTGTCTGCTGTAGGTATATTGAGGGTTTTACATGGTGTCTGCTGTATGTATGTTGAGGGTATTACATGGTGTCTGCTGTAGGTATGTTGAGGGTATTACATGGTGTCTGCTGTAGGTATGTTGAGGGTATTACATGGTGTCTGCTGTAGGTATGTTGAGGGTATTACATGGTGTCTGCTGTAGGTATGTTGAGGGTATTACATGGTGTCTGCTGTAGGTATGTTGAGGGTATTACATGGTTTCTGGAGTAGGTATGTTGAGGGTATTACATGGTTTCTGCTGTAGGTATGTTGAGGGTATTACATTGTGTCTGCTGGACGCATGTTGAGGGTATTACATTGTGTCTGCTGTAGGTATGTTGAGGGTATTACATTGTGTCTGCTGTAGGTATGTTGAGGGTATTACATGGTGTCTGCTGTAGGTATATTGAGGGTATTACATGTTGTCTGCTCTAGGTATGGTGAGGGTGTTACATAGTGTCTGCTCTAGGTATTTTGAGGGTGTTACATGGTGTCTGCTCTAGGTATGTTGAAGGTATTACATGGTGTCTGCTGTAGGTATGTTGAGGGTATTACATGGTGTCTGCTCTAGGTATGTTGAGGGTATTATATGGTGTCTGTTGTACATGTAGGTATGTTGAGGGTATTACATGGTGTCTGCTGTAGGTATGTTCAAGGTATTACATGGTGTCTGTTGTAGGTATGTTGAGGGTATTACATGGTTTCTGCTGTAGATATGTTGAAGGTATTACATGGTGTCTGCTGTAGGTGTGTTGAGGGTATTACATGGTTTCTGCTGTAGGCATGTTGAGCGTATTACATGGTGTCTGCTGTAGGTATGTTGAGGGTATTACACGGTGTCTGCTGAAGGTATATTGAGGGTATTACATGGTGTCTGCTGTAGATATGTTGAGGGTATTACATGGTGTCTGCTCTAGGTATGATGAGGGTATTACATGGTGTCTGCTGTAGGTATATTGAGGGTATTACATGATGTCTGCTGTAGGTATGTTGAGGGTATTACATGGTGTCTGCTCTAGGTATGTTGAGGGTATTACATGGTGTCTGCTGTAGGTATGTTGAATGTATTACATGGTGTCTGCTGTAGGTATGTTGAGGGTATTACATGGTGTCTGGTGTAGGTATATTGAGGGTATTACATGATGTCTGCTGTAGGTATGTTGAGGGTATTACATGATGTCTGCTCTAGGTATGTTGAGAGTATTACATGGTGTTTGCTGTAGGTATACTGAGGGTATTACATGATGTCTGCTGTAGGTATGTTGAGGGTATTACACGGTGTCTGCTCTAGGTATGTTGAAGGTATTACATGGTGTCTGCTCTAGGTATGTTCAAGGTATTACATGGTGTCTGCTGTAGGTATGTTGAGGGTATTACATTGTGTTTGCTGTAGGTATGTTGAGGGTATTACATGGTGTCTGATGTAGGTATGTTGAAAGTATTACTTGGTGTCTGCTCTAGGTATTTTCAAGGTATTACATGGTGTCTGCTGTAGGTATGTTGAGGGTATTACATGGTGTCTGCTGTAGGTATGTTGAGGGTATTACATGATGTCTGCTGTATGTATGTTGAGGGTATTACATGCTGTCTGCTGTAGGTATGTTGAGGGTATTACATGGTGTCTGCTGTAGGTGTGTTGAGGGTATTACATGGTTACTGCTGTAGGTATGTTGAGGGTATTTCATTGTTTCTGCTGTAGGTATGTTGAGGGTATTTGAGGGTATTACATGGTGACTGCTGTAGGTATGTTGAGGGTATTACATGGTGTTTGATGTAGGTATGTCGATGGTATTATATGATGTCTGCTCTAGATATGTTGAGGATGTTACATAGTGTCTGCTCTAGGTATGTTGAGGGTGTTACATGGTGTCTGCTCTAGGTGTGTTGAGGGTATTACGTGGTGTCTGCTGTAGGTATGTTGAGGGTATTACATGGTGTCTGTTGTAGGTGTGTTGAGTGTATTACATGGTGTCTGCTCTAGGTATGTTGAGGGTATTACATGGTGTCTGCTGTAGGTATGTTGAAGGTATTACATGGTGTCTGCTGTAGGTATGTTGAGGGTATTACATGGTGTCTGCTGTAGGTATGTTGAGGGTATTACATGGTGTCTGCTGTAGGTGTGTTGAAGGTATTACATGATGTCTGCTGTAGGTATGTTGAGGGTATTACACGGTGTCTGCTCTAGGTATGTTGAAGGTATTACATGGTGTCTGCTCTAGGTATGTTCAAGGTATTACATGGTGTCTGCTGTAGGTATGTTGAGGGTATTACATTGTGTTTGCTGTAGGTATGTTGAGGGTATTACATGGTGTCTGCTGTAGATATGTTGAGGGTATTACATGGTGTCTGCTGTAGGTATGTTGAAAGTATTACATGGTGTCTGCTCTAGGTATGTTCAAGGTATTACATGGTGTCTGCTGTAGGTATGTTGAGGGTATTACATGGTGTCTGCTGTAGGTATGTTGAGGGTATTACATGATGTCTGCTGTATGTATGTTGAGGGTATTACATGCTGTCTGCTGTAGGTATGTTGAGGGTATTACATGGTGTCTGCTGTAGGTGTGTTGAGGGTATTACATGGTTACTGCTGTAGGTATGTTGAGGGTATTTCATTGTTTCTGCTGTAGGTATGTTGAAGGTATTACATGGTGTCTGCTCTAGGTATGATGAGGGTATTGCATGGTGTCTGCTGTAGGTATATTGAGGGTATTACATGATGTCTGCTGTAGGTATGTTGAGGGTGTTACATGGTGTCTGCTCTAGGTATGTTGAGGGGGCGGACCTGTTACTTGGAGGGAACTACACATTCAACCACTTCCGTGATTGCAAGGACTTCAACTATTTTCTCTGTGCTGACCAAATCAATGATGTCCTTTGTCTGCCAACGACCAAACTGAAAGACACGACGCCTGTACTGGCGTGTCAGGACCGCGTCCTCAGAGTACTCACGGTCAGTGTCATAATGTCCTGTAGTGACATGTCATAATATCCCTGTAGTGACATGTCATATTGTCCCAGTAGTGACATGTCATAATGTCCCTGTAGTGACATGTCATAATGTCCCAGTAGTGACACATCATAATGTCCCAGTAGTAACATGTCATGATACCTCAGCAGAGACATGTCATAAGGTCCAAGTAGTGACATGTCATAATGTCCCAGTAGTAACATGTCATGATACCTCAGCAGAGACATGTCATAAGGTCCAAGTAGTGACACATCATAATGTCCCAGTAGTAACATGTCATGATACCTCAGCAGAGACATGTCATAATGTTGCAGTAATGACATTAGAATGTTCCAGCAGTAACATGTCATAATCCCCTAATAGTGACACATCAGGATGAGGGCAGTGTCATACTGTTTTTCACAGATTGGATAAATTCTATTGTGAATTTACGTTAGATTTAGTTATGTTTGATTTTTACGTAGAATGTTAATTTTTTTTGGTTTTGTCACATATCGTTACCTTAACAAAAAAGTCCCATTATAAACAAATCAAAGCGTTGTGTAAAACCAGCTCTGTATGTCACGGTTTGCTTTAGATCATGGTGAGTTGTATTTTGACATGGGTGTAACACGGGTGTTGTGTTTGTTACAGAACTCAGACCTGCTCTATGAGGTGGAGGTGCCTGGCCCGCCCCAAGCTTTGCATCTCTATGGCAATGACGGGGGTACGTGGGGCACTACCTACTTCTCTTCACTCATGTGATACATAAAACATATACCAGAGTCCAGCTCTATACATTTGCCATGTGTTCAGTTGGTAACAATCTGCACATCTCAGGCACGTACACTTGATATTTGTTCTCACGTCCATCATAAATAGCCATGCAGTGTTACTTTGTCACATTTTATACTTAAATTACAAAGTATTTATATTGTTATTATGTTTACTTTGAATTATGCGTATTTGTACAATATGTAATGAATGGTCCCTTGCAGGTGAGACTGGGGACGAAGTCTTGTACGGCACATCAGATGGCAAAGTGGGACTGGTACAACTGAGTCGGTGAGTCACATTGTCCCACAGTTCAAAGAATTTAAGTACAACTGAGTCAGGACTTGTGTGGACAAGTTAGTGAGTCATGCTGTCGCATAGTTCAGTGGCATTGTGTGGTTGAATTGGTGAGTCGTGTCTCCCAGTTCAGTGACATTGGGAGGTTTAATTGGTGATTCATGTCTCCCAGTTCAGTGACATTGTATGGTTCAATTGGTGAGTCATGTCCTACAGTTCAGTGACATTGTGTGGTTGATTTGGTGAGTCGTCTCACAGTTCAGTAGCATTGTGTGGTTGATTTGGTGAGTCATGTCACAGTTCAGTGACATTGTGAGGTTTAATTGGTGAGTCATGTCTCATAGTTCAGTGGCATTGTGTGGTTGATTTGGTGAGTCATGTCTCACAGGTCAGTAGCATTGTGTGGTTGAATTGGTGAGTCATGTCTCATAGTTCAGTGACATTGTGTGGTTGAATTTGGTGAGTCATGTCTCACAGTTCAGTGACATTGTGTGGTTGAATTTGGTGAGTCATGTCTCACAGTTCAGTGACATTGTGTGGTTGAATTTGTGAGTCATGCCTCACAGTTCAGTGCCAAGGGACTACAAGCTTTACTTGACTTATGTTACTCTTATGGGTGTGAGCATGATGTTTAATATAATGCTGGTAAATTCCTGATCATTGATTCTAAAAACTCAATCTTGCCAGGGAAATGACTTTAGGATGAAAGATGTTAAACTTTGCCACCTCTTGTAAATACCTTGGGCATGTCATTTGTAATGACTTATCGAATGAGGCTGACATTCAAGCCAAAGTGAGACTTCTTTATGCCAAAAGTAACATGTTACCGCAAACATTTAGTTTTTGGTCCACTGCTATAAAGAATAAGCTGTTTACTGCATATTTCAGTAATATTTATATGTGTGCGCTATGGATTAATTGTAGAAAAACTCATTTTTAGCAATTTATTGTTGGCTATAACAATTCATACAGAATATTGAACAATCTGCCGATGAGATGTAGCGCCAGCCACGTGTTTGCTACAGCTAATGTAAAATCATATAAATGTATTATCAGAACAGCTATTTTTAGCTTAATCACGAAGATTTACAGGTCTGTTAGTACAATTATTCAGAATATTGTTACTACATGTAGTGACATATACAGTACGTCGCAGTAGCGGCATCAGTGGGTCGAGGCTCTGTATAATTTTTAAATATCCTGTTTTTATTCATATATATTTTTTTTATTTTATATGGATGTTTTCATTGATGTACTTTTGTTCTATATGGTACATTGCTTATCTGAAATAAAACATTATTATTATTAATAATAATAATAATGTTTTTATTTCAGACAAGCAATGTGCCATATATTGTATTCAAAGTCTGTGCTCTGCAAACAAGTTACTCCTAGTAGAACACAAACTGAAAAACTTGTGGGGAGCACGATCGTTTATAGCATCCGCAGCAAAGATCTGGAATGCGCTTCCAAACAATGTTAGACCTACTATAACAATCAACACCATCAAAACAGCCCTGAAAACCCACCTCTTTAAAGTATACTTAGAATAAGACATGATGTGGACATGTGGACATTTCCTGGACATTGTATAATACTGATCTGATTACTACTTTAAAGTCACCAATGGTCAAATACTGTGCAAACGCCATGAGTGCCTCTACGGCGGATACCAGTGCTATATAGGATTTCATTATTATTATTATAATAATTAAACTGTACGCATAGTTAGAAACATTAAAGGGGATATAAAATATTCCTCTTAAATTCTGTGTTTACTTACAAGAAGGTGGTATTATTTGTAGATCAGTTCCGTCTCATAAATGGGAGATCAGTAATTCTAAAAGAAGTGCAGGTAAGTACTGCTTTGCTTTGTCAAATGTTAATTTGTTTTGAAGATGTAGTTTCTTGAAATGTCAAGAACATAAATATGCCATAGATCCGGATAAACACAGTTTGCATCAAACTATCAGTATTCAGAATACAAAGGTTATTATATGTATCGTAGGGGACTTGTAGTTTTAACGCTGTGGCTAGAGCAGTGGCTAGAGCAGTGTATGGAGCAGTGACTAGAGCAGTGGCTACAGCAGTGGCTAGAGCAGTGTATAAAGCAGTGTCTAGAGCAGTGACTAGAGCAGTGGCTAGAGGAATGGCCAGAGCAGTGGCTAGAGCAGTGTCTAGAGCAGTGGCTAGAACAGTGGCTAGAGCAGTGGCTAGAGCAGTGACTAGAGCAGTGGCTAGAGAAGTGACTAGAGCAGTGGCTAGAGCAGTGGCTAGAGCAGTGACTAGAGCAGTGTATGGAGCAGTGGCTACAGCAGTGGCTAGAGCAGTGTATAAAGCAGTGTCTAGAGCAGTGTATGGAGCAGTGGCTAGAGCAGTGGCTAGAGCAGTGACTAGAGCAGTGGCTAGAGCAGTGGCTAGAGCAGTGTATGGAGCAGTGACTAGAGCAATGGCTAGAGCAGTGGCTAGAGCAGTGGCTAGAGCAGCGGCTAGAGCAGCGGCTAGAGCAGTGTCTAGAGCAGTGGCTAGAGCAGAGGATATAGCAGTGGATAGAGCAGTGACTAGAGCAGTGTCTAGAGCAGTGGCTAGAGCAGTGGCTAGAGCAGTGGCTAGAGCAGTGGCTAGAGCAGTGGCTAGAGCTGTGGATAGAGCAGTGGCTAGAGCAGTGGCTAGAGTAGAGGATATAGCAGTGGATAGAGCAGTGGCTAGAGCAGTGTCTAGAGCAGTGACTAGAGCAGTGTCTAGAGCAATGGCTAGAGCAGTGGCTAGAGCAGTGGCTAGAGCAGTGGCTAGAGCAGTGGCTACAGCTGTGGATAGAGCAGTGGCTACAGCAGTGACTAGAGCAGTGTCTAGAGCAGTGGCTAGAGCAGAGGATATAGCAGTGGCTAGAGCAGTGGCTACAGCAGTGGCTAGAGCAGTGACTATAGCAGTGGCTAGAGCAGAGGATATAGCAGTGGCTAGAGCAGTGGCTAGAGCAGTGACTAGAGCAGTGTCTAGAGCAGTGGCTAGAGCAGAGGATATAGCAGTGGATAGAGCAGTGACTAGAGCAGTGTCTAGAGCAGTGGCTAGAGCAGTGGCTAGAGCTGTGGATAGAGCAGTGGCTAGAGCAGTGGCTAGAGCAGTGTCTAGAGCAGTGACTAGAGCAGTGTCTAGAGCAGTGGCTAGAGCAGTGTCTAGAGCAGTGGCTAGAGCAGTGGCTAGAGCTGTGGATAGAGCAGTGGCTAGAGCAGTGGCTAGAGCAGAGGATATAGCAGTGGATAGAGCAGTGGCTAGAGCAGTGGCTAGAGCAGTGGCTAGAGCAGCGGCTAGAGCAGTGGCTAGAGCAGTGTCTAGAGCAGTGACTAGAGCAGTGGCTAGAGCAGTGGCTAGAGCAGTGACTAGAGCAGTGTCTAGAGCAGTGGCTAGAGCAGTGGCTAGAGCAGTGACTAGAGCAGTGGCTAGAGCAGTGGCTAGAGCAGTGACTAGAGCAGTGTATGGAGCAGTGACTAGAGCAGTGGCTAGAGCAGTGGCTAGAGCAGTGGCTAGAGCAGTGTATAAAGCAGCAGCTAGAGCAGTGTCTAGAGCAGTGGCTAGAGCAGAGGATATAGCAGTGGATAGAGCAGTGGCTAGAGCAGTGTCTAGAGCAGTGACTAGAGCAGTGTCTAGAGCAGTGACTAGAGCAGTGTCTAGAGCAGTGGCTAGAGCAGTGGCTAGAGCAGTGTCTAGAGCAGTGGCTGGAGCAGAGGATATAGCAGTGGCTAGAGCAGTGGCTAGAGCAGTGTATAAAGCAGCGGCTAGAGCTGTGGCTAGAGCAGTGTCTAGAGCAGTGACTAGAGCAGTGTCTAGAGCAGTGGCTAGAGCAGTGACTAGAGCAGTGGCTAGAGCAGTGACTAGAGCAGTGTCTAGAGCAGTGGCTAGAGCAGTGACTAGAGCAGTGTCTAGAGCAGTGGCTAGAGCAGTGACTAGAGCAGTGTATGGAGCAGTGGCTAGAGCAGTGTCTAGAGCAGAGGCTAGAGCAGTGACTAGAGCAGTGTCTAGAGCAGTGGCTAGAGCAGTAGCTAGAGCAGTGTCTAGAGCAGTGGCTAGAGCTGTGGCTAGAGCAGTGGCTAGAGCAGTGTCTAGAGCAGTGTCTAGAGCAGTGGCTAGAGCTGTGGCTAGAGCAGTGGCTAGAGCAGTGGCTAGAGCAGTGGCTAGAGCTGTGGCTAGAGCAGTGGCTAGAGCAGTGTCTAGAGCAGTGGCTAGAGCTGTGGCTAGAGCAGTGGCTAGAGCAGTGGCTAGAGCTGTGGCTAGAGCAGTGTCTAGAGCAGTGTCTAGAGCAGTGGCTAGAGCAGTGGCTAGAGCTGTGTCTAGAGCAATGGGTAGAGCATCGGACTCTAAATTGAGAGAACCTGGGTTCAAATCTGTGCTGCTGTATTGAACCTTGGGCAACTTTGTTCACTCAGCTGTATGAATGAGTTCCTGGCTATAGACAGTGGGGGATATTTGTGTACAAAAATGCTTGTCACAAAACAGTTTGTATTGAAGATTTCTCAAAAGTATAACTGATGAAACAGAACACTGCTACAAAATGTATAAGAACAAATTAACTACTATACTAAGAAATGCAGAAAAAAGACTACTACAATTTTTTTTAGAGGAGCAAAAAAAAATATGAAGGAAACATGGAAGATTTGAAACACAATTATTAATAAGCATCAAAATGAGTCTTCTCATCCTAACTGTTTTTTAATGATGATAGAACAAATACCAACAAAATAAGACAGCTATTGGCCAGCAGTTAGCTACTAAAATAGATCCACCAGTAAATGGAGCATCAATCCATGACAACCTTTAAAACAGAAATAAAAACAGTGTGTTCCTAAACACAATCAGTAATGTAGAAGTCATTAACACTGTTAGTGCATGCAAAAACAAAACATCAATGGACATTAATGACATAAATGTGGTTGTCATCAAACAAGTTAAACAACACATCACTATGCTATTGACAGCTGTATTTAACAAATCATTTGAATCTGGATTTTGTTCTTCCAGCATGAAAGTAGCAACAAATTTTCAATATTTAAAAATGGTTCAAGAGCAGAATTTAATAACAATAGACCAATATATCTGTTATGCCAGTTTTCCAAAATACTTGAAAAATTATAATAGTTGCAGACTTGAACAATAAATATATTAATAACAATGTCCTGTCAAACAGCCAATATGGTTTTCGACCATCGATGTCCACTTCATATGCATTGCTTGATCTGGTGGAAGACATTAGTACATCATTAGATAAAAAGAAAAATACAGTAGGTGTCTTCTTTGATTTAAAGAAGGCATTTGACACAGTAGATCATTCTATACTAATAGAAAAACTTAAATTCCAAGGTGTTCATCGTGTAGCAGGGAAATGGGTTGAAAGTTACCTATATGATAGAAAACAAGTTGTAAAAGTAGGTGAATATTCTTATGATCTCTTAGATGCTTCATGTGATGTGCCTCAGGGTTCAGTATTAGGACCTAAACTCTTTATCTTGTATATTAATTAACAAATTTGTGTTGTTTGCTGATGACACAAATATACTGTATTCTGATGCAAGTGAATGTAATCTTACAAGTGTTGTAAACCGTGAACTTTACAAACTGTATACATGGTTCACTGTAAATAAACTGTCACTCAATGTATCAAAAACCAACTATATAATCTTTGGTAACCATAAAATAAATTATGACATTGATATTAGAATTCACAATAATCAAATTACCAGGGTTAATAAGACAAAGTTCTTTGGAGTCTTAATTGATGAAAAGCTTGATTGGAAAAAAACATATAAATGGTGTCAAATCTAACCTTTCTAGAATAGTCAGAGTAATGTACAGGGCAAGTCATGTTCTAGAAACCGCAAATCTATTTACATTGCATAATTCACTGTTTTTATCAATACTTGGTTATAGTTGTGATATTTGGGGAACCACACATATTAACACTGTGCACTGTTTTACTATACTACAAAAAGGGTGGTTAGTATGGTGTCAGCAGATTTTCTCACACTGATATGCTGTTTCATAGATATCAAATATTGAAATTCAAAGACTTCGTAGAGTTGAAGATCCTGTCAGTTATGTTTAAGAGCTATTATAACATGCCAATACCTGTCAATGTGCATAGCTTCTTTAAAAAAAAACTATATAATATTCTTCTCGATTAAAATGTCAATTTATATGACAGTGTATGTGAACTAATGTAAAATCACTGTGTCTGTCAATTTACTGTGTACAAAGCTGGAATTCATTACCTGTCAGTATTGCAAAAATACCAAACTTTTGCTCGTTTGTTAATAAGCTAAAAATCAACATGATTAGCAAATATGAAACTAGAGTATGAATTTTCATCTTAGGGTTATTTTCGATTACGATTGTTTGATTTAGTAATTAATGTATACTAATATTACTAATAGTGTATTGTTTAGTAGTGTAATTAAAATTACTTCTGTAAATGTAGAATGACTGCTATAAATACTAACAACTGTATATATGTTGTTACAATAAACATAGACATAAGATATTTCTTCAGTGTAACCCTTTTTCTAACAATGTTAATTACTTTAATTACTATAAACTGTACTATTATGTGTTGGAAACATAAACATATTGATTGATTGATTGATTCGTTGGTTGATTGATTGATTGATTGATTGATTGATTGATTCATTCATTGATTCATTGATTGATTCATTGATTGATTAAATAGTCTTCATCCATTAATTGCAGCATAGCTGAATAGTTCCCAGAGAAGTTGACATGAGTTTGATTGAACAGATCTTCCAGGGAGTAACGTGTAAAGTGCATTGAGCAGTCTAAATAATGTGATATATAAGAACTTTTTTCTATAGTTTGTTAGCATGTTACACAGACTAAGACATGTTGTGCGTGTCAGGTGTCCTGTGTATGGACAACTTTGACATGACTGGTGATGGTGTCTTGGACCTGCTGGTGGGTCGGGATGATGGACTGGTGGAGATCTACGGCTACGACGAAACAGATGAACCAGTGTCTAGGTTCAGTCATGTGAGCACTTACTATACACCTCGTGATTCTAACAGTATCATATAACTATGTTTTTCAAAAATGTTTCCACCACATGTTAAAAAGAGTAAGTCTGTTCCTAGTTTTTCATTTATTAACTATTATAATGTTCTTAAGACTGTACTAACTATGTTGAAGGTATACTGCCTGCCAAATTGTGTTTAATAAGCCCGTAACAACGGTCGCAATTTGAAGATATCTACGACCGTGGGAACATGTTCAAATAGTAAACTCCAGTTTCAAAACAATCTTTTTTCGGCAATATGGCCGAGTTGGGCTGAGTTAACTGCTACACCCTTTGATGTTCAACTTTCCCACTTCCTGTTACACATTAATACGCCTGCTAATTCCGGGTAGATGGACAGACGTTGACCTAGTTTACATATACGTGACATGTCACAGCAAAGTGGATATTAACTTGCAAAATTGTGAAACAGTTTTGTGTCTTTTGGATTTGCACTGTGGATTCCACAGATCATGAGCTTTAAAATGATACCTCATTTGTTGAAATATCTTCAGTAGTTCTTGATTCATTGCTAAAATTGAGGCAAACTTTTTAGAAGTTACATTTTTGAGAAACAAGCTAGGACATTGTTTTTTTTAATCTGGGGGATTGTAAACACATGTATTTTATTACCTTTTGGATTATTTATTGAGGAAAATAAACTGGACGGTGAAAGATAAGATTATAGGGTGTACATATTTACTAAAATAACAAAATTGATGGGATATGACCATGACATCTATTTTTACGATTTACTACCCGTTTTGTTATGGTGGGTGACATATTCTTTTATTCGACAAGAACGTGTTATTTATGCTGTTTATAGTGTTTGGTCAGTGTACTGTAACAGTTCTTTGTGCAAACAATTTCAACCAGTCATATCTCTATCGCCAGTCACTGAACTTTGGTCCAATATCTACACATGCTTATCATAGCAGTCAGCCCAGTTTACATAATATTCAAAGGTTTTATTCGTTGTTAGGGGAGGTGATACAAGTTTGCCCAGTTCCCCAGAACGTAACGTATGGGGGGGTTGTTCATCTCCATGTATCACTAAGGAAATAAATTGATACACTAACACCACCTAGTGAACAAATATGAATGCACATTGATGCTAATGTTGACATGACAACCAGTGAGCGTGGTGGGTGATGTCTTGGCAACCAGGTCACATCAGTTGAATCCAGCAGAGAAGCCATTATGAAGATTTAGAAGAGTTTACTGATTTTAAAGTAACAAGTTTGATATTGAATGGTATGTGTTTGTAGACTCTCAGTGAGAGTGTTACGTCCATCCAAGGCGGGGCGCTCTGCACTCCAGGTTATGATGAGGTCATCTGTAGCACATACGCAGGTACCACTTCAAAACAATTCTAAATAAATGCAACATTGGTGCACAACTAAGCATACATAAATAGTTTTTATTCAAAACAAATTTTTTAGTGCATAAAATGCACTTAGTGTAGATGCTAGCTGCTAATGTAGTGAAATTGCTAGGTGTGTTTGGTTGGTTGGTTGGATGGTTGGTTGGTTGGATGGATGGATGGATGGATGGATGGATGGATGGATGGATGGATGGATGGATGGTTGTAGGTCGGTCGGTCGGTTTGTCAGTCGGTCGGTCGGTCGGTTGCTCGGTTGGATGGTTGGTTGCACTTGTCATGGCTGTGTGTCTATCACAGGTTGCAGACCTGGGGCCGAGTACATTTTTATTTTGACGATGAATAAGTACGAGTACTTTGATGATGAATAAGTACGAGTACATTGCTAAAAGCTGAGTACAAGTACGAGTACATTCTCACGAGTACAAATAAAAGTACAAGTACATTAAAAAAAATATAAATATTAAATAATAACGTATTTAAAAATTATTGATTAATCTAATTTATATAACTCAGCACAAGTGAATATGCAATGGCAGTTGATAAAATTTTTTATGAGGAAAACTAAAAAAACCTCTATTTCATCAACAATTAAATTCACTTGATTGGCATTCATTTCAATGGCATCCTATGATCTTATCATCTATTTGTCATTGCACCGAATGAACATGAGTTGTTCACAGGTTGAGTCTTTCTGGCTGCACTGTTCAGGGCAGAATACTTTCTCAGCTTTGCTAAATACCCTTTCAACTGGGGTTGATGAGGCTGGAATGCTGAAATGGTGAGGGACCAACTGAACCAGAGTTGGAAAACTCAGAACTGCAGTGGGTCACTGTGACAATTTATACATGGCTGACTGAGGTATTCGTTCACCTCACGTTCATCTGCTGATGTTATAAGTTTGCAATTTATATTTTCTGATCGTAGACTACTAGTTGTTGAGAGGGTTAGCACATGTCCACATAACAGGCTCAGCATCCCCATTGGACATTTTAGCCCGGCTGCTGGCACGGGATTATACTAGTGTAGGAGACAGTCTGACTTGAGCCGCCTTACTTCTACAGAGAAAGACTGGCAGTTCTTGTTCTTAGCAGTTAGCACTGTCAGCAAGTGCCAAGTGGCATGGTCTCCATATTACACCAAAGGCATTTCCTGTCTAACTGGTGGGTTAACTGCTAATTGACTCTTTATGGCTTAATTAAACAAACTGCTAGCCTACAATCATTGTTTGCTTAACAGGATGTTTCTGACTGGGAAAAGATGCTGCCTGTTGCCATGTTTGGGTATCATAAGTCATGGTTATCAGAGAATGAGGATGTACTATGTGTATGGATGATAAGGTTATATAATGTCAGAAATAACAAAGTATTTAAAAAATAGTTAAACATTTAAATATTTCAGGAAAGTTTCATTTTATAACCAAATATATTTATTTTCCCCAGTACATATTGAGAAAGTACTCAGATGTACTCGTAATGTACTCGTAAAATCTGAGTGCAATGAGTATGAGTACGAGTCCATGACCCATAAGTTTCATGAGAACGAGTACGAGTACTTCAAAAATGTACTCGAGTACATGAGTACCGAGTACTTCAGCCCCAGGTCTGACAGGTTGGTTGGTTGGATTGTCACAGCTGTGTGTGTCTGTGACAGGTTGGTTGGTTGGACTTGTCACAGCTGTGTGTGTCTGTGACAGGTTAGTTGGTTGGACTTGTCACAGCTGAGTGTGTCTATGACAGGTTGGTTGGTTGGACTTGTCACAGCTGTGTGTCTATGAGAAGTTGGTTGGTTGGTTGGTTGGTTGGACTTGTCACAGCTGTGTGTCTATGACAGGTTGGTTGGTTGCACTTGTCACAGCTGTGTCTATGACAGGTTGGTTGGTTGGTTGCCCTTGTCACAGCTGTGTGTCTATGACAGGTTTGTTGGTTGCACTTGTCACAGTTGTGTGTGTGTATGACAGGTTGGTTGGTTGGTTGGTTGGTTGCACTTGTCACAGCTGTGTGAGTATGACAGGTTGGTTGGTTGGTTGGTTGCACTTGTCACAGCTGTGTGTGTATAACAGGTTGGTTGGTTGGTTGGTTGGTTGGTTGGTTGCACTTGTCACAGCTGTGTGTGTATAACAGGTTGGTTAGTTGGTTGGTTGGTTGGTTGGTTGGTTGGTTGGTTGGTTGGTTGCACTTGTCACAGCTGTGTGTGTATGACAGGTTGGTTGGTTGGTTGGTTGCACTTGTCACAGCTGTGTGTGTATGACAGGTTGGTTGGTTGGTTGGTTGCACTTGTCACAGCTGTGTGTGTATGACAGGTTGGTTGGTTGGGTTGACGACGGAGCCTCAGCACAAGACGGCTGGGTCTGAGACTGCAGTGAGTGTCAATGAGGGAGTACACAGCAAGATCACGAACCTCAAGTAGGTGACAACAAAGTGATAGATACACACAAGCTCTTACACATGCACGAACACACACACATGTGCACACATGCAGATATTCACATGCACACTTTCATGCATGCACACACATATACATACATACACACGCATGCATGAACACACACGTACATGCACACACGCACGCACACCTGTAGGGCTGGGCGGAGTTCCCTGCATCCAAGTGTCAGTTCGAAGGAAACATTGAAATACAGTGACATCCTGAATAGCAATTACAGTATAGTCCAGCAATCAAATGCCCTTCTGAAGGCGTACCATGCATTAGGGTCCGCACAATGTTATTTTTGTGACCTTCTAACCCTCTATGTCAATAATCCAACTGATGCCAACCAGGCACCCTTGACTGTTTTTGTAGAAACACATTAATATGCAAATTAGGTATCGCCATTAAAATATATACTATACATTTCTGAATATCTTGAATTGCAAACATCCAAATAATCAAACTGATGCGTCCAAACGCATGTTTTTCAGGGTATCTGGTTATGATTATGTCAGTGAACAAATCATGGTATGCAAATTTGTCACATGAATATGCAAATTAGCTCTGACCAATATAACCTCACGCTTTTTGTGTGTATCTCCTCAATAGGCGAGCGGTAGGCACTGCCTAACGGAACGACTTAAATGCCTCCCTCCCCGTATGTACAAACACAAAAATGGTTATCATTTGATTTGAAAGCCCAAGATATCCCCATCACAACGAGGCCTGTCGTAGAACTGCTGTGATGCAGTAAGCGTGACACTAAGGTCAAACAAGGTCACCGTCAAATTATAGATTTTCAAACTTCTTTTACTTACTGCTCCCGTAACCCGCCTTGGTGACAGGGGCACTGCATTGCTGAATGTTTCACCAGTCGACGCCATTCTTTGCGGTTGTGTGCTAATGACAGAGTTTCTGCGAAGGTCTTCCCAGTCCACTCTGCAATATTGCCTCACCATCTCTTCCTCTGTCTTATCTGTCTTCTTTTCCCCGGCACTGTCCCTTGTAGTATTGTTTTTGTGAGCCCGCTTGATCATGATACATGGCCATACCATCTCAGTTTCCTCTTTTTTACTGTGGTCAGCAGGTCTTCGTAATGTCCCACATGTTGAGTGATGATTTTTCTGATTTCATCGTTGGTGATGTGGTCAGTGTAGGAAATACAAGGTTACAAGTTCCTCTTCACTTCCAGCCAACCCGTCGATGTCATCAGTGAACCGTAGGTTGGTGATGATGTTTCGTCCAGTCGGTTCACAAGGTTACAAGTTCCTCTTCACCTCCAGCCAACCCGTCGATGTCATCAGTGAACCGTAGGTTGGTGATGATGTTTCGTCCAGTCGGTTCACAAGGTTACAAGTTCCTCTTCAACTCCAGCCAACCCGTCGATGTCATCAGTGAACCATAGGTTGGTGATGATGTTTCATCCAGTCGGTTCACAAGGTTACAAGTTCCTCTTCACCTCCCAGCCAACCCGTCGATGTCATCAGTGAACCGTAGGTTGGTGATGATGTTTCATCCAGTCGGTTCTCAAGGTTACAAGTTCCTCTTCACCTCCAGCCAACCCGTCGATGTCATCAGTGAACCGTAGGTTGGTGATGATGTTTCGTCCAGTCGGTTCACAAGGTTACAAGTTCCTCTTCACCTCCAGCCAACCCGTCGATGTCATCAGTGAACCGTAGGTTGGTGATGATGTTTCGTCCAGTCGGTTCACAAGGTTACAAGTTCCTCTTCAACTCCAGCCAACCCGTCGATGTCATCAGTGAACCATAGGTTGGTGATGATGTTTCATCCAGTCGGTTCACAAGGTTACAAGTTCCTCTTCACCTCCCAGCCAACCCGTCGATGTCATCAGTGAACCGTAGGTTGGTGATGATGTTTCATCCAGTCGGTTCTCAAGGTTACAAGTTCCTCTTCACCTCCAGCCAACCCGTTGATGTCATCAGTGAACCGTAGGTTGGTGATGATGTTTCGTCCAGTCGGTTCACAAGGTTACAAGTTCCTCTTCACCTCCAGCCAACCCGTCGATGTCATCAGTGAACCGTAGGTTGGTGATGATGTTTCGTCCAGTCGGTTCACAAGGTTACAAGTTCCTCTTCACTTCCAGCCAACCCGTCGATGTCATCAGTGAACCGTAGGTTGGTGATGATGTTTCGTCCAGTCGGTTCACAAGGTTACAAGTTCCTCTTCACCTCCAGCCAACCCGTCGATGTCATCAGTGAACCATAGGTTGGTGATGATGTTTCGTCCAGTCGGTTCACAAGGTTACAAGTTCCTCTTCAACTCCAGCCAACCCGTCGATGTCATCAGTGAACCATAGGTTGGTGATGATGTTTCATCCAGTCGGTTCACAAGGTTACAAGTTCCTCTTCACCTCCCAGCCAACCCGTCGATGTCATCAGTGAACCGTAGGTTGGTGATGATGTTTCATCCAGTCGGTTCTCAAGGTTACAAGTTCCTCTTCACCTCCAGCCAACCCGTCGATGTCATCAGTGAACCGTAGGTTGGTGATGATGTTTCGTCCAGTCGGTTCACAAGGTTACAAGTTCCTCTTCACCTCCAGCCAACCCGTCGATGTCATCAGTGAACCGTAGGTTGGTGATGATGTTTCGTCCAGTCGGTTCACAAGGTTACAAGTTCCTCTTCACTTCCAGCCAACCCGTCGATGTCATCAGTGAACCGTAGGTTGGTGATGATGTTTCGTCCAGTCGGTTCACAAGGTTACAAGTTCCTCTTCACCTCCAGCCAACCCGTCGATGTCATCAGTGAACCGTAGGTTGGTGATGATGTTTCATCCAGTCGGTTCTCAAGGTTACAAGTTCCTCTTCACCTCCAGCCAACCCGTCGATGTCATCAGTGAACCGTAGGTTGGTGATGATGTTTCGTCCAGTCAGTTCACAAGGTTACAAGTTCCTCTTCACCTCCAGCCAACCCGTCGATGTCATCAGTGAACCATAGGTTGGTGATGATGTGTCCTCCAATGTTGACTGTGCCAGTGTGATCTTCCAGGGCATCTGTCATTATTCGTTCCAGGAATATGTTGAATAATGTAGGATACAAGAGGCATCCTTGACGGACTCCGACTGATGTGTGGAACCATTCACCTACAGCGCCTTGCACCAGTACTGCGCTGCTAGCTCTAGCATATAGCTGCTCGATGGTGTGTACTAGTTTTCGTCCAATATTGTAGTTCTTCATTGTTGCCCATAGTGCGGCATGCCACACCCTGTCAAATGCCTTCTTGAAATCAATGAAGACATGGAATAGTTCCGATGTTGCAGATATTTCTCACCCAGAACACGAAGATTGAATATTTGTTCCGTGGTGCTTCTTCCACTGTGAAAGCCCGTCTGTTCTTTGGTGACGATCTCTTCTACTTGTGGTTTCAATCTGTTCAAGATGACTCTCAGCATCACTTTGCTTGCATGGCTAATGAGGCTGATGGTTCAGTAGTTTTGACATTGTTGTAGGTTGCCTTTCTTGGGGAGAGTAATTATCAGTGATTAATTATCAGTGATTGAGACCATGTTGTTGGCCACTCTCCAGTCTGCCAGATTTTGTTGCAGATGTTGGTGAGGATGTCTATCACCATTTCTCCTCCGTTCATTATCAGTTCTGCTGGGGTGTTTTCAAATCCAGCAGCATTCTCCTTCTTCAATGATCTTACAGCTATCGCCCACTTCTTAACGTAAAATTGGAAAGTCGTCCTCATTTGATGATTCTTGGCTCGCTAGAACACTTGGATCTCCGTTGGTCTAGAAGTTGTATAACTCTAAACAGTATTCCGTCCATCTGTTGATAATGTTTTCTTCTTCTTCGGTGAGACATTTCCCTTCTTTGTCTTGAATTGTGTTGATTTTCTCCTGCCTTTGCTTTGTAAATTCTCTCAAGACTTGGTACGCTCTTTTGCTGTTGTTGTTGATGAGGAAGTTTTCAATTTCCATGCACTGTTAATTTTAAAAAAGTTAAAACTTCTGCAATACCGCAAACATCATAAACTTACTATAACTCTGTATCTACTTCATTTCTTTGGATATGTTATATACATCATGAAATAAAAATTTCTTTCCGTCAAAATGTGATATGACTTGGAGGTGTCAGTTGACGGAGTTTGTGTGGAGCAACGATCAAACAGTATCACCGTCAAGTGATATACATGTTCGAAATTACGTCATCCCATAAACATTATACAAAACCAATGTTTTTGGTGGCTTATATACTTTACCTCATGGCCACATCATATACCTTTGGAAAGCCTACTATCTCCCCGTAAATACAGGATACCACGGGAAGATATCAAGTGGTGCAATAAGTGTGGAATGAAGGTCAAGCAAGGACACCACCAAATGATGAATGTTCAAAACTGCGCTATTCCGCAGACATTGTGCAATTACAATGTTTGCATATCTACTTTGTCTACCTACACTAGGCCATGTTATACACCTATGTGTGATGTATCCCCGTCAAATTGAGGCAAGGCATAGAGTTGTAAAGTAGTGGTCTAACTGTGGAGTGAAAGGTGAACGTTGAAGGTCACCGTAAACTGATGCATCAACCAGCATCACCATGTTTGATGAGTAAGCAAACATTTTGTTTTGTTTCTCACACCATGAAGCACTTAATTCACTCCAACACTATTGGCGTCGACTGGGACACGCACCTCAACAGCAGGATCAAATAATCCACAAGAGAGAAGCGTGGAAACGGGATTCTGAGGAAAGTAACATGGGACAACAAAGTGCCAATAAATTGGAAATACTTCCATCGCGATATTACCAACATACTATTTGCATTTCTCTCCATTAAGGTTGCAAAGCTCCACTGTCCAGGTTGAAAGGAAGTGTTTAACACTTCAGACACCTCAGCTGTCGTCAGTAGGTGCAACTATGACATGCTACATCCAGTAAGACCTTGAAGAACCTGGCACGCAACTGTTGATCCTTGTGCAAAATGCTTTGTGGAAAAGGGACCAAAGCCATGCATGATACGCAATGTGTTTCCGATTGTTAGGAGTTATGAGCTTGTCAAGTTTGTATCCAGCTGCATACATTTGGATAGGCTTTTGGGACAGGCAATAACGTTACTCATCTTAATGGCAACAGCTTCCTTCATTCTTTGAGAAAAGACCTGTCCATGTCCTTGCCAGTTGTCAATAGCATGGGAAAGCTAAACTTCATACCATGAAGGACCCACAGCATTCACACATCTATTTGGATCTAGATTCGCGACACTTCAACTCCTGGAACGCAGCACCATTGCCCTCTGTAACTACATTTGTAGCATGCATGGTCTCCGTTATAGAGGCATTGAAAAAGATATTCTGTCAAAGGAATAATACCACTAAACTAAGATAGTCCAACAACTCATAGCATACCAAGTTTTTAATTGGTTGACCAGTCAGTCGGTTCATCAGCAGACGCCCACTCCAGATGGCTGGGGGTGGACATGGGACGTGAAGAGGCTGTCATGTGCACGAGAACATATCAGTTAATTAATAAAAATATTTTGACACAAGTTTGAGTTTGTGACCCTCAAAATGACATTCATATTCAAAATTGAGGGTGCCATCAACCAACACAAATTTTCTCATCCCATCCCAACGTCTCATGGGTGGTGCAAAAATGCGGTAGAATATAACATCACATATGTTGGCTGGCCTAAAATCTGCAGAATGGCACAGTTTCGAAAATGCATCTTTTGATGGTGACCTTGTTCAACCTTCACTCCACACTTTACAATTTCATACCAATCATTTTGACGGGGATACACTACACATAGGTGTATAACATGGCCTAGTGTAGGTAGGCAAAGTAGATATGCAAACATTGTAATTGTACAATGTTTGCGGAATGGAGCAGTTTTGAACACTCATCATTTGGAGATGACCTTGCTTGACCTTCACTCCACACTTACTGCACCACTAGATCCCCGTGGTATCCTGTATTTACGGGGAGATGGTAGGCTTTCCAAAGGTGTATGACGTGGCCATGAGTAGATAGGTAACGTAGATGTAAGCCACCATTGGTATTGTATGACGTTTGCGGGATGGCGCAATTTCAAACATTTATCGCTTGACGATGACACTGTTTGGTCATCTCCCCATGCAAACTCCATCAGCTGAAACCTCCAAGTCTGATCTCATTCTGACAGGAAGAAATTGGTCTTTCACAACGCCTACAACATGTCCATAGAAATGAAGTAGATACAGAATTGTATCTTTATGATGTTTGCGGTATTGCAAAAGTTCGGATATTCATAATTTGATGGTGACCTTGTATGACCTTAGCTCCACACTTACTATACATGGTAACAGCTCCACTTCATACCTCATGTTGATGGGGAGACAATAAGCGTTCCAAAAATATATGATATGGCTATTTTATTATTAATGAAAGTAGATATGCAACCATTGTAATTATAAGACATTTGCGGAAGCGGACAATTTCGAAAATTTATCATTTGACAGTAATCTTGTTTGACCTTGGAGTCAAGCTAGTTATACGATAGGCCTCGTTATGATGGGATATCTAAGGTTTTCAAATTATGTACCACTTGGGTGTTTATACGGGGAGGGGGGCATTTAAGTTGGTCTGTTAGGTAGTGCCTACCGCTCGCCTATTGAGGAGATATAAACGAATATCATGAAGTTATATTGGTCAGAGGTAATCTGCATATTCATGCGACAAATTTACATACTATAATTTGTTCACTGACAAAATCATACCCTGATACCCTGAAAACATGTATTTGGGCACATCATTTTGATTGTTTGGTTGTTTACAATTCAAGATTTTCAGAAAAGTAGTATATATTTAATGGCGATAACTAATTTGCATATTAATGAGTTTCTAGGGTGCCTGGGTGGCATCAGTCGGTTTATTGACCTAGAGGGTTAGAAGGTCACAAAAATACCAAAAAAAACATTGTGTGGACCCAAATGCACGCTTCACTGGTCAACACCTGGACTAGTCTCTAACTGTAATCGACCTAGAATATGTGTGTATATGTATGTATATGGATATATTAACGTTTTCCTCCTGGAAGGTTTGCATTTTGGGCACTAAACTTTCAGGGGCTCGTTTACGGCACCTTGGAATAAAAGTAATGCTTTTATTTTCAAAAATTCCCTGTAAATAAAAAATTTCTACCAGATGTTAATTGATTGTTCGGAATTGGTGATTGTTCTGAGCTATGTAAGCCATCCACTAATCCAACCATCCAAAAGTCGGGGACATTTTATGTAACGTGCAACAAACGTACAAACCATATGCAACTTCAAAACATGATGATGATGACAAATGTGATAATGATGATGATGGTGATGATGACGATGATGATGACGATGATGATGACAATGATGATGACGATGATGATGACAATGATGATGATGATGACAATGATGATGACAATAATGATGACAATGATGATGACGATGATGATGACAATGATGCAGGCGTGAAATTGAGGAGCTACAGCACCGTATTGTGAGGGAGCGAGAGAACTACCAGGACCGGTCGAAAGACGGCAACAGCATCTCAGCCGTGCCGTACTTCAACATCAATGACAAGTTTGTGTTGAACCGCGACGACGCCAGCTACACTCTCAGTATTGAGGTCCAGGTGCCCATCGACAACGTCCTGCTACAGGTGGGTCTCATGTGACAGTCATGTGCATGCAGTGTGACCGCTGACACATGTTTGCTTGAAGTCTGACTGCTGACAGTGATGTGCTTGAAGTGTGATAGCTGACAGTGATATGCTTGCAGTGTGACCACTGACAGTGATGTGCTTGAAGTGTGATAGCTGACAGTGATATGCTTGCAGTATCACCACTGACGGTGATGTGCTTGAAGTGTGATAGCTGACAGTGATATGCTTGCAATATCACTACTGACGGTGATGTGCTTGAAGTGTGATAGCTGACAGTGATATGCTTGCAGTATCACTACTGACGGTGATGTGCTTGAAGTGTGATAGCTGACAGTGATATGCTTGCAGTGTGACCACTGACAGTGATGTGCTTGAAGTGTGATAGCTGACAGTGATATGCTTGCAATATCACTACTGACGGTGATGTGCTTGCAGTGTGACCACTGACAGTGATGTGCTTGAAGTGTGATAGCTGATAGTGATATGCTTGCAGTGTGACCACTGACAGTGATGTGCTTGAAGTGTGATAGCTGACAGTGATATGCTTGCAGTGTGACCACTGACAGTGATATGCTTGCAGTATCACTACTGACGGTGATGTGCTTGAAGTGTGATAGCTGACTGTGATATGCTTGCAGTATCACCACTGACGGTGATGTGCTTGAAGTGTGATAGCTGACAGTGATATGCTTGCAGTGTGACCACTGACAGTGATGTGCTTGAAGTGTGACCACTGACAGTGATGTGCTTGCAGTGTGACCACTGACAGTGATGTGCTTGAAGTGTGATAGCTGACAGTGATATGCTTGCAGTATCACCACTGACGGTGATGTGCTTGAAGTGTGATAGCTGACAGTGATATGCTTGCAATATCACTACTGACGGTGATGTGCTTGAAGTGTGATAGCTGACAGTGATATGCTTGCAGTATCACTACTGACGGTGATGTGCTTGAAGTGTGATAGCTGACAGTGATATGCTTGCAGTGTGACCACTGACAGTGATGTGCTTGAAGTGTGATAGCTGACAGTGATATGCTTGCAGTATCACCACTGATGGTGATGTGCTTGAAGTGTGATAGCTGACAGTGATATGCTTGCAATATCACTACTGACGGTGATGTGCTTGCAGTGTGACCACTGACAGTGATGTGCTTGAAGTGTGATAGCTGATAGTGATATGCTTGCAGTGTGACCACTGACAGTGATGTGCTTGAAGTGTGATAGCTGACAGTGATATGCTTGCAGTATCACCACTGACGGTGATGTGCTTGAAGTGTGATAGCTGACAGTGATATGCTTGCAGTGTGACCACTGACAGTGATGTGCTTGAAGTGTGATAGCTGACAGTGATATGCTTGCAATATCACTACTGACGGTGATGTGCTTGCAGTGTGACCACTGACAGTGATGTGCTTGAAGTGTGATAGCTGATAGTGATGTGCTTGCAGTGTGACCACTGACAGTGATGTGCTTGAAGTGTGATAGCTGACAGTGATATGCTTGCAGTGTGACCACTGACAGTGATGTGCTTGAAGTGTGATAGCTGACAGTGATATGCTTGCAGTATCACCACTGACGGTGATGTGCTTGAAGTGTGATAGCTGACAGTGATATGCTTGCAATATCACTACTGACGGTGATATGCTTGCAGTGTGACCACTGACAGTGATGTGCTTGAAGTGTGATAGCTGATAGTGATATGCTTGCAGTGTGACCACTGACAGTGATGTGCTTGAAGTGTGATAGCTGACAGTGATATGCTTGCAGTATCACCACTGACGGTGATGTGCTTGAAGTGTGATAGCTGACAGTGATATGCTTGCAGTATCACCACTGACGGTGATGTGCTTGAAGTGTGATAGCTGACAGTGATATGCTTGCAGTGTGACCACTGACAGTGATGTGCTTGAAGTGTGATAGCTGACAGTGATATGCTTGCAATATCACTACTGACGGTGATGTGCTTGCAGTGTGACCACTGACAGTGATGTGCTTGAAGTGTGATAGCTGACAGTGATGTGCTTGCAGTGTGACCACTGACAGTGATGTGCTTGAAGTGTGATAGCTGACAGTGATATGCTTGCAGTGTGACCACTGACAGTGATGTGCTTGAAGTGTGATAGCTGACAGTGATATGCTTGCAGTGTGACCACTGACAGTGATATGCTTGCAGTATCACTACTGACGGTGATGTGCTTGAAGTGTGATAGCTGACAGTGATATGCTTGCAGTATCACCACTGACGGTGATGTGCTTGAAGTGTGATAGCTGACAGTGATATGCTTGCAATATCACTACTGACGGTGATGTGCTTGCAGTGTGACCACTGACAGTGATGTGCTTGAAGTGTGATAGCTGATAGTGATATGCTTGCAGTGTGACCACTGACAGTGATGTGCTTGAAGTGTGATAGCTGACAGTGATATGCTTGCAGTATCACCACTGACGGTGATGTGCTTGAAGTGTGATAGCTGACAGTGATATGCTTGCAATATCACTACTGACGGTGATGTGCTTGAAGTGTGATAGCTGACAGTGATATGCTTGCTGTATCACCACTGACGGTGATGTGCTTGAAGTGTGATAGCTGACAGTGATATGCTTGCAGTATCACCACTGACAGTGATGTGCTTGAAGTGTGATAGCTGACAGTGATATGCTTGCAGTGTGACAGCTGACAGTCATGGGCTTGCAGTGTGAACACTGACAGTGATGTGCTTGAAGTGTGATAGCTGACAGTGATATGCTTGCAGTGTGACTGCTGACAGTCATGTGCTGTGCTTGCAGTGTGATTGTTGACAGTCATGTGCTTGCAGTGTGACGTGCCGGTGGATCTGTTGGATGTGGAGAAGAACTCAGCTGTCGTCAGCTACAGTGCCTTCAACCCCGAGGAAGGCAACTACCTCCTTGCTACATACAGGTACTTATTCCCTCATTACTTACAGGTACTTATTCCCTCACTATTTACAGGTAGTTATTCCCTCACTACTTACAGGTACTTATTCCCTCACTACTTACAGGTACTTATTCCCTCACTACTTACAGGTACTTACTCCCTCACTACTTACAGGTACTTATTCCCTCACTACTTACAGGTACTTACTCCCTCTCTACTTACAGGTACTTACTCCCTCACTACTTACAAGTACTTATTCCCTCACTACTTACAGGTACTTATTATCTCTCTACTTACACCTACTTACTCCCTCACTACTTACAGGTACTTATTCCCTCACTACTTACAGGTACTTATTCCCTCTCTACTTACAGGTACTTATTCCCTCACTACTAACAGGTACTTATTCCCTCATTACTTACATGTACTTATTCCCTCATTACTTACAGGTACTTATTCCCTCTCTACTTACAGGTACTTATTCCCTCACTACTAACAGGTACTTATTATCTCTACTTACAGGTACTTACTCCCTCACTACTTACAGGTACTTATTCCCTCACTACTAACATGTACTTATTCCCTCATTACTTACATGTACTTATTCCCTCACTACTTACAAGTACTTAATCCCTCATTACTTACCGGTACTTATTCCCTCATTACTTACATGTACTTATTCCCTCACTACTTACAGGTACTTATTCCCTCACTACTTACAGGTACTTATTCCCTCATTACTTACATGTACTTATTCCCTCATTACTTACATGTACTTACTCCCTCACTACTTACAGGTACTTATTCCCTCTCTACTTACAGGTACTTATTCCCTCACTACTAACAGGTACTTATTCCCTCATTACTTACAGGTACTTATTCCCTCATTACTTACATGTACTTACTCCCTCACTACTTACAGGTACTTATTCCCTCATTACTTACAGGTACTTATTCCCTGACCACTTACAGGTACTTATTCCCTCATTACTTACATGTACTTATTCCCTCACTACTTACAGGTACTTATTCCCTCACTACTTACAGGTACTTATTCCCTCATTACTTACATGTACTTATTCCCTCATTACTTACATGTACTTACTCCCTCACTACTTACAGGTACTTATTCCCTCTCTACTTACAGGTACTTATTCCCTCACTACTAACAGGTACTTATTCCCTCATTACTTACAGGTACTTATTCCCTCATTACTTACATGTACTTACTCCCTCACTACTTACAGGTACTTATTCCCTCATTACTTACAGGTACTTATTCCCTGACCACTTACAGGTACTTATTCCCTCACTACTTACATGTACTTATTCCC
Source organism: Paraescarpia echinospica (assembly GCA_020002185.1). Taxonomy (NCBI): domain Eukaryota; kingdom Metazoa; phylum Annelida; class Polychaeta; order Sabellida; family Siboglinidae; genus Paraescarpia; species Paraescarpia echinospica. The sequence goes on from CM034543.1 coordinate 3,391,982, forward strand.
TCACTACTTACATGTACTTATTCCCTCATTACTTACAGGTACTTATTCCCTCATTACTTACAGGTACTTATTCCCTCACTACTTACAGGTACTTATTCCCTCATTACTTACATGTACTTATTCCCTCACTACTTACAGGTACTTATTCCCTCATTACTTACAGGTACATATTCCCTCATTACTTACAGGTACTTATTCCCTCACTACTTACATGTACTTATTCCCTCACTACTTACATGTACTTATTCCCTCACTACTTACAGGTACTTATTCCCTCACTACTTACAGGTACTTATTTCCTCATTACTTACAGGTACTTATTCCCTCACTATTTACAGGTACTTATTCCCTCACTACTTACAGGTACTTATTCCCTCACTACTTACAGGTACTTATTCCCTCACTACTTACAGGTACTTATTCCCTCACTACTTACAGGTACTTATTCCCTCACTACTTACAGGTACTTATTCCCTCACTATTTACAGGTACTTATCCCCTCATTACTTACAGGTACTTATTCCCTCACTACTTACAGGTACTTATTCCCTCACTTCTTACAGGTACTTATTCCCTCATTACTTACAGGTACTTATTCCCTCACTACTTACAGGTACATATTCCATCACTACTTACAGGTACTTATTCCCTCACTACTTACAGGTACTTATTCCCTCACTACTTACAGGTACATATTCCCTCATTACTTACAGGTACGTATTCCCTTACTACTTACAGGTACTTACTCCCTCACTACTTACAGGTACTTATTCCCTCACTACTTACAGGTACTTACTCCCTCACTACTTACAGGTACTTACTCCCTCACTACTTACAGGTACTTACTCCCTCTCTACTTACAGGTACTTACTCTATCTCTACTTACAGGTACTCATTCCCTCACTACTTACAGGTACTCATTCCCTCACTACTCATTCCCTCACTACTTACAGGTACTTACTCCCTCTCTATTTACATGTACCTACTCCCTCACTACTTACAGGTACTTATTCCCTCACTACTTACAGGTACTTACTCCCTCTCTACTTACATGTACCTACTCCCTCTCAACTTACAGGTACTTACTCCCTCACTACTTACAGGTACTTATTACCTCATTACTTACAGGTACTTATTCCCTCACTACTTACAGGTACTTATTCCCTCATTACTTACAGGTACTTATTCCCTCACTACTTACAGGTACTTATTCCCTCACTACTTACAGGTACTTATTCCCTCACTACTTACAGGTACTTACTCCCTCACTACTTACAGGTACTTACTCCCTCACTACTTACAGGTACTTCCTCCCTCACTACTTACAGGTACTTACTCCCTCTCTACTTACAGGTACTTACTCTCTCTCTACTTACAGGTACTCATTCCCTCACCACTTACAGGTACTCATTCCCTCACTACTCATTCCCTCACTACTTACAGGTACTTACTCCCTCTCTATTTACATGTACCTGCTCCCTCTCTACTTACAGGTGCTCATTCCCTCACTACTTACAGGTACTTACTCCCTCTCTACTTACATGTACCTACTCCCTCTCAACTTACAGGTACTTACTCCCTCACTACTTACAGGTACTTATTCCCTCATTACTTACAGGTACTTACTCCCTCTCTATTTACATGTACCTACTCCCTCTCTACTTACAGGTGCTCATTCCCTCACTACTTAGAGGTACTTACTCCCTCACTACTTACAGGTACTTACTCCCTCTCTACTTACATGTACCTACTCCCTCTCTACTTACATGTACCTACTCCCTCTCTACTTACATGTACTTACTCCCTCACTACTTACAGGTACTTACTCTCTCTCTACTTACAGGTACTAACTTCCTAGCTACATATATGTATTTACCTTCTAACTACTGCCTCCTCACTGCTTACAAATACTTGTTTTCATTCTATCATTGTTCTGAGATGTTTTAGACATAGCTGTGTGTTCTATCCTCTGTTGCTTCTGCCCAGTCTTGCAGTGTCATTGGACTAGATAAACCAGACGTTCTCAAGAAGGAACTCTTAGTTATTCTGATGTAGCACTCTTAAAGCACATCTTAAATCATGTATGTGTCATACATAAAGTTCAACGTACTGCCACCAGGTGTCAAGCCAACACAACGCGACTCGAAGTGAAAATTCGGTCGATCGAGGGTCAGTACGGCACCTTGCAAGCATACATCACCCCTCGCCTGCAGCCCAAGACTTGTCAGCTACGACGCTACCAGATCAAACCCATGTCACTGCATCAGCGTGCACACACCTTCGACCATGACAGGTGATATGATGCTGATATTGTCTGCGCTCATACACAATCATGCACACACTCATGCACATGTTCGTATATGCACACATGCATTCAGTCAAGGCAGGTGACACATGGCATATACATATACACACATACGTACACACACGTGCATGCAAAGTAAATACCATACCGTTTAGGCATTTCTAAAAGGCACACAAATAAGTTAACAATCTTAAGCCTAAACATAGATTCTCTGAGCTCAAAAATCAATGAACTGAATATTTTAATTGATACTCTTGCTGAATCAAATGTACAAATAAATGTAATTTGTATACAGGAAGCAAGAATTGGAAAACATACAGACACACAACATCTTAATCTAAAAAATTATACCATGACAACACAGGCATCCATTGACAAATGTTCTAAGAAAGGAAGGCTAGTCACATATGTATCTAATAATATTACAATATCAAACTACAAAGCATATGATACATATTCAACCTGGGAAGCATTATGCCTAGACATTGTTGATAACTCAGATAAAAAGATAACAATTTGTAACATCTACAGACCCCCTAAAAACAACAACAACCATGCCTCGATTGAACTATTTATGCAGGTATTCAATCCTATACTCGTAGACATAAACAAGAGTGCCAGAAATGTAATATTAACAGGCGACTTCAACATAGATCTTTTAGAACTTAACTCGAATGAAAAATTCCAAGAATTCTTTGATTCTCTGTCCAAAATAGACCTCTCCTGCCTGTTATAACTCTTCCCACAAGAATGTCAAGCAGAAATGCAACACTGATTGACCAAATATACTGTAAATCACCAAACCCTCTTACCATAGCAGATAGTGGCATATTGGATGCAAAAATCTCTGATCACATGGCAATATTTGCTGCGCTTAATTTCAATATCATTAAAACATATACTGTAACTAATAAAATTAGCACGAGATCATTCATGGTTTTACCAACGAATTAGGAAATATAAACTGGCATCAAGTCTTTGATCACACTCTAACAGCAAATCCACTCATATCGTATGATAACAAATTCTCCACCACCCTCCGCTAGAGGAGGTAATGAACAATCATTTCCCATTGATAGATGTTAAGTTTAATAAATACAAACACAAGAAGTCAAAATGGATGACTTATGATCTCCTAACTAAAATAAAAAAGCGAGATAAACTGTACATGGAAGTACACATGGCAAATCCTAACTCAAGCATAAACAAACTAAAATCAACAGAGTTGGACAATATAACAAAGGAAATAAGGAGACTAAAACGTAAAGAAAAGGCTGCTTACTACAACCTACAATTTAGTAAATATAGGAACGACATAAAAAAACATGGGAAAACATAGCTGATGTTATCCAAAAATCAAAAATACAGAAACAACTACCGACATATTTCAATGTAAATGAAACCAAGATAACAGATAAAAATGAAATAGCAACACAATTCAACAACTTCTTCATAAATATCAGACATCAACTTGCAAATAAATTAAGCATTAATGGAAAACCTGGATTCAAATCGTACCTAGGTAAAAGAACAGAATATTCTAACTTCCAATTTACACTGGTTGATGAAAATGATACAAAAAATATAATAAATAATCTACAGCCGAAAACAAGTATGGGAAATGACAACATTTCTTCAGTCTCACTTAAAGCTTCTGTTAATGTCATTGCCAAACCCCTTACCAGTATAATTAATCAATTACTACGCCGTGGAAAATTTCCTCAAAAACTAAAAATTGCTAAAGTAATTCCCATCCATAAAAAAGATGATAACCATAATTTCAACAACTACAGGCCAATAACTCTTGCCATGCATATCCAAAGTCTTTGAAAAAATAGTTTATTCTCAATTATTCCACTATCTCACTCTTAATAAGCTCCTCCACCCTAATCAGTATGGTTTCAGAGCTGAACACTCTCCTGAACTAGCAATAACTGAATTAGTTGACAGAATATACTTAAATCTTGAAAAAAAAGGCTTGCCAATGGCAATATTTCTGGATCTGTCAAAGGCTTTCGACACAATAGATCATAGAATCCTTCTCAACAAACTCGAACATTATGGCATCAAAAATACTGAACTAGAATGGTTTAAAAACTATTTACTGCACAGACAGCAATATGTATTATTCAACCACATCAAATCACCTTTAGAAACAATTACTACTGGAGTCCCCCAAGGTTCAATTCTACAGCCATTGTTATTCCTAATATACATTAATGATCTAGCTACTGTGAGCAACACTTTTTGTCCAATCTTGCTGAGCTCGGTAAATACTTTTACAGATGAACAAACAAATGACTTGGCTACATCCAACAATATAAACTCAGAATTGACTAAAATAACAGATTGGCTAGCAGTAAATAAGCTGTCACTGAATGCCGCAAAAACAAAAATGATGATTTTTCACTCTAAACAAAGAAAACTAAAGAACCACGAAATACCTAATATTAAAATCAATAACATACTGGTCGAACAGGTGACACAATTTAAATTTCTTGGAGTTATAATAGATTCAAACTTAACAAAACTATATAGCTAACAATTTATCATGGATATGTGGAATTCTCACTAGATTAAAACACTACATATCATTATACATCCTAAAGATAATATATTCTTCACTATTTATGTCACACCTAAGCTATGGTATATTAGCATGGGGTGGCAAAATAAACAAACGAATAAACAAACTTCAAAAACAAGCAATTAGATCTATATCAAACAGTAAATATAATTCACACAGTGCACCATTATTTAAAGATCTAAAACTACTAAAAACAGATGACCTTTATAAACTATCAAGCATGAAATTTTTCTACAGATATAAAAATAAAACCGTCCCAGTATATTTCCAAGACATGTTCTCTACTAATGAAAATATCTCTAGACCAGCAAGACAAAGAAAGGCACCTCAACACTTTACCAATACGATAAATAATTTCCCACAAAACTATAACTGTGATATCCAAATTAAACAAACCAATACAATATACTGCCGCCTTTGTGTCAGACATACTATACCACATCTGCTTCAAGAAAACTTTCTTCCACAAATTGCCATGGAAAAAATTAACACCCATTCATATCAAGGCTACGTAAGTTATTGCTAAACATATGTCATAAGTAAATATGACACGGAATGCGACTCCAATAACTGCTACATTTGCAAACATAGTATACCAGCTGAAGCATAGAAATGAATAATTTTCCTGTCCAAATTTTAATTAATGTTTTCTATATTTTATCTATTTCTGTGTAATTATTGCATCATACCAATGATAATTTGATTTACATTCTAATCACACTCATACATATGTTAGAAAATTAAAATAAGGCACTTACATTGTTGACACTATTATGTAGTATTAGTTTTGTTAGATTTATTAGCACTGTTATATGTGCACTGTTATATGTGTTGTTTGTAAATGGTAGCATTAACTATGACTACTACAGGTAGCATTAACTATGACTACTACAGGTAGCGTTAACTATGACTACTACAGGTGGCATTAACTATGACTACTACTACTAGACCACAATCACTATGTATTCATAGAGACACAGGGAGGCCTGTACGATAGTGATCTCTCAGGTCTTAGTGCAGGCCTCCCTGGATCATCCAAACTGCAAGATATGTACAAACTGTTTCTTTTACTATGTATGTTTGATGATCTAAAAAAATTAACTTCACTTCACACACATGTGTACACATGCACACACGCAAACACATACACATGCATGCACACACACACACACACACACACACACACACACACACACACACACACACACACACACACACACACACACACACACACAAACCTTTCATATTCACGCAGGCACGCACGGACACACGCACGCACGCACACACACACATACATACTAACATATCAGGTGTGTTTCTAATGACATAGGAACTCAAATAAATACTTCGCCACCAGTACCACACAAACACTAAGTGGTTAGGTAAGAGCTTATCTACAAGTATCATGCATATACAACAAACATGTCTTGTTACATTGCGTAGAGGTGTTGTATGACACTGTGCTGATGTTGTCCTGTTGGTTACTAGACCCTTCAATACTCTCAAGTTGACCGGCAACTTCAGTCTGGCGGAGGTCCACTCCTGGGTCACCTTCTGTCTGCCCGAGCTGCCAGACAGGACTCCGGCTGGGGACACCGTCACTTTCAACTTCATGTCCACCTTCCTGGGCACACTGCTCGAGTGCAAGTACAGGTACGCAACACCTGCCTCTCAGGTAGTATTATTATTTATACCAGCAAAAAATGCCCGTCACTTGACGAGATGCCTTGGTAGAAGACAGTCATGAAAGTAATATTTACAAAATATTAGAAACACAGAGTATTGTTACATTAACACCATAATGCATTCGCAGATACTCGTTGTTTGTTCAGAATGATGACTGTAGGAGAGAATGGGAAGTTCACGTCCATCGATAGGCCCAAGTCATGATGGTGTAGAATTGTCAAATAATATTCACGTTGCTGTGCTATTGGCATGAGGGTAGACATCAGCATTAGTGTCTGTGTCTGCTCCATGTTGGCAAGTCTATGATGCAAGGGCCATTTCCCTGAAGTTGTTGTCGCACGTGCTGATTCCTGTCATTGTTTTGTTATGTTTTACATATTAATTATGCGCACTTTACGTTTTAAGTTCAGAACCGTTAAGGAACAAACTGATTTAACCTATAAAAGTGTCTTGACATGCATGAGGTATTTTGAAAAGATATAAGGGGCGCGTCCTATTCTAGGGGTCGTAGATTAACTCCTGAAAGTTTGAGGTTCAGGCCGTCTAAGAGGGAAGCAGTGACCTACATACCCAAGCTCGATAATAATAAGATATTTCTATGTTCACATTGAATCATTGCAAGTGGCTCACTCATCTCTTTCTATGTTCTTTTGCTTCATTGGGCCATTGGCCTTTGATCTTATTCTACCAAGTGTCGATGTATTTAAGAAAACACAACCATAGCTATTTAGAGTTATTTATATTACAGAAAACAAATTGAGTGGTGAGTCATTCTCCAAAGGATGACATGGTTTGTTGTCCCATGGATAATCTAGTTATTATTATTATTAACATTTGTATACAGTGGAATCACACTTTATGATCACCTCAGTAATACAGCCACCTCGCAATTAAGGTCACCCTAGGACAGTCCCAAATTATTTCCACATACAATAAAGTATAGGATATTAGTCCTGCTAATATGGACACCTCGCAATTAAGGTCACTTGTCCAGTCCTAAAGGTGACCTTAATAGGGAGGTTCCTCTGTAGCTACAGATATGAGGAACACAACATGATACATCATTGGATAAAGTAACATGGACTGACTATAGAAAGACACGGGTTGTTAGAGACAGCTACAGTAGGTACCTTGTGATCTGTGTTGACACAGGAAGGGAGAAGCAACCTTCCGCTCAGACAACATCTCCACCATCTCCATCCTAAAGGATGTCCTCACAAAGGAGGCTACAAAGAAAAAGATCAGACTTGAGATCTCCTACGGTAAGTTTACGTCAACAGTAGCCAGCAGTCTCCAGTCTCACTGTCATGTCATTTACATAAGTTATCAAAACAAAGAACTGGCAATTTTAAAGTGTAAACTTTTGACTTCTTCAAACATTTAAGGTAGCTGCACCGGGTATCATGTCAGTTGATTTCTTTATTTTTTTCTTCATAGAACATTAGTAGGTGTCAGTATGAACATTTGTACTATTAAAAAAACCAAGGCATTATGACCATATGTCACCAATCAGTCCTTTAAAAACTAGTATTTTTAGTGTGTCTGTGGAAAGTCCCTTTTCAGATTCTTGGAAACTGATGATGTTTCCATAGTGACGATCATGTGTGCGTCAGCCCAGTTCAAACGTAAATTCATTAACCATGAATGCTGATCATAATAGTAGACCTCAGCCGCTATTTACAATGACACGTGACTGACACCAGCAGGTGTCAATCAATCTTGTCTACCACAACAAGTTCAACACATGGCCCTTCATAACACAATATCATGAAACAACTTGGCGGGAAAACCTTGGGGGCAAATCTCAGTAATAGAAGTGTCTGTCAAATTGTGTTGAAATAAGCCACATCCCAATACAAAAGTCACATTTCTAAACAAAAACAAGCATCTGGTGACACTTGTATTATTGGTAACAACCAGGAAGTATTACTTAATGTAACTTTTTATAAAAACTACAATGCTTACAAAGCCATAACTTGGCATATGAACACGACTTGTGTTTACCCAAAATTGCACGGGATGGTTTTATGTTTGGTGAAGGGCCAAAAATGCAGTACGGATTTTTGCTGTCTTTCAACATTGTAACAAAATGTTTATGAAGCTGTATCAAACTTAATATGCATTTGTTTACAAAAAAAAACGTCTGAATGTCAATAACATGTTTGTACTTACAACCATACAAATTTTTCTTTTCGGGAGTTTCTCAAAATGAAATAAAATGGTTAGCTTATCTTCAAAACTTATGTTAGAAATGATTAATTCAAAAGAAGCATATAATAGCCGATCCAGCCACCTTAAGGTGGTTGTGTCAGTTTATGCCCTATAATGAGATACTTGTGGGGTACAGAGGACTCAGTCCACAGTTGATTCAATCCAAGGTGGACTCAGTCCACAGTTTACTTAGTCCATGGTTGACTCAGTCCACAGTTGATTCAGTCCACGGTTGAGTCAGTCCACAGTTGATTCAATCCACAGTTGTCACAGTCCACAGGTGACTCAGTCCACAGTTGGCTCAGTCCACGGTTGACTCAGTCCACGGTTGACTCAGTCCATGGTTGACTCAGTCCACGGTTGACTCGGTCCATGGTTGACTCAGTTCATGGTTGAACTCAGTCCACGGTTGACTCAGTCCACAGTTGATCCAGTCCATGGTTGACTTAGTCCACATTTGATTCAGTCCACGGTTGACTCAGTCAACAGTTGATTCAGTCCACGGTTGACTCACTCCACAGTTGAATCAGTCCATGGTTGACTCAGTCCACAGTTGATTCAGTCCACGGTTGACTCAGTCCACAGTTGATTCAGTCCACGGTTGACTCAGTCCACGGTTGACTCAGTCCACGGTTGATTCAGTCCACGGTTGATTCAATCCGTGGTAGACTCAGTCAATCACATCTGAGTCAGTTGACAGGTAACTAAGTCCACCCAGCCATGTAAGTGACATTTTGCAAATTCCACTGAACAGACAACAGTGCGTACTGATGGATAGTGGTGGATATTTGTGTACAAATAGTTTTTGCGCATTAATTGCAGTGTGGCTGAAAAGCTTCCCAGAGAAGTCGAGATAGTGCTTGATTAAACAGATCTGCCAGGGTGTAAAGTTTAAAGCACTGTGTGTGTAAAAACTTACCTTGTTACTGCTACTTCTATGGCACTCTTCCCGCACCTAATTTGATGTAGATAAACACGTGCTTTCAGAGATCAACGATGAGTCGATTCCCTACACTCTGCATATGATCCATCCAAAGCTGGAGTATCAGCTGCTCCTGGCCAAGAAGGTTCAGCTGATTGAGGCTCTCAAGGCAAGGCACTTTGACTCAGTTTACAGCAGCTTCAAGCTGCTATGCAGGCCTACAACCTAGCTACTACATCGTCTGTGTGCAGCAGCAATGTTGCAGCATCGTTCAAACTTGTTTTAAACAGAATTTGCCTTTGTGAAACAGACTATTTGTTAGTTGGAACATAATTTACATACATTTTTTATCTGACATGCAATTGAAATGTAATTTTCCTTTTTTAAATGTAATTATGAATTGGAACTAAAACAGAATTTGCCTTTTTAAATGGAAAATTAGTGTCACTGCTGGTGTTGTTACAGGACATGAAAGTGTGTCTTGACTGGAATAGACTGGTATTGATTGTACTTACAGGATATGCATATTATTTTTACAGGTGTTGTCAGCCATATGTTGTCTTGACAGGTGTTGTCTGTACTTTCATCAGCCATATGTTGTCTTGACAGGTGTTGTCTGTACTTTCATCAGCCATATGTTGTTTTGATGGGTGTAGACTGTACTTACATCATCCATATGTTGTCCTGACTGGTGTTGACTGTACTTACAGGAGGGGAATGCATGTGTTGATGTGTGTTGACTGTACTTGATGGGTGTTGACTGTACTTGACATGTGCTGGCTGTACTTGACGGGTGTCAACTGTTGACTGCACTTGATGGTGTAGACTACATGTCAGGTGTTGGCTGACAGGTGTTGATAGACAGGTGTTGACTGTATTTAACAGGTGTAGACTGTACTTGACAGGTGTTGACTGACAGTCGTTGACTGTATTTGATGTGTGTCGACTGTACTTGACATGTGTTGACTGTACTTACATGTTATATTGACAGATGTTATCTGTCCTTGCAGGAGCTGCAGGTGCACGAGTCTGACATCTCATTCATGTCGCCCGAGTACCGCCAGATCCTGGGCGACTACCAGAAGCTGCAGGAAGAGTTTAAGAAACAGCCCTGCCACCTGGAGAGAGTCTACGGTCAGTAGTAGTAATAATATATTTCTTACATGGCATTCCCATCCAAATAATTGTTCTGGGGCACTCTAGAATGGTTATTGCAAATAAATTAATAACATAAAACCATAGATATTAAAAAATACTAATGTGCTAAAACATATGCAATCATTACTACTGAATAAAATCAACTATAATTGTTGTCTTAAAAAATAAACACAAGTATGTAAGCTATTAAAACAATGAAATAGATTAATTATAATAATAAATTGATAAAAATAAATGTATGAATAATTAGTTACGATCATTGAGTGTTCAAATAATTTGTAAAAAGATGCGTCTTCAGTGCCACTTTAAATTGATTGACACTTGTGCATTGGCGTCAGTCTTCTCTTGTGCTGTAGACATGCAGCTGTTGTGTCAGACATGACTGTTTTGCCAGTGTTATTGCTGCAAGGTTACAGATGTTTTAATGTAGTTGTTGCAGGAATGGTTATAAATTTGGTAGAATGTTGTCGTTGCAGATTTAGTTGATGTAGGGATGGTTATTGATGGTGAATGTTGGTCATAGAGATATTATAATGCTGTTTTTATGTGGATTGTTATTGAGCTGTTTGAATAGTGTTGTTGTTGTTGCAGGAATGGTTACAGCTATATTTGAGTGCTCTTTTGTAGGAATGGTTACACATCTGTTTGAATATTGTTGTTTTTGAATATTGTTGTTTTTGAAGGAATGCTTACGTAGTGGTTAAAAACTATTGTTGGTGTAGGCATTGTTGCTGATCTGTTTGAATGTTGTTGTTGCAGGGATGATTACTGGTCTGTTTGAATGTTGTTGCTGCAGGGATGGTTTCTGGCCTCTTTGAATGTTGTCGTTGCAGGGATGGTTACTGACCTGTTTGAATGTTGTTGCTGCAGGTATGGTTACTTGTGTTTGAATGTTGTTGTTGTAGGGATGGTTAATGATCTGTTTGAATGTTGTTGTTGTAGGGATGGTTACTGATCTCTTTGAATGTTGTTGTTGCAGGGATGGTTACTGCTCTGTTTGAATGTTGTTGTTGCAGGGGTGGTTACTGATCTGTTTGAATGTTGTTGCAGGGGTGGTTACTGATCTGTTTGAATGTTGTTGTTGCAGGGATGGTTACTGATCTGTTTGAATGTTGTTGCAGGGGTGGTTACTGATCTGTTTAAATGTTGTTGTTGCAGGGATGGTTACTGATCTGTTGGAATGTTGGTTGTTGTAGAGATGGTTCTGATCTGTTTGAATGTTGTCGTTGCAGGGATGGTTTCCTGATCTGTTTGAATGTTGTTGTTGTAGAGATGGTTACTGATCTGTTTGGATGTTGTTGCATGGATGCTTACTGATCTGTTTGAATGTTGTTGTTGTTATAGAGATGGTTACTGATCTGTTGGAATGTTCTTGTTGTAGTGTAGGGGTGGTTACTGATCTTTTTGAATGTTGTTGTAGAGATGGTTACTGGTCTGTTTGAATGTTGTTGTTGTAGGGATGGTTACTGATCTGTTTGAATGTTGTTGTTGTAGGGATGGTTACTGATCTGTTTGAATGTTGTTGTTGCAGGGATGGTTACTGATCTATACATTGACAAGTACAAGTTCCGAGGACAGAATGTCAAGAGCAAGGTGCCAATGTTGCTCTCTGTGCTAGACAACTATGACCTCCAAGATCTCATCGACTTTTTTGCCAATGCGTAAATCACAGCAACCGCTGCATGTACTCTATGTGTAGTGTTCCTTCTTCTGTTTGAATCTCACCTGCACTTAAAGATGAGCTGTCCGCATACATTTGATTTTAAGTCTTGATCTTAATAGGGATGGTTTCATGTTGTTATTTAAAACTACATAACCTAGTCAAATAAAATCCGTCCATGGTAAAATGACATCAAGAATTTGTTGCATGAACTGGTTGAATATTTTTGACTAATGTATGTCCTTTTGCTTTCACTTTGTAGTAAATCTACTGCAACCATCAACACTTTAGTTAGATGTATAATAATCATTATGTAGATACGTGTTGACAATGTTATTTAATGAATTGTAAATTAATATTTGTATTGTAAATGAAGATTTGCATAGTTTGTGGAAATTATGAAATGCTTTACAGTTGTATTTTGTGTAGACAAGTGAGCATAGCACAGTGAACACAACGCTACATGATCATGACACAGTGAACACGACACACTACATGCAGTGAACACGACACATTACATGCAGTGAACACAACACACTACATGCAGTGAACACGACACATTACATGCAGTGAACACGACACACTACATGCAGTGAACACAACACACTACATGCAGTGAACACGACACACTACAGGCAATGAACACGACACACTACATGCAGTGAACACAACACACTACATGCAGTGAACACGACACTACATGCAGTGAATATGACACACTACATGCAATGAGCACGATACTACATGAGGTGAACACGATGCTATTTGAATGTAGAAAACAGAGCATTGTTAAAGTTATTTTTCAACATATATAAAGAGCATGTTACTTAAAGTTCGGGTTACGTTGAAATTAAAAAAATTAAAGTTGTAACTCAAATTAGCAGCACAGCGGACGGAAAGAAAATTAATTAATAATATATGGCCATATTGTTGGCTTAAACAGGCAACAACAGAAAGAACTTCATAACTTACAGTTTGTTGGTCTGACTGAATGAGAATATTGGACTCAGACCATTATGGTGTGTAGCAGGAATTAGACAGAATTCAAATTCCCCAGAACTTCTTGGATCCACCGTTGATACATTAACATAAATAAACTGTTGCCCAAGACTCTGGTTCAGTTCTGTTTGTGATTATTAAATGTTGTTTTATTACATTCTGCATTTATGTGTTGTTCTTTTATGTAGTGAAAACAAATACGTGAATATCTACCACTTTATAATAGTGTGTATATTCTTGGTAATACATATTACAGTGGGAGATCTTCCTATCGATTGTTTGAAGTGATCACAAAGTGTGTAGTCTCTTACCCAAAGTCACCCTCTTAAGCCAGGTGATAATTATTAGCAGGAAGTTGGCTGAATCAGCATTGTTGAATGTGGGAACCACAAGAATACATCGAACATCAAAGTGACTTGCAGTTAGCCGCATGCGCCTCTGTAACACTGTCTTTAGAGAGTGATTAGAATCTGAACGTTTCAAAGGCACAACACTGAACCTGTGAACATTATTTTGGGCTTGTTAAATGCAACTTGCAAAATTCAACATATTAAGGCCAGACACCCCAGGTGAAATGGTGTTTTTTGACAAAAAATACTGAAAATGGTTTTCTGCCAGATTAGTATACCCAATTACATACCTCTAAGTGAGTTTTAATCATGGATCAAGCATGTCGATATCATGTAATGAAATCCATTATGCAATCTTTGACAGCCATTTTCTCCAAAAAAAATTTCTTCAAATTTCTGCATTTGGAAACGGGATATCTCTTGGAATAATTATGCTATATAAATAATGTTTTCAGTGTTGCATTCAGCATATTCTACTATGTGCAATGATCAGACACTTTTTTTAAAATCATGAATAGTTTGAAAGATATAGCCATATTTGTTGTCAAAAAACTAGATTTTTTTTCATATTTTACAAAAAAATTATTTTTAAAATAAAAACATTTCAAAAAATGCTCTGATCATTTCACAATAGAATCTATAGAGAACATGAATTTGCAAGAATTATAACTGTATATGGATTCAATAAAAAATGGCATTTTTTCCAAATTTGCCAATATTTGCTAAAAATGGCGGCCATTTTGTTTGTTATCATGAAACGGGGGTCCGGCTAAAAAAAGTTAAATATATATTTTACTCAGTAAGACCCATTTCATGCATTGGGCAGAAAAAATTGAACTGTTTGCACAAATTAAAAAATAATCCTATCTACCTGCCGTGTCTGGCCTTAAGAACATTTTATTACTGAGAAACACTAGGTTGGTTTAAAACAGGTTTTTTGTTAACAATGCCATCTACGTTGGTATCCTGACATCACACAGCATAAACATAATACCATGTACTGCAAGTCTGCATTACACTGACAACTGTTTCAAGTGAGTGAGTGACTGTTTGTGTCCACGTCAGTGTTTCCTCGTCCGCATTACCACACAAAACAATGGCAGAAGGCTAGAAACTATGTACAGAATTCTGCAGTCATTGTAATTATCATCAAGAATTACATTACAGCTTGACTAGCATTACATGGCGCCTTATAAATAAAAATATTTTATTGACCCATTAAGTAACACTACCACGAAGCCAATCAAGTCTGGATCAATTTGCAACTACAAAATATCACATCACAAATTTCATTAATTTCCAAAATGTGAAGTTCTTTTTCCCCACATCCGAATTGACACAGAGATCATAATACCATTCATCGTCTCACTAATTCAGAGCCCGACTCGAGACATTACAACCGTAATTCAGATAGTTCCCTAACACCTCCTTATTCAGTTGTTACAACTGTAATGCCTCCCGACTCAGTCGTTTATACAAATGTAACTGAAATAATGCCAACACATCACGTGACACAGTTGTTACAACTGTAACTTTTAAACAAGTCCTTCCAACACCTACTGACCCAGTCATTATATCGCTAACTTACATCATTCACAATACCTCCTGACATACTCATTACAACTGTAACAGAGCAAGTTCTTCCAACTCCTGACTTACTTGTAATCGTGTAAATGGGTGAGTTCTTCCAACACCTCCTGATTCAGTGATTACAACTATAAGTTATTACAACTAACTGAGCAAGTCATTCCAACATCTAAGGAGCTGACTCAGTCATTACAACTGTGAATTGTTACAACTGTAACTGAGGAAATTCTTCCAACTCACCACTCAGTCCTTACAACTGTAACTGAGCAAGTTATTTCAACACCTCCCGACTTAGTTCTTGCAACTGTAACTGAGTGAGTTTTTTCCAACACCTCCCGACTTAGTCGTTACAACTGTAACTGAGCGAGTACTTCCAACACACCCTGACTCGGTTGTTACAACTGTAACTGAGCAACTTCTTCCAACACCTCACAACGTAATCATTACAACTGTAACTAAGTAAGTTATCCCAACATATCACGACTTAATCTTTACAACTGTAACTGAGCAAGTTCTTCCAACACCTCACCATGCAGTTATTACAACTGTAACTTACATTTCACCCCAACACTTCATGACTCAGTAATTACAACTGTACGTTATTACAGCTGTAATGAAACACATTCTCCCAACACCCCCTGACTCGGTTGTTACAACTGTAAGTCATTACAACTGTAACTGAGCGAGTTCTTCCAACACTTCTGCCTCCCGACTCAGTTTCTCTCGCTGGTTCAGCTCCAGTGTTTTGCCCGCAGCTTGCTGCTGTTTCAACTTCTCAATCTGCTGCAGCTTCTTTCTGAGGTTGCGAACTTTCTTCAGACGTTCATGGCTGTCTGTGACTGTGTCACTGGGGCATGCCGTGTCAGACGTGACGTGGCTGTCTCTGGTCTTGGTCTGCAACAGTTTATGACATTTGTTGGTACTTGTATAATT
Organism: Paraescarpia echinospica; assembly: GCA_020002185.1. Classification (NCBI taxonomy): domain Eukaryota; kingdom Metazoa; phylum Annelida; class Polychaeta; order Sabellida; family Siboglinidae; genus Paraescarpia; species Paraescarpia echinospica. The sequence continues at coordinate 3,408,380 of CM034543.1, forward strand.
TCTATCTGGTGATAGCTGATGTGTGCACTGTGGTGACATCAAATAGCCAGGGTAGCACTTGTGAGTAATAATGTCATTAATCTTACCAGTGAAGAGGGTCATCAGACTGAGTGGTTCAAATTGGTATAAATTATTTGTCTTATTTCAGTCAGTTTATTTTTTTTCATGTGACGTTTCAGTTGGTATCAGCAAACTTCATCAGACAACTACTGCTGGATGGTGACACAGTAGTCATTCTGTGCACACAGTGATGTCCCTCCATGTCGTGGGTCCTCCAAAGGTGACAGCACTGCACAGAATGACTACTGTGTCATCATCTAGCCATAGATGTCTGCTGAAGTTTCGTTGGGGGCAGGCCCAAAAATAACACAAGTCCCCAAATATGTTAAAAGCATTACATATGGGAGGTTAGGTCTTTATTACATATCGCACAGGAAATAAATTGCTACAATGGTGCCACCTAATGAGTGAAACAAATTACGTTTTTTTACTGTGCAAACTTGAGATGACCCTAAGGTGACTGCAATGAGTAAATCAACCTACCTGTGCTGGGGCAGGCTTAGGTTTTCCAATGGGGTCTGGGAAGATGCCATCTGATGCCGACTGCCACTTGACCCTCCACACTTCAATGTCATGACCCGGACACCACTCGTGCAGCAACTTGCCTGTGCCACAGTGCCACGCTTTGTAACCATTTGACACCTTCAACTGAGGCGACAGTTTGGAAGTAAGCATGTGTACACCATCAGGGCACCACTCAAAGTGAGTCATATCGCTGGCACTGAGGTGGTTTATGATCTGCTTACTATGTAGATCCCACACTTCCATACTGCCATGCAAATTGCCATAGCCTACGAAGCAGAGGATACTGCCTTGAGGGTTGAAGTAGATGAAATGGCGTGGACCGGAGCCGAAGTCAAAGATGGGTTCACACTGCATGTTGTAGAGTGTCGCAGATGTCGGCATGTAACCAAACAACACACAGAACTCATCGCTATTCGGGCTCCACTCAACGCTGTAGATAGAGCCGTCAGTGGATATGTTTACTTCAGTGCTGACATCGTTCAGGTTCATCAGATATAGATGTGTTTCCCCCTCTTTTATAGCTGTCAACACCAATAGAGCTGTTCCCGCATTGTTCCATTTCATCTCAACTTTATCTGCCCAGGTGAAACTCTGCGTCATCAACATGTTGCCGAACTTTGGATACTCAAAGATGCGCACATGTGGCAGCTGACCTCGTGAGCCTGCCACATTGATTGCTACACGATACGGTGCTACTGCTTTCGGCGGCAGGAGAAAATCGACTATTTTGAGAACAACAAATTTCTTGGCAACCTGTTCATAGCGGTTGTTTTCGAAGAAGTGGATTTCAGTGCCTACTCTCACAGCTGCCAGCTGTTCATCGGCACTCCACTGTGGCCACCAGAGATTCTGTCGCTTCTGGACAATACTGTTTATTCGCTTTTTAGTTGCTACATTATAGAAATGCAAATTTGGTGCACCCGCAAGAGACTCCCACACCGCTAAAATGGTGCCACGTGAAGAAAATGTCAAGCCATGAGCATATGTTTTTTCTGTTTCCATTATTGTCGCTGATGTGTGCATGTCAATGACGCTAACTTTGCGGTCATCGCCGAAAGCAAACAGATTGCCGTCAGTGCTAAAAGCCATCGCTTTGCACCCGTCTTTTACTTCCCTAAAGTCACCCAGTGCCATCGTTTCGAAGTCTGGTGGTCCACTGTTTAGCCACACGCCAGTTTGTCCGCGAAATGCTATGCACGTCATACTTATAGCAGTTTTGCTAGACTTCAGAAGTTTAGTCGACTCGGCGATATCACTAGTTCGTCTGCAGGAACTGGAATGTACTTATGTACTACATTAGTCTTGGGACTCCTAGCATTGCGGCACCGCCACTGGCACTGGCTGATGCATGTATGATGTAGCAGCATATATTTGGTTAATTTTCCACCACTAAAAATGATGATGTGCGTGTGTTGTAATAGTTTGCGTTAATTCGAATGTTGAGTATACACACAGACAAAATCCGCATCCGACGACGACGATTTAGTAACTGTTTGGACGTGACATGAGCGATAAATGGAGGCAAACCGGAATTGACATAGGTGACGTCATCCGCCAACACCGCTCGACGAACAGACATACACATCGATCTGTAGTTGTCGTCGAAACGATAAGCATTTTGTCTTTCATGTTAGCATTATTCCTTTAGAACAAAGAGTCGACCAGGCAAGTCACACGTAGGAAGACTGCAGTTAAGGGTGGGTAAAATACTGGATCGCTGTTGCAGCAACAATTCCAGGTGTGGTTCAATATGCTTTCAATATATGTCGGTCACGGGTCAGTCGGTGACAATCATTTAATTCAGAATCAGATTCGCAATCGTGACAATGTCCAACTCCGTTCCTGCAAACTACTGTCCTGGTGCAGGCGCCGGAAAGTAAATATTCCACGGAACATGATAAACAGACTGTAAATACTACAGCTAACTCTAGAAACTGCATGAACATAGTTATAAACAACTTGAATTGAAATATGAGACCGAGTCCGAGAAGATGGGCTTACTTACTTAGATTGTTCCTGACGGTAGACGGTGCCGGTGGCCTCGGTGGTCAGATCTACGTATGTTTCTGTACAAGCTCTAGGGCTTCCTGGCAAGGCGGCTTTGTAGTCGTAGAGGAATTCTTCCGTTCTCCAGTGGTTATCTAGGCGGTTTGTAACTGAGTTGATACTAGGTGCATTTAATTACTACCTGTTCTGGTAAATTGTTTCACAATTTTGTAACTCTGATTAGGCACTTCAACAAAAAATTAAATATCATGCTAAAACATTGGGAATGGGCTTAAATTAAAGGTAATAGGTTAATGATCACATAACTGTTTATTTTATTAAGATACCTTTAATAGATCAAAAGATATTGCGATTTTAAGACGGAAAAACAGCGGCATTTTTGTGTATCTCTTACAATGGCAAAATGGACTAATTTTTGTGTTTTCTATAGGTAAATATTTGCTTTAAAATGTAATAACTTTTTTATTTATACAGATATTTAAATGCTGTCTTCAGGGTTTTCAAACACATTGACAAAAGTAATAAATTTATAATATTTAATATTTTTAGTATTAATTATAACCAAATTAATGCAATTAATTAGTTAATTTTAGTTATGTAGCATGCAAAACTCAACAGGCCAAAATGCTCCAATTAAAGGCCATAATATCCATGATTATGAAGATTTTATACATATTATGCAATGTGTATAACCACATTAATAATGGTAATAAATATGCATTAAAAAATAATTATTATTTAATTAATTAGTCAATATTGGGTAATTAGCGCACAACCTCGACAGACCAAAACATATCAGTAAAATGCCATAATGTCCATGACTATGAAGATATTTATACATATTATGCAATGTGTATAACTACATTAATAATGATAATAAATATACATTAACAAACCATTTAACAATTTAATTCATTAGTCAATACTGGCTAATTAGTGCGCAACTTTGACAGACCGACACATTTCAGTAAAAGGCCATAGTTTCCATGAATATGAAGATATTTGTATAATTTATGCAAGCAGTAACTCACATTAATTATGGTAATAAATATACATTAACCAGTCATTTCACATTAACAGTAACTTAATTAATAAGTTAATATTAGCATACTAACGACTGACCACTACATTTCGAAAGAAAGGCTGGAATGACAATAATTATGAAGACAGTTATATAATTTATGCAATGTTTACAACCACATTAAACATTATAATAAATATACATTAACCAGTCATATAACATTAACAATAACTTTATTAATAAGTAAATATTGGCTAAATAACTCAACAGATCAATACATGACAATGAAATACAATATTCATACTCCTAGTTCACCGTGTCTATGTGTGACTGTGTCATGACAGGTTGGATGAATGCTGCAGGCTCTGTAGAGACCAGTAATCAATTGTCACTGCTTCATAATGAAATGTTCTGCATTTTAACATGAACTTCATGAAGTAATGTTATAAATTGTTCACAGTATTCCGTCACTGAACCCAAATGCAAGATTGCTTTCTGCATTACTCCACATGGCCCACGGGAGTCAAGCCATGAAGAAGAAGTCTGCTCTGCTCATAATACAGTCTTTTTGTGATATTGGAAGTTGATTGTCTTATAACTGCCAGTAGGCTGCAAGATCTGTGCAGCAAGGTTCATATTTTAGTATCCTGTAAAATAATGTTGTTTTCATCAACATGTCTATAAGTAATGTTCGTGTGATGTTGAATGGACACTGTTCAATGTAGAATCAGATATATAATCTGGCAGGTGACGGGTGTCATATTCAGACGACTGTGGCTTGGTATCTTCAGAGTTAACTGTCAGACTCAGATCAGTGTAAGATCAGTATCACTGCATGTAATTGTGAACAGCATCTGAAATAAAAAGGCCATCATGTATCATATAATGTGAAATATATCATGAAATAATTTTCATATCCCTGCCTCTGTTACTCAACAGAGCAGTGTGAAATTCTATAATACGTCACACATAAATTAATAATAATTGTGATACTTGAGAGGTATAACTGTGGTGTTTAATGTATTGCATGTTGTCACACAATTAAACAAATGATGTTACAACTGATCAAGCCTCAAGGCGTTTAATATTTATATTACAACATACTTTTAAAATGTTGTGCAGTGACTGTTTGTCATGAAACTTTTTTAACAAATTAAGTCGAATAATTTACGTATTTTACCTAAAAAAATGTGTCTAACAAATTGTTGATTTAATAGGTAACTAAGAACAATTAATTAAAGTTATTGCATAATGAAATTTATACTATATAAGTCTAAATAAAAGCATAACCGTAAAATTATAATGGCACATCACATGCCAAGACCAAGGCAACGGCACCCAGGGGCCAGGCCAGGCCAAGGCAAGGGCCAAGCCCAGGCCAAGGGAAAGGCCCGCGTATATTAATCAATGATTAATAAAATCATTAATATCTAAAAGGTAAAACAGGTAGTGTTCACTGTTGCTTTTGTGGGGATTTAAATTAAGATAACCAAGATATGAATATGATCTGATACTGACTCCTGTGACGCGCTCTCGGTCTGACAGAGCCAGATCGGCCAAAACAGTCACATTTTGAACAGCGTAAAATCGATATGTCGCTATCTGTCGGAACAACGAAATTTTCAACACTGAATGAATAAAACCTATAGATGTGAATAAACACAAAATCATTTCTGCCAATTTGTGCCAAAACTGTAAAACTTGCAAATGAATCACACCTCTGTCGTCTAATTGACAACAGTTCGCTTAATTTTGGTCAAATTGTAAAAAGAAATCGACGCAAATAAACTTCGACTTACCGTCTACAAGAATCCCGCAATGAATGACGTATACGACCGTTAAAAGCGCGCGAAACGACGGGTTGAAACAAAACGCTACAAAGAAGCCGAGTAAACGGCACAGCGCAATTGCAACAGAAAATGACGCACGCGAAAAAACGGCGCGAGCAGAATTCGTTGAAGTGCCTACTCTGATTGAAAACTCTCCTTTCGTGTATTTACATGTGAACGTTCTTGGAATAATTTCAAAGTATGATCCCTTGTCCCTTCCTTTATTTCACAGTCTGCATAACATGACAATGTTAGAAGATACATTGATGTCATAATTGCCTTTTAACTGTTTATATACTTCTATCATATCTCTGTGTGTTCTTCTGTATGCTAATATAGGGAGTTTTAACCGCTTAAGTCTTTCCTGGGAGTTGCTTAGTTGCATGTCTGCACATTTTCTATTGCATCCATATATTTTTATTTATAAGGGGACCATACATTTACTGCATAATCTAAATGACTTCATACTAAAGCTTTAGGGCTCAGCACACTGTCAGTTTTCCCATTGGCGACCATGTTAATGTTTTGTGTGATTATAAGAAAACGTGACCTATAAAGTTTCTTAAACTTCTCAGCTGCTGTTATTATCATTTCATTGACATGCTGGTCGAGTTTAGTCAAAATCTAATATCTCTAGCTCTTGCAAAATGCCTGTATGTATGACACCCATCAATATTTACAAATGGATGCAGACAGTAATCCGGCTAAAGTGTCAACTAGCCAAATTGCTGCCAGATACCCTTCTGCTTAGTAAAATCAGCTAAAAAGACACCATTTTACTGTCAACAGCTTCTACAATCACATCTAGAAATCTGACTACTCAAATGCACTTATGTCAGAGCAAGTGAACATTGTAAAAAATCATTTCACAAACAAATTCTGTACTTTTTTTCGTCTGTAACCAAGCAGGAAGTCTAACAGTGTCCTGACCCCATATATACTAAAGCTTTAAATAGTGGTATAAAACTATTTTCATTTAAGGTTGTAAACAACCTTCTAATAATTACCATGATACTGTTTGCTTTATTAATCTTTTGGTTGATATGCTTGTCAAATTCTAGCTTTGAATCAATAATAACCCCAATATATTTGTTGTCTTCTATAAGATCTAACCCATGGACCATATTATTTATTTTGAAATTGTAAGTATACTTATGTTTACCTTTTTTCCTATGTGCATCAGTTTACATTTGTCTGCAATCTCTGAATGAAATTTTAATAACCAGTGGTTAGACCATGATGTAAGTTTATCTAGATCTTCTTGTAGTGTGTTATGGTCATCTGTGTTATTAACCGTTCTAAAAATGTTAGTATCATCTGCAAACATATATAAGTTTGAAGCTATATTGCTTGGTAGATTGTTTATATACAGAATGAATAGGATTGGTCCTAGGACACTCCCCTGTGAGATGCCACTGGTTACACTTGTCCAGTCAGAGTTTGTTCAGTTTATGCTGACCTGTTGTATACGATCAGACAAGAATGCTTCAATCCATCTTAATGTTGAGCCTTTTATACCATATGATTCTAGTTTGCCTATCAATCTTCTGTGGGGGACGGTATCAAAAGCCTTTGAAAGGAAATCTAAATACACTCTGCCTGTAGAGTCTCCTCTATCTAATGCTTTGGTCCATGATTCCATAACGTTTAATAGTTGTAATACTGTTGAACAACCTTTAATAAAACCGTATTGTTTACTGAAAAGGTTATTACATGTCATATGATTAACAATGTGGTCTTTACTGCATTGTTCCATGCATTTGCATAATACACTCGTTATACTTACAAGTTACAGGTCTGTCATTTCCTGCCTTTTTCCATGCTTCCCTTTTTATATATTGCTGAGATCCTTCCCTGTTTCCATTCCATTCCATGATTTACCCACTTCACTGGTCCAGCCTTGAGTCTTGACAGAAAGCACATCATTATAAATGAAACAGGGTTTTTATAGGTCAATGGTCAGTCAATGGCCTGACATCTTGAAAAATTTGGGATTATGATAATAGTTTACCAGTATTTTTGTGCATAATTTCTAATAGAGGGAGTGTCTGTGATTTATATTAATACTGTTTATGGATAAGGGTATGGTGGTAATAAAAAAATATACTTGTAATTCTTTCATAACAAACTATTGTAAAGCCTTTTTCAAACTAGTTGGCTATTGTAATGTCCACAAGAGTAGTCTGTACACCAAGCCCTTTTGATGTGGCTTATATTTTAAGCATTTAAAAGTCCAATTGTATCACTATGCCAACTAACTTTTACTCTCTCCAATGTGAATAACTCCCTTGCATTTTTTTTGTATTTTGCAACTAAATGCAGAACTCTAAAAATCAAAGTGTTTCTAAAGCAACAACGTTGAATTTGCTATAGGTTACATAAACTTTTGTGCTGTAAGAGCATAAAGAACATTAATTAAACAATGTGCAAATGTATCAGGCATTTACCACTGAATAACACATTAACTGCCCCACCAAACAGACTCAAATTAGACCCTGTAAACCTATGCAATGGCGTCATAGTTCATAGTTCTGGACAACTAGGTTAGGTACCACATCATACTCTGACACCACTCCATACACATTACCAGTGCTCGACACCACTCCATACACATTACCAGTGCTCGACACCACTCCATACACATTACCAGTGCTCGACACCACTCCATACACATTACCAGTGCTCGACACCACTCCATACACATTACCAGTGCTCGACATCACTCCATACACATTACCAGTGCTCGACATCACTCCATACACATTACCAGTGCTCACCACTCCATACACATTACCAGTGCTCGACACCACTCCATACACATTACCAGTGCTCGACACCACTCCATACACATTACCAGTGCTCGACACCACTCCATACACATTACCAGTGCTCGAACAAGTATTCAAGTAAAGTAAAAAAGTAATAGTAGCTCCCCAAAAACTACTTAAGTAAAAGTGTTCCCTTGAGCACAGAAGTACTTAATTAAGTTAAATTAAAAAGTACATTAAGTAAAAAAGTACAAAACTTGCCGGCTGCCAGAGTACAACAAAAACACCAAGTGGATGCCCACACAAAATAATGCCTTTTAGGCAAACCTCACAACTTGTATGGTCAACAGATCTAACATAAATTCATAATTATACAACAGGAATAGAATTCTCACATGTATAGCTTTCTATCAACTACAAGCAAAGTTAATGAAATTACAGTACAACTGCCTACAGACCCGCATAGCACAACATTTAAAGTACATTTATGGTGCGCTGTGTCAATTACCTCATCCAGGAGCCTATCAGCAGTAGCAGAGTAGTTCTTAACAAGCAGTTAAACACTGCCACTGTCACCTCACATTCGTACAGGTTTGTTTTGTGAACAAATACATATTAAGCCTGCTACAGCGTCATAAATTTTTTACAAGAGTGTTGAAAGACAGCCTAAACTTGAAGTGTATTTTTGGTACAACCCCTGCAACGATCGTAAATCAGTCCCATGCAATTTGGCACACATTTAAGACCAGCTTGCATGCCAAGTTATAGCTTCATAACTATTGCAGTTTAAAAAAATAGTTAAATAATGGTTCCTCAGTTCCTGGTTGCCATTGATAACAAACATGTCACCAGATAGGCAGGTTTTGCATAAAATGTGACGGTTTTTCATTGGCAAGCAGTTTATTTTTAATACATATTGATGGAGACATCAGTTTTTTAGATATCTTCATGTTTTCCTGCCAACTAGGCCCTGCAATCTGTATTTGTAATGACTTAATGTCAAACGACTTCGTGTTTATGACTGGACTCCGGCCACACATGTTAGTGTGTGTTTTGGTGGCACCTGATTAGTCAGGGGTCAAGCCAGGGTTACTGACAAATGTTGTTGAGCATGGAACGACATTCGGTCAAAAAACAAGAAGACTGCCGCCAGTATTGGTTATTTAACATCCCGATGCAATTATGTAATATTGATAAAACAAAATACTGGTATCAGAATAACCAGACTATATGATATGCGTTTATGGCGAACGAATTTACACTCGCGGACATCTGCGCTGGTGTGAAGCTGTCGTCATCGTTTCTACGGAAACGTTATAGTTTCCAAGAATTTGAAGGGGAATTCCACTGAGACACACAAAGTAATAATTAAAGAACGGACTGGTGACATATGGCAGTAATGCAGTGGTTTCTTTTGTAGTACATATGTTCATACCAACACCTACTATTGTTCCATGAAGAAAAAAATAAAGAAATCAACTGACACGATAACCACCGCTCAGACCTTAAAATTTCACAATAAAGCTTCTAACATGCATGTTCTTTCCTTATATATATCATCAAGGGAAAATTTGATTCTCTTCAAAATGCACCACATTTTGAAGGTAGAATTAATAAAATACAACAGGTCTTGTCCCAGACCTCAGATGCTCTTCACCCAGAGGACTCTGTATAACAGCCATAACAACCAACACAATTTAAATTTTAGTAAGTATCATGATACATATTATGTTGTAAGTGTACAGTATCATTACAAACTGCTTATTTGGCATTCGAAGGTGTGGACGTCACTGTTGTGGCACTTTGATGTGTTTCAATGCGCTGTTTGCAGAGCCTGCAGCATGGCCCAGAATGCACTGCCCCACAACATGTCCACCACAGCGGCTGTTGACGATGACTCAATGTTGGAGAGGGACCTTAAGGAGATGCTGAAGGACGGACCAAACATGAACGACATCAGTGGACCCGTTCACGGGGACCGCGTACCCGGCACAGAGACCCACACTGTACCACACTCTAGTCTCTCTCAAGGTAAGACAGACTCACATTGTACTACACTCTAGTCTGTCTCCATGTAAGACAGAGACCCACACTGTACCACATCTAGCCTCTCTCAAGGTAAAACAGACCCACACTGTACCACAGTCTAGTCTCCCTCAAGATAAGACACAGACCCACACTGTACCACACTGTAGTCTCTCTCAAGGTAAGACAGACCCACACTGTACCACACTCTAGTCTCCCTCAAGATAAGACACAGACCCACACTGTACCACACTCTAGTCTCTCTCAAGATAAGACACAGACCCACACTGTACCACACTCTAGTCTCCCTCAAGATAAGACACAGACCCACACTGTACCACACTCTAGTCTCCCTCAAGATAAGACACAGACCCACACTGTACCACACTCTAGTCTCCCTCAAGATAAGACCGACCCACACTGTACCACACTCTAGTCTCTCTCAAGACAAGACACAGACCCACACTGTACCACACTCTAGTCTCCCTCAAGATAAGACACAGACCCACACTCTACCACACTCTAGTCTCCCTCAAGATAAGACACAGACCCACACTCTACTACACTCTAGTCTCTCTCAAGATAAGACACATACCCACACTGTACCACACTCTAGTCTCCCTCAAGATAAGACACAGACCCACACTGTACCACACTCTAGTCTCCCTCAAGATAAGACAGACCCACACTGTACCACACTCTAGTCTCTCTCAAGACAATACACAGACCCACACTGTACCACACTCTAGTCTCCCTCAAGATAAGACACAGACCCACACTCTACCACACTCTAGTCTCCCTCAAGATAAGACACAGACCCACACTCTACTACACTCTAGTCTCTCTCAAGATAAGACACAGACCCACACTGTACCACACTCTAGTCTCCCTCAAGATAAGACACAGACCCACACTCTACCACACTCTAGTCTCTCTCAACATAAGACTCAGACCCACACTCTAGTCTCCCTCAAGATAAGACACACACCCACACTCTACCACACTCGTCTCTCTCAAGATAAGACACAGACCCACACTCTAGTCTCTCTCAAGATAAGACACAGACCCACACTGTACCACACTCTAGTCTCTCTCAAGATAAGACATGGACCCACACTCTGCCACACTCTAGTCTCTCTCAAGATAAGACACAGACCCACACTGTACCACACTCTAGTCTCCCTCAAGATAAGACACAGACCCACACTGTACCACACTCTAGTCTCTCTCAAGATAAGACATGGACCCACACTCTGCCACACTCTAGTCTCCCTCAAGATAAGACACAGACCCACACTGTACCACACTCTAGTCTCCCTCAAGATAAGACACAGACCCACACTGTACCATACTCTAGTCTCCCTCAAGATAAGACACAGACCCACACTGTACCACACTCTAGTCTCCCTCAAGATAAGACACAGACCCACACTGTACCACACTCTAGTCTCCCTCAAGATAAGACACAGACCCACACTGTACCACACTCTAATCTCCCTCAAGATAAGACACAGACCCACACTGTACCACACTCTAGTCTCCCTCAAGATAAGACACAGACCCACACTCTACCACACTCTAGTCTCCCTCAAGATAAGACACAGACCCACACTGTACCACACTCTAGTCTCCCTCAAGATAAGACACAGACCCACACTCTACCACACTCTAGTCTCCCTCAAGATAAGACACAGACCCACACTGTACCACACTCTAGTCTCCCTCAAGATAAGACACAGACCCACACTGTACCACACTCTAGTCTCCCTCAAGATAAGACACAGACCCACACTCACACTCTAGTCTCCCTCAAGATAAGACACAGACCCACACTGTACCACACTCTAGTCTCCCTCAAGATAAGACACAGACCCACACTCTACCACACTCTAGTCTCCCTCAAGATAAGACACAGACCCACACTGTACCACACTCTAGTCTCTCTCAAGATAAGACACAGACCCACACTGTACCACACTCTAGTCTCCCTCAAGATAAGACACAGACCCACACTGTACCACACTCTAGTCTCCCTTAAGATAAGACACAGACCCACTCTGTACCATACTCTAGTCTCCCTCAAGATAAGACACAGACCCACACTCTACCACACTCTAATCTCCCTCAAGATAAGACACAGACCCACACTGTACCACACTCTAGTCTCTCTCAAGATAAGACACAGACCCACACTGTACCACACTCTAGTCTCCCTCAAGATAAGACACAGACCCACATTCTACCATACTCTAGTCTCTCTCAAGGTAAGACACAGAGAACCACACAGAGATGTCTCTATCAATCTGCTGTGTTTTTACCTGTAACATTCTGCCATGTTACACCCTCTAATATTTTGCCATGTTGCACCCCCTAACATTCTGCGATGTTGCACCCTGTAGCATTCCACCCTGTTGCATACATTCCGCCATGTTGCACCCTCTAATATTCTGCCCTGTTGCACCCTCTAACACTCCACCATGTTGCATACATTCCGCCATGTTGCACCCTCTAATATTCTGCCATGTTGCACCCTCTAACATTCCCTCACATTGCACCCTCTAACATTCCACCATGTTGCACCCTCTAACATTCCCCCATGTTGGGTCGTTTAACATTCCTCCACATTGCACCCTCTAACATTCCTCCACATTCCACTCTCTGGCATTCCCCAATGTTGCACCCTCTAACATCCCCCCACATTGCACCCTCTAACATTCCCCCATGTTGCACCCTCTAACATTCCCCCACATCGCACCCTCTAATAATAATAATTATAATAATAATTATTATTATTGATACATAATGTTAAGTATAGCACAGATGTAGCAGTGATATGAAACATGTAAATACATCACGTAACAATTGGAACAAAGCAACACATTGCTTGTGTTCCTTATTCATGTCATATTTGAAATGAAAACTATAATTTGTGTCAAAAAACAACATAATACATAAACATAAGGGATTTACGAACATATAAGGATACACTACCTCCCTTCTTGGAAGGCCTAGTCAAATGTATACTTTTGTACTCTGGCAATTCATACAGATCAAGATTGTCATTATGTAACCAAGCTTAGACCGATGACCGAGAACCTGTTATCGATCAGTGACAAGAAATCACCCAATTTGCTAATGTTCTTTGGCAAGCTTCGGATATTCAAATGCATAAGTGAAAACGTCACCTAAGGTAGTATTACGTAATTGGCTCATAGGATTGAAATGCAGTATATACATACACATTCACATGGTACACAATAATGCTTCTATAGTTGCATGTAACATTTACAGACCGTTTTATAAAAAAAACAACGTTGTGTGACATCTGTTAAGTTGCAGTAGGTTAGTTAGAATACATGATATATATCGATAAAATATAGCAATAAAGTATATATGAGTAATTAAATAAGACACGACCCATACGTAGCATGCGAAGGTGTACATGAATGAGTCCATGAATAATATTCCACCATATCGCACCCTCTAACATTCCCCCATGTTGCATCCTCTAATATTCCCCCTCATTGCACCCTCTAACATCCTTTCATGTTGCACCCTCTAACATTCCCGAATATTGCACCCTCTAACATTCCCCCATGTTGCACCCTCTAACATTCCCCACATTGTACCCTCTAACATTCCACTATGTTGCACCCTCTAACAATCCACCATGTTGCACCCTCTAACATTCCCCCACATTGCACCCTCTAACATTCCACCATGTTGCACCCTCTAACATTCCTCCACATTCCACTCCCTAACATTCCTCCATGTTGGATCGTCTAACATTCCCCCACATTGCACCCTCTAATATTCCTCCACGTTCCACTCTCTAACATTCCCCCATGTTGCACCCTCTAACATTCCCCCACATTTCACCCTCTAACATTCCTCCACATTCCACTCCCTAACATTCCTCCATGTTGGATCGTCTAACATTCCCCCACATTGCACCCTCTAACATTCCTCCACGTTCCATTCTCTAACATTCCCCCATGTTGCATCCTCTAATATTCCCCCACATTGCACCCTCTAACATCCTTTCATGTTGCACCCTCTAACATTCCTGAATATTGCACCCTCTAACATTCCCCCATGTTGCACCCTCTAACATTCCACTATGTTGCACCCTCTAACAATCCACCATGTTGCACCCTCTAACATTCCACTATGTTGCACCCTCTGTCATTCCCTATATTTCACCCTCTAACAATCCACCATGTTGCACCCTCTAACATTCCCCCACATTGCACCCTCTAACATTCCTCCACATTCCACTCTCTAACATTCCCCCATGTTGCACCCTCTGACATTCCCCCATGTTGCACCCTCTAACATTCCACTATGTTGCACCCTCTATCATTCCCTATATTTCACCCTCTAACAATCCACCATGTTGCACCCTCTAACATTCCCCCATATTGCACCCTCTAACATTCTCTCATGTTGCACCCTCTAATATTCCCCCACATTGCACCCTCTAACATTCCCCCATGTTGGATCGTCTAACATTCCCCCACATTGCACCCTCTAACATTCCTCCACATTCCACTCTCTAACATTCCCCCATGTTGCACCCTCTAACATTCCCCGACATTTCACCCTCTAACATTCCTCCACATTCCCCCATGTTGCACCCTCTAACAATCCACTATGTTGCACCCTCTAACATTCCCCCATATTGCACCCTCTAACATTCTCCCATGTTGCACCCTCTAACATTCCCCCACATTGCACCCTCTAACATTCCCCCATGTTGCAGCTGTGCCGCCGTCCAGTATTGCGTTTTCGAGCCCTGAGCAGAACGGGGCAACCAGCACTAGCAGCGTGTCTCTGGGCAGTCCGGGGGCGTCGCAGCGAGTCACCCCCACCACTCCGACCGGGGGCGCGGCATCTAAGCTCGACTCTCTTAAGGCGTGGTCCATCAACACGTACAAGTGCACGCGGCAGCTGATCTCAGAGAAACTTGGTCGTAGCACGCGCACCTTTGACGCGGAGCTCGAGTCGCAGATAGAGCTGCTCCGGGACACGCAGAAGCGATACGTGAACATACTGCGCCTCGCACGCGCCCTTACAAGCCAGTTCCAACAGGTGAGTGACCTAACACCCCCACAAGTCACTTCCAACATGTGGGTGATTTAACACACCCCACAAGTCACTTCCAACTGGTGAGTGATCTAACACATCCCACAAGTTACTTCCGACAGGTGGGTGATCTAACACACCCCACAAGTAACTTCCAACAGGTGGTAATCTAACACACCCCACAAGTCACATCCAACAGGTGGGTGATCTACCACACCCCAGAAGTCACATCCAAAAGGTGAGTGATCTAACTCACCCCACAAGTCACTTCCAACAGGTGGTAATCTAACACACCCCACAAGTCACATCCAACAGCTGTGTGTTCTAACACCCCCCACAAGTCACTTCCAGCAGGTAGGTGGGCGATCTTTTACTTTCTGACCTAACAATGAAAACGACCTCCTACAGCCACCAGACGTCTCCTCACATATCTTACATACATAGACACACACTACGTTACAAAAACAATTCCTATAACGATCAAAATTCACAAAACAAACTCGACTAAAACTCAACATCACCGGCAACGACTCTGCGGTTACTGTAAACGTGATATTGTGTGGAGGCGTCGCAAACACGCGCACATATGTAAAGTTTTATCTTGATACAGAATTTTGATCATTATAGGAATGTAAGAGAATTGTTTTTGTAACGTAGAGCCTGTGTGTGTATGTATGTAAGATATGTGATGAGAAATTTGGCAGCTGTAGGTGGTCGTTTACATGGTTAGGTCAGAAAGTAAAAGATCGCTGGTAGGTGTTCTAGCACACCCTCACAAGTCACTTCCAACAGGTAGATGTCCTAACACCCCCCACAAGTCACTTCCAACAGGTAGGTGTCCTAACATGCCCCCACAAGTCACTTCCAACAGGTAGGTGTCCTAACACCCCACAAGTCACTTCCAACAGGTAGGTGTCCTAACACACCCCCACAAGTCACTTCCAACAGGTAGGTGTCCTAACACACTCCAACAAGTCACGTCCAACAGGTAGGTGTTCTAACACACCCCACAAGTCACTTCCAACAGGTGGTAATCTAACACACCCCACAAGTCACATCCAACAGGTGGGTGATCTACCACACCCCACAAGTCACATCCAAAAGGTGAGTGATCTAACTCACCCCACAAGTCACTACCAACAGGTGGTAATCTAACACACCCCACAAGTCACATCCAACAGCTGTGTGTTCTAACACCCCCCACAAGTCACTTCCAGCAGGTAGGTGTCCTAACACCCCACAAGTCACTTCCAACAGGTAGGTGTCCTAACACACCCCCACAAGTCACTTCCAACAGGTAGGTGTCCTAACACACTCCCACAAGTCACGTCCAACAGGTAGGTGTTCTAACACCCCCCCACAAGTCACTTCCAACAGTTAGGTGTCCTAACACACTCCCACAAGTCACTTCCAACAGGTAGGTGTCCTAACGTCTCACATGAGATGTGACAGTGTACAGGTGATGTGTGTGTTACAGGTGATGTGTGTGTTACAGGTGACGCGTGTGTTACAAGGGCTGCGTGTGTTACAGTTGCTGTGTGTGTTACATGTGATGCGTGTGTTACAGGTGCTGCATGTGTTACAGGTGCTGCGCATGTTACAGGGGATGTGTGTGTTACAGGTGCTGCATGTGTTACATGTGGTGTGTGTGTTACAAGTGATGTGTGTGTTACAGGTGATGTGTGTGTTACAGGTGATATGTGTGTTACAGGTGGTGTGTGTGTTACAAGTGATGTGTGTGTTACATATGATGTGTGTGTTACAGGTGGTGTGTGTGTTACAGGTGATGTGTGTGTTACAGGTGGTGTGTGTGTTACAGGTGGTGTGTGTGTTACATATGATGTGTGTGTTACAGGTGGTGTATGTGTTACAGATGCTGCGTGTGTTACAGGTGATGTGTGTGTTACAGGTGCTGCGTGCATTACAGGTGGTGTGTGTGTTACAGGGGATGTGTGTGTTACAGGTGGTGTGTGTGTTACAAGTGATGTGTGTGTTACAGGTGCTGCGTGTGTTACAGGTGGTGTGTGTGTTACATATGATGTGTGTGTTACAGGTGGTGTGTGTGTGTTACAGGTGATATGTGTGTTACAGGTGGTGTGTATGTTACATATGATGTGTGTGTTACAGGTGATGTGTGTGTTACAAGTGATGTGTGTGTTACATATGATGTGTGTGTTACAGGTGGTGTGTGTGTTACAAGTGATGTGTGTGTTACATATGATGTGTGTGTTACAGGTGCTGTGTGTGTTACAGATGGTGTGTGTTACAGGTGATGTGTGTGTTACACGTGCTGCATGTGTTACAAGGGCTGCATGTGTTACAGGTGATGTGTGTGTTACAGGTTATGCGTGTGTTACAGGTGTTACAGGTGATGTGTGTGTTACAGGTGATGTGTGTGTGTGTTACATGTGATGTGTGTGTTACATGTGATGTGTATGTAACAGGTGTTGCATGTGTTACAGGTGGTGTGTGTTACAGGTGATGTGTGTTGCAGATGCTGTGTGTGTTACAGGTGATGTGTGTGTTACAGGTGGTGCAGACACAGAAGGCACTGGGTGATGCGTTCGCTGAGATGTCTCAGAAGTCGCCTGAGCTTCAGGAAGAGTTCGCCTACAACTGCGAGACTCAGAGAGTGATCTCTAAGAACGGAGAGACTCTCATTGGTGAGTTGATGTGTTCACTTGAGAGACTCAGAAAGTGATCTCTAAGAACGGAGAGACTCTCATTGGTGAGTTGATGTGTTCACTTGAGAGACTCAGAAAGTGATCTCTAAGAATGGAGAAACTCTCATTGGTGAGTTGATGAGTTCACTTGAGAGACTCAGAAAATATATGTTATCAAATAATACTCAAATCCTGGTGTGCCGTGTCTGAACAGAAATTTGTGTCCAGCAGTCGAAACACACATGTTGCATTATTTTACAATTACTAAACTATGTTGTCTTGCCGTCTAACAGTGTGTACTCTTTTAAGAGCTTTGAACTGTGTCCTGCGATCTACCACTAGTGCACACTGTTTCTTGTGTGGAGCACAATGGCACAGTGGCTAGAGTTTCGGACTCTCGACCGAGAGAACCCGGGTTCGAATTCTGTGCTGCGAGTCACCCCCACCAGTTTACTCTACTTTGCTCCAGTTCACTCAGCTGTATGAATGAGTGCCTGGCTATAGACAGTGGTGGATATTTATGTAAGAATAGTCTTCATGCATTAATTGCAGCTGGGCTGACTGCTTCACAGAGAAGTCGAGATGGTGTTCAATTGAACTGCTCTGCCAGGGAGTAAAGTGTAAAGCGCTTTGAGCAGTCCTGAGGACTGGATACTGTGCTATATAAGAACTTATATTGACTGTTTCAGGGGCACTGAACTTCTTCACGTCGAGTGTTAACACTCTGTGCAACAAGACCATGGACGACACACTTCAGACGATCAAACTGTACGAGGCAACCAGGTATGTTGTGTTACCACACACAGGTATACAGGTGCGCATGACACTCTGATGCTCAAATCAAGGTGTCACATCAGCAAACTAAGCTATTTTGTGAAGAGACGGTTTCACACTGACAAAGCATCTGTGGCAGTGCTGTTTATGTTTATCTCTTTCTATGCCAGATTTCAGTAAAATCAAATTTTGATTTATGTATTTTGGTTATTGGACTGTGCATGTTAAACAGATCATCATTTGGTATCTTTATGGATGTCACAAAAGAGAAGTATGACGTGTGTTTGTCACCAAGGTGGAGTATGACGTGTGTTTGTCACCAAGGCGGAGTATGACGTGTGTGTTTGTCACCAAGGTGGAATATGATGTGTGTGTTTGTTACCAAGGTGGAGCATGATTTGTGTGCTTGTCATCAGGGTGGAGTATGACGTGTGTGTTTGTAACAAGGGTGGAGTATGATGTGTGTGTTTGTCACCAGGGTGAAGTATGACATGTGTTTGTCACCAGGGTGGAGTACGACGTGTGTGTTTGTCACCAGGGTGGAGTATGACACATGTTTATCACCAGGCTGGAGTATGACGTGTGCATTTGTCACCAGGATGGAGTATGACATGTGTTTGTTACCAGGCTGGAGTATGACATGTGTGTTTGTCACCACGGTGGAGTATGACGTGTGTTTGTCGCCAAGGTAGAGTAAGAAGACGAATACATCCATCTTGGTGCCGATTCTCGTGAAATTGATCAACCTGTCCTACGAGTCTTCCACTGTTCCCGCCCGGCTGAAGCACGCAGTCATCATGCCTCTTCTTAAACGTTCCGGTCTTCCTGCCGACGACTACGTCAGCTACCGACCTATCTCGAACCTTGCGTACACATCCCAGTTACTTGAACGCCACGTCTCTGCCCAACTGCGTTTGCATATTCAACACAACGGCATCGGAGATCCTTTTCAGAGCGCCTACCACCCATCACACAGCATTGAGACAGCGATTTTGTGTATCCAAGACGACGTGTTAAGATCACTGGATGCTCGTAAGCATGTAGTACTTGTTCTACTTAACCTCAGCGCTGCGTTCGACACGATCGACCATGACATTCTTGTCGCTGAACTAGACCGAATCAAGGTGCGAGGCAACGCACTTTGCTGGCTCGCCTCTTACCTAGCTGACTGAACACAGTGCATCAGCGTTGACGGTCATCTTTCTTAGGACACCCGACTACGACATGGAGTTCCACAGGGCAGTGTTTTGGGCCCTCTGTTATTTTCTGTATACTGTGCTGGTCTTTCCTACGTATTCGAGAAGCATGGTGTTCGCTACCATGTCTATGCTGATGACACCGAACTCTATGTCGATTTTACGTGAAACGATTCTGCGTCTGCTGCCAACGGGATATCCCATTGTGTGACTGCTGTGAATGTAAGGCTAGCGTCATGCTACCTGCTTTTGAACGAGGCGAAGACAGAGACGATACTGTTTGCAGCACGAAACAACCATTTTCCACAGCCACCGCCTCTTCCCAACGACATACGTGACCTTGGAGTACAGCTCGACTCCACGATGTCAATGGCCGAACACATTAGCCATATCTACGTGGCATAGCGCGAATATGATCATCTCTCCCGCTTTCAGCGTGCAAGTCGCTTGTACACGCGCTAGTCACGTCGTGACTTGACTTCGGAAACGCGGCCCTGTACGGCATTACTGGAACCTTCTTGCACCGAATAGAGATGGTCCAGCGATCAGCTGCGCATGTCATCTTCTGCTTACGTCGGCGTGACCAACACAGCATGACGGCGGCATTACGAAAGCTGTATTGGCTACCTGTGGCGCAGCGAATTCAATTTAAACAGTTGACCTTGATGCATGACGCTGTGTATGAAAACACTCCACAGTACCTTGCCGACCGTATATGTGCATATGTTCCCTGTCGTACTCTTCGCTCGGCCGACCAGTTTCTCATGGTTGTTCCTAGAGCTAACCTGGAATGGTACGGCCGGCGCGCATTTTCATGTGCAGGTCCCATTCTCTGGAACTCTCTTCCACTAGAGCTAAGAAGCCAACGTGACTCTGGACATTTTAGGAGAGACCTGAAAACATTAATTAATCAGGCTTTTTCGTAATTTATTGTATTTTTAAATACATACATGTACATCTTAATGTTATATATGGTCCACATAATAATCAAAATGTGTTAGCCTATGTAACCCATGTATTGTAATATTATATCTTACATGATGTTTTAGTTTGTAAACACCACTGAATCTGCTTTGTAGAGATATGTGGTGTATAACTAAATTTGATTTGATTTGAGTATGACATGTGTGTTTGTAACAAGGGTGGAATATGACGTGTGTTTGTAACAAGGGTGGAGTATGACATGTGTGTTTGTAACAAGGGTGGAGTATGACATGTGTGTTTGTAACAAGGGCAGAGTATGACGTGTGTGTTTGTCACCAGGGTGGAGTATGACATGTGTGTTTGTAACAAGGGCAGAGTATGACGTGTGTGTTTGTCACCAGGATGGAGGATGATGTGTTTTTGTCACCAGGATGGAGCACGACGTATGTTTGTCACCAAGGTGGAGTATGATGTGTGTTTGTCACCAGGGTGGAGTACAACATGTTTGTCACTAGGGTGGAGTATGACGCCTACCGCACAGACCTGGAGTTGCTCCAGACAGGGCCGCGTGACTTGTCATCTGCCAACAAGATTGAAGAGTCGAAGAGGAAGTTCAGCACACACAAGGAGAAGTTTGAGAAGCTGAGGTCAGACGTCAGCATCAAACTGAGGTTCCTGGATGAGAATAAGGTGAGACATCAACAACACACATGCATGTTCACACATGCACGCACGCCCATACACACACTCATACATGCATGCACACACACACATATACACACACACACACACACACACATATACACACACACACACACACACATATACACACACACACATATACACACACACACACATACGCACACACACAAACACACGAGCTAGACAAAGGCTTCAAGCAGTACTCTCAGCTCAAGGACACACTTTTTGTAACATGAATGTCTACAATAAAGTTAGCATTTTATTCAACTAAACTCTTGTGGTGATTGCATTGGTTTGAGGCTATATGGTAGCTGTGTGCACTTTGGCAGAACATGTCTGTATCAACTGTACCACAACTTCTGGTAGCTTCTAAGTTCAAGTCTGCATATCAGCGTCTCGTGACATAACATTTTCTGTTCGTATATCAACTTGTACGTTCATGTCTATGTCATCTTCAGGCCTACTCCCGTCATGGTAGATATTGTTTTATTCATAAAACTCTTCACCAATTTCCCATGGAATTCGATGCCTGGTCCTTGTGGTAATGTACTGTGTCTGACTGCAACACAAGTGTCTTGTTCCACTGTGTACTGTGTCTGACTGCAACACAAGTGACTGTCTTGTTCCACTGTGTACTGTGTCTGACTGCAACACAAGTGTCTTGTTCCACTGTGTACTGTGTCTGACTGCAACACAAGTGTCTTGTTCCACTGTGTACTGTGTCTGACTGCAACACAAGTGTCTTGTTCCACTGTGTACTGTGTCTGACTGCAACACAAGTGTCTTGTTCCACTGTGTACTGTTTATGACTGCAACACAAGTGTCTTGTTCCACTGTGTACTGTGTCTGACTGCAACACAAGTGTCTTGTTCCACTGTGTACTGTTTATGACTGCAACACAAGTGTCTTGTTCCACTGTGTACTGTGTCTGACTGCAACACAAGTGTCTTGTTCCACTGTGTACTGTGTCTGACTGCAACACAAGTGTCTTGTTCCACTGTGTACTGTTTATGACTGCAACACAAGTGTCTTGTTCCACTGTGTACTGTGTCTGACTGCAACACAAGTGTCTTGTTCCACTGTGTACTGTTTATGACTGCAACACAAGTGTCTTGTTCCACTGTGTACTGTGTCTGACTGCAACACAAGTGTCTTGTTCCACTGTGTACTGTGTCTGACTGCAACACAAGTGTCTTGTTCCACTGTGTACTGTTTATGACTGCAACACAAGTGTCTTGTTCCACTGTGTACTGTGTCTGACTGCAACACAAGTGTCTTGTTCCACTGTGTACTGTGTCTGACTGCATGACTGTAACACAAGTGACTGTCTTGTTCCACTGTGTACTGTGTCTGACTGCATGACTGTAACACAAGTGACTGTCTTGTTCCACTGTGTACTGTGTCTGACTGCATGACTGTAACACAAGTGACTGTCTTGTTCCACTGTGTACTGTGTCTGACTGCATGACTGTAACACAAGTGACTGTCTTGTTCCACTGTGTACTGTGTCTGACTGCATGACTGTAACACAAGTGACTGTCTTGTTCCACTGTGTACTGTGTCTGACTGCATGACTGTAACACAAGTGACTGTCTTGTTCCACTGTGTACTGTGTCTGACTGCATGACTGTAACACAAGTGACTGTCTTGTTCCACTGTGTACTGTGTCTGACTGCATGACTGTAACACAAGTGACTGTCTTGTTCCACTGTGTACTGTGTCTGACTGCATGACTGTAACACAAGTGACTGTCTTGTACCACTGTGTACTGTGTCTGACTGCATGACTGTAACACAAGTGACTGTCTTGTTCCACTGTGTACTGTGTCTGACTGCATGACTGTAACACAAGTGACTGTCTTGTTCCACTATGTACTGTGTCTGACTGCATGATTGTAACACAAGTGACTGTCTTGTTCCACTGTGTACTGTGTCTGACTGCATGACTGTAACACAAGTGACTGTCTTGTTCCATTGTGTACTGTTTCTGACTGCATGACTGTAACACAAGTGACTGTCTTGTTCCATTATGTACTGTTTCTGACTGCATGACTGTAACACAAGTGACTGTCTTGTTCCATTATGTACTGTGTCTGACTGCATGACTGTAACACAAGTGATTGTCTTGTTCCATTGTGTACTGTGTCTGACTGCATGACTGTAACACAAGTGACTGTCTTGTTCCATTATGTACTGTTTCTGACTGCATGACTGCAACACAAGTGACTGTCTTGTTCCACTGTGTACTGTTTCTGACTGCATGACTGCAACACAAGTGACTGTCTTGTTCCACTGTGTACTGTGTCTGACTGCATGACTGTAACACAAGTGGCTGTCATGTTCTATTGTGTACTGTTTCTGACTGCATGATTATAACACAAGTGACTGTCTTGTTCCATTATGTACTGTTTCTGACTGCATGACTGTAACACAAGTGACTGTCTTGTTCCATTATGTACTGTGTCTGACTGCATGACTGTAACACAAGTGATTGTCTTGTTCCATTGTGTACTGTGTCTGACTGCATGACTGTAACACAAGTGATCGTCTTGTTCCACTGTGTACTGTGTCTGACTGCATGACTGCAACACAAGTGACTGTCTTGTTCCACTGTGTACTGTTTCTGACTGCATGACTGCAACACAAGTGACTGTCTTGTTCCACTGTGTACTGTGTCTGACTGCATGATTATAACACAAGTGACTGTCTTGTTCCATTATGTACTGTTTCTGACTGCATGACTGTAACACAAGTGACTGTCTTGTTCCATTATGTACTGTGTCTGACTGCATGACTGTAACACAAGTGATCGTCTTGTTCCACTGTGTACTGTGTCTGATTGCATGACTGTAACACAAGTGACTGTCTTGTTCCACTGTGTACTGTGTCTGACTGCATGACTGTAACACAAGTGACTGTTTTGTTCCACTGTGTACTGTGTCTGTTGCTACCTACTAGTGATCAACTAGTCAGTGTATTTTGTGGAGGTGTACAATCATGCCACAAATGCAACAGTATCAAGCGATATCTGATGTATTTAAAGTTTTATTCACAGACTTTTTCTTTGACATTATGTTGTCTGTAGATGTTACAGCTGTATAATGCAATGCAAATACATTGTTTCTCTAAAACAATGTATTGCTGTGTATTACGATATGTATCACAGCACAATGTTGTAATATGTATTGTTACGTGGCTTAGTGTCCTCACAGAATGAATTAGTTGACAATGTCAAATTATGTGAGCCACTGGGAAGTAGTGATCTCAACCAGATACATTTTACCATCAAAATAAAATCAGAAAGAAATAATAAAAAGCAGTTCAGGAGAAATGTCCACAAATGAAGGTATAAGGAAATGAGGAAATATTTAGCAAAGATAGTCTGGAACAACACACTGAAGAATAAGACAGCCATGGAATGCTGGAATATCTTAGAGTGAAATTGAGTGCATTGTCGATAACTTTGTTCCTTTGAAAAAACAAGGGAAATGGTCCAAAAAATACTTATCGAAAGAAGCCATTATAAAATTAAGTACAAACAAATGATGTGGAAGTCATATTATAGATGTACTGGAAATGACGAAGACTACAACATTTCTAAAGAAACACTAAACCAAGCTACAACTGAAATTAGAAATTCAAAGAGAAGCTACGAACAAAAATTAGCTTTGTAATATAAAACAAGATAGCAAGAGTTTTTATGCATATGTTCGGAGCAAACAGAAAGTTCAGGATAAGGTCGGTCCTCTAGAAGATAGTGCTGGAAATATAATATCAGAGGGATTATTAATGGCAGAACACCTAAATGAGTATTTTAGTTTGGTGTTTACCAGGGAAGATACTAGTTCACTGCCAGTACCAGAGGCTAAGTTCAAGGGGAGAAATCAGACTATTTAGGACAGTTAATTGTAACACCGGAAATGGTAGTTAAGAAAATACGTGCTATGAAGGATAATAAATCACCTGGAGTGGATGGGATTCTGCCCATACTTCTATTGGAAATTGTAGAACAAATTAGTATACCACGTGCAACAGTTTTCAACTTGTCATTAGAAGAGGGAATGGTTCCTTTAGAATGGAAAGAAGCAAACATTATATCGTTATTTAAAAAGGTTCCAGAAACAAGTCAGAGAACTACAAACCAATGAGTTTAACATCAGTGATTTGCAAATTATTAAAAAGACTAACTTAAGATCACATGGTGGATTTTCTTGTTAAACATAACTTATTAAACCCATCTCAACATGGGTTTCTAAAAGCGAGGTCATGCTTAACAAACATGTTGTGTTTTTTAAGATATCACCAAGTGGGTAGACGAGGGATCACCAGTAGATATCATCTACTTAGATTTTTAGAACATTTTCGACAAAGTACCACATCAAAGATTACTGCTTAAACTAAAGGCCCATGGCATAGGAAATGGTTTAATTAACTAGATAAAAAAATGGCTAATTGACAGAAGACAACGGGTAGTAGTTAATGGGAGACTTCAAACTGGAAATCGGTTTTGAGTGGGAGGTACCACTGGTATCAGTACAGGGACCTATATTATTCTTAATATATATATCAACGATTTGGACAATGATATAAAAAGCAAGGTGTTGACATTTGTGGATGATACTAAATTGTTTAGAAGGATTAAACGTGATGGAGATAGACAGCATTTACAAGATGATCTTGACAGGTTGATCAAATGGTCTGAAAAATAGCAAATGTTCAATTTGGGGAAATGTAAATGCCTCCATACAGGTCATGGGACAGAAGATGTACAATATACAATGGGGGGTATTGTACTAAGTACTGCTGTAAAAGAAAAGGACTTGGGGTTAACCATTAGTGCTGATATGAAGGTTTCAGAGCAGTGCGGAATTGCAGCTTCAAAGGGAAATCAAATCCTTGGATTAATTAGGCGAAATATAACATATAAGAAAAAAGAGCTAATAATACTGCTGTACAAAACAATAGTTAGGCCTCATTTAGAATATTGTATTAAATCGTGGAGGCCATATTGCAGGAAGGACATAGATATGCTAGAAAGAGTACAGAGAAGAGCAACTAAAATTATACCAAAACTGAGGGATCTTAGTTATGAAATATGTCTAAAAGAATGTGGTTTAACAACTCTAGAGACCAGGATATTGAGAGGAGATCAGATAGAAGTGTTTAAAATATTGAATGGTTATGAAAATATTGATAGAAATATTTTGTTCTCAGTTAAGAAAGATAGAAGGACCAGAGGACATGAAGTTACATTAGTAAATGAGCAGTGTAGATTATATATAAGAAAGTTCTCATTCTCACCAAGGACTGTAAATGAATGGAACAGATTATCTCCTGATTGTGTTGGTGCTAGTAGCGTGAACATGTTTAAAAATCAAATCGACACATACCTTAAAAGGATGGGATACAAAAGTATTGGTCTCTCTATAAGCCAAAAGGCTTCCTTGTCCACCTGCTATCTAGAGTTAATTTTCTGGATGGCAATCGTATTAAATTTTGTTAAATCGTAGTGATGATGCATGTAGTTGTGCCTTGTGATGACAGGTTGTTTACACAATGCAAAAATGCAGACTTGTGTTTGCAATGTGTCAAGACAGTGTGCTTCCTTTGTGTAAAGATGATTTGTTTAGACTATGTCGAGACTACAAATGTTTCATTGTGTATGCAATATAACGATTGTCTGCTTGTGTTGCATTATGTAAATAGTTGTAAATATGGGTAGTAAGTTGTATTGTATAAAGATAGTACCATATTGTAAATGTTGTATTTGCTGTGTGTAAAACCTTGCATGCTTCCGTTATGCAAATACTTCATTTGCACCATTCTGTATTTTGTTTCTATTCAAGAGCCTCGGCACATGAATATTAGTTTTAACTCTTAGTCTTAGTTAGGACTGAAGATGGCTGATATTTACTGGGTCTATCTATGAAAAAGGTTTTACCAACAAGTCCAGTTAGCTCATTATTTCTTCTGCACATCTAGCTCAAGATATTAAAGTCAGAGATGATCAACTTAGTTATTGATTTGATATGGAATTATCATGTTAGCACCAAGTAAGGACTGGGGGGTGTGCACCACCACCATGTAGACACTTTAAACCATATAAAGACTCTTTACGACACAAAGGCTGCTTGCGTCATGTAATAACAACCGCAGTGCAATGCCCCATCCATGTTCTTGTGTAATGTAATTATAGTGTTTGCACAATGTCAATAATGTGTCTGTGTCATGTGATGACTATTTTGCACTGTGTAATTAATTGCCTGTTTGCATTAGGTAGTGGATATGTGTCTGTACCCTGTACTAAACATGCACCATGCACTGTGTAATGAATATATGTTTGCTCCATTTGATGATTGTATGTTTGCACCGTCTAAATACTGTGTTTGCAATAATTCTTTGTGAAATGTAAATTGTGTGTGTTTGTGTAATGTAATGAATGTGTTTGCACTATGTAACAAATGTGTATTCACTTCATGTAATGATGTGTCCTTGCATAGTGTAATGTGTGTTTGTAACATGTGTCCTTGTATAGTGTAATGATTGTTTGCACTGTGTAGTGTGTAACATGCGTGCACTATGTAATGTGTGTTTGCACCATGTAGCATGTGTTTACAATGTATAACATGTGTTTGCACTGTGTAATGTATGTTTGCACCGTGTAGTGTATGTTTGTACTGTGTAACGTGTGTTTGCACCGTGTAACACGTGTTTGCACTGTGTAGTGTGTGTTTGCACTGTGTAACATGTGTTTGCACCGTGTAGTGTGTGTTTGCACTATGTAACATGTGTTTGCACTGTGTAGTGTATGTTTGCACTGTGTAATGTGTGTTTGCACTGTGTAGTGTGTGTTTGCACCGTGTAACATGTGTTTGCACAGTGTAACATGTGTTTGCACTGTGTAACATGTGTTTGCACCGTGTAGTTTGTGTTTGCACTGTGTAACATGTGTTTGTGCCCCCCTAACAGGTGTCCGTGTCTCAACGCAACCTCTTCCTGCTGCACAAAGCGATATGTGAATACACCGCCTCCAACCACACGCAGGTTGATGCCATCACCCGCCATTTCAGGGTGTTGCCCCCTAGTGGGGTTACGACACAGTCAGACACCGCATCGGCCGCACTAGGAAAGTAGCATTCTCTCATCAATGTCAGCGACGTCCACCCACAATGCTTCTCCGAGCTCTTACACTGGCAGTTACCCTTTGTTTGCTTTAGTGCTGAGGTTCGATGTTCTTATTTCATCCCGTAGTGGTGTTGCCATTGGATGTTGATATTTCCTCTCGTATTGGTGTTGTTATTGGATGTTGATGGTTGTTATTTAAGTTTTTCCTGTTGCCATTCTTATGCACAACTAGTTGAGTTGGCTCTGATCTGTGCGTCCATTCCACTGCGCCCTTGCAGCACCGTTGGCTTAGAGAGTCACGGTTTCTGGCATGGCATGGATGTTATTGTCTGTCTTAATTATTTTTGGTAATTTACAAAATGATATATTGTACATTAATACACTAACTTGGAGGCAGTGTAAGTGCATCTCATCCCAGGCATCGAGGTCCACTGGCCTATTTCTATGTTCATTCATATACTTGGACTGTTGGCCTCCTTTACCAATTGGTGATTGTATATAAATGTGAGAACACAGGTATTTATTTATAGATGTACTTTTTAGTGGATAGAGGGAGCCACTGTCTGTCTGGTGTTGTGGTCAGTTTACCATGAAATTATTATCAGCTGCATACAATGGTGTAATAGTCAACAGCAGGAATAAAGCAATCTGTGGAAAAAATTCAAGATCAAAAAATTGTAATGGTGATAACAGTTGCTCCATGGGTGGGTGTGTTTGTGTCTATTCATGTGGTGTGGTAATGGAATGTGTTTGTGTCTATTCATGTGGTGTGGTAATGGAATGTGTTTGTGTCTATTCATGTGGTGTGGTAATGGAATGTGTTTGTGTCTATTCATGTGGTGTGGTAATGGAATGTGTTTGTGTCTATTCATGTGGTGTGGTAATGGAATGTGTTTGTGTCTATTCATGTGGTGTGGTAATGGAATGTGTTTGTGTCTATTCATGTGGTGTGGTAATGGAATGTGTTTGTGTCTATTCATGTGGTGTGGTAATGGAATGTGTTTGTGTCTATTCATGTGGTGTGGTAATGGAATGTGTTTGTGTCTATTCATGTGGTGTGGTAATGGAATGTGTTTGTGTCTATTCATGTGGTGTGGTAATGGAATGAGTTTGTGTCTATTCATGTGGTGTGGTAATGGAATGTGTTTGTGTCTATTCATGTGGTGTGGTAATGGAATGTGTTTGTGTCTATTCATGTGGTGTGGTAATGGAATGTGTTTGTGTCTATTCATGTGGTGTGGTAATGGAATGTGTTTGTGTCTATTCATGTGGTGTGGTAATGGAATGTGTTTGTGTCTATTCATGTGGTGTGGTAATGGAATGTGTTTGTGTCTATTCATGTGGTGTGGTAATGGAATGTGTTTGTGTCTATTCGTGTGGTGTGGTAATGGAATGTGTTTGTGTCTATTCGTGTGGTGTGGTAATTGAATGAGTTTGTGTCTATTCATGTGGTGTGGTAATGGAATGTGTTTGTGTCTATTCATGTGGTGTGGTAATGGAATGTGTTTGTGTCTATTCGTGTGGTGTGGTAATGGAATGTGTTTGTGTCTATTCGTGTGGTGTGGTAATTTAATGAGTTTGTGTCTATTCATGTGGTGTGGTAATGGAATGTGTTTGTGTCTATTCGTGTGGTGTGGTAATGGAATGTGTTTGTGGCTATTCATGTGGTGTGGTAATGGAATGTGTTTGTGTCTATTCGTGTGGTGTGGTAATGGAATGTGTTTGTGTCTATTCGTGTGGTGTGGTAATGGAATGTGTTTGTGTCTATTCGTGTGGTGTGGTAATGGAATGAGTTTGTGTCTATTCATGTGGTGTGGTAATGGAATGTGTTTGTGTCTATTCATGTGGTGTGGTAATGGAATGTGTTTGTGTCTATTCATGTGGTGTGGTAATGGAATGTGTTTGTGTCTATTCATGTGGTGTGGTAATGGAATGTGTTTGTGTCTATTCGTGTGGTGTGGTAATGGAATGTGTTTGTGTCTATTCGTGTGGTGTGGTAATGGAATGTGTTTGTGTCTATTCGTGTGGTGTGGTAATTGAATTAGTTTGTGTCTATTCGTGTGGTGTGGTAATGGAATGTGTTTGTGTCTATTCGTGTGGTGTGGTAATGGAATGTGTTTGTGTCTATTCGTGTGGTGTGGTAATGGAATGTGTTTGTGTCTATTCGTGTGGTGTGGTAATGGAATGTGTTTGTGTCTATTCGTGTGGTGTGGTAATTGAATTAGTTTGTGTCTATTCGTGTGGTGTGGTAATGGAATGTGTTTGTGTCTATTTGTGTGGTGTGGTAATGGAATGTGTTTGTGTCTATTCATGTGGTGTGGTAATGGAATGCGTTTGTGTCTATTCATGTGGTGTGGTAATGGAATGCGTTTGTGTCTATTCATGTGGTGTGGTAATGGAATGTGTTTGTGTCTATTCATGTGGTGTGGTAATGGAATGTGTTTGTGTCTATTCATGTGGTGTGGTAATGGAATGTGTTTGTGTCTATTCATGTGGTGTGGTAATGGAATGTGTTTGTGTCTATTCATGTGGTGTGGTAATGGAATGTGTTTGTGTCTATTCGTGTGGTGTGGTAATGGAATGTGTTTGTGTCTATTCGTGTGGTGTGGTAATTGAATGAGTTTGTGTCTATTCGTGTGGTGTGGTAATGGAATGTGTTTGTGTCTGTTCGTGTGGTGTGGTAATGGAATGTGTTTGTGTCTATTCGTGTGGTGTGGTAATTGAATGAGTTTGTGTCTATTCATGTGGTGTGGTAATGGAATGAGTTTGTGTCCATTCATATGTCTATTCATATGGTGTGGTAATTGAATGTATTTTTGTCTATCCATGTGGTGTGGTAATTGAATGTATTTGTGTCTATTCATATGGTTTGGTAATGGAATGTGCTAGTGTCTATTCATATGGTGTGGTAATAGATTGAGTTTGTCTATTCATGTGGTGTGGTAATGGAATGTATTTGTGTATATTCATGTGGTGTGGTAATGGAATGTGGTGTGGTAATTGAATGAGTTTGTGTCTATTCATGTGGTGTGGTAATTGAATGAGTTTGTGTCTATTCATGTGGTGTGGTAATGGAATGTGTTTGTGTCTATTCATGTGGTGTGGTAATGGAATGTATTTGTGTCTGTTCATGTGGTGTGGTAATGGAATGAGTTTGTGTCAATTCATATGTCTATTAATATGGTGTGGTAATTGAATGTATTTGTGTCTATTCATGTGGTGTGGTAATTGAATGTATTTGTGTCTATTCATATGGTGTGGTAATGGAATGAGTTTGTGTCAATTCATATGTCTATTCATGTGGTGTGGTAATTGAATGTATTTGTGTCTATTCATGTGGTGTGGTAATTGAATGTATTTGTGTCTATTCATATGGTGTGGTAATGGAATGAGTTTGTGTCTATTCATGTGGTGTGGTAATGGAATGTATTTGTGTCTATTCATGTGGTGTGGTAATGGAATGTGTTTGTGTCTATTCATGTGGTGTGGTAATTGAATGAGTTTGTGTCTATTCGTGTGTCTATTCATATGGTGTGGTAATTGAATGTGTTTGTGTCTGTTCGTGTGGTGTGGTCATGTAATATGTGTTTGTTTACTGATATAGTGCGTTAATGGTATGTGTTTGTGTCAATTAGTGTCCACGATTACAGCCCGGACCTAACCAAAAACACTAAAATCACCTGTAATGTATTCTACTCACTACGATTCAAGATAACTGATGTTGCTTGATGTGGCATATTTTTCAGAAGAGCTAATAAGCATCATATTTTAAAATTTGCATAACGAAAATCATGCTTTCTAAACAAAGAACCAGTAAAACTGCCACGACTAAAGAAGTGCTGGACACCGACATATTCTAGCTACATTTTGTCAAAATGTTGACCGACGACATAGTTGGTCAAAAGCTGGGAATGTTGCAGGCAAAATGTGCCAAAATATGCGACTTGATCGAGAGAATGAAACAGAACTGTTGATACATTGGATGTTTGTGTTGAGAAATTGGACAGCCTTGAGAAGTGTAGACCTTTTCCTAATACCTGACATACATTGACCACATGCACGTAAAGATGCACACGTGTGCATGTGTATAAAAAAAACTAACGGTAAGTTCTTATAAGACACAGTATCCAGTCCTTACACAAAAGCATTCAATGACACTCACTCAAGAGAACCTCGGTTCAAAACCTGTGCTGCGGTGTGGAATCTTGAGCAAGTTTGTTCACTCTACATTGCTCCAGTTCACTCAGCAGTACCAATGAGTACCTGGCTATAGATAGTGGTGGATGTTTGTATATGAATAATCTCCGCGCATCAACTGCAGCATGGCTGAATGCTCCCCAGAAAAGTTGAGGTTGTGTTCAATTGAACAGGTCTGCCAGGGAGTAAAGTGTAAAACAGCTTCAGGAGTCCTGAGAACTGGATACTGCACTATATAACTAAGAACTTACGTTTTTTGTCTGTGTACCCATACATTGACCACTGTGTTTGTGTCTGTTCAGGTGAAGGTGATGCATAAGCAGCTGCTGTTGCTGCACAATGCGGTGGCCGCCTACTTCTCCGGCAACCAGGCAGGGCTCGATGCCACGCTCAAACAGTTCAGTATCACGCTGAAGACACCAAACACGGGCCAACCCTCCTTCATTGAAGGCTGAACGCTGCACAACGACAGCCGCTGCAACTACTACAACGATGTGTACACGGTAGTCGTCACTCGGTGGCACATGTGACGGAGGTCAGCCGGAGAGGTGTGTTATCTCTTCACCGGGTTCACGTTGGCCCCAAGCACCTGAGTGCTGTAGGTCATTGGTGACCTTGTCACGTGTACTAGTAGGTCAGGGTCATCTGTGACCTTTTCTTGCATGTTTGTAGGTCACGATCATTGTTGACCTTGTGTTTATATGTCAAGGTCATGTTGTGACCTTTTCCTGTCTGCTTGTAAGTTACGGTCATTGGTGACCTTCTTGTGTGTTTGTAGGTCAAGGTCATTTATAAATGACCTAGTCCTGTGGACTTCATGGTCTTGACCTTGTCTTGTATGTCCGTGGGATGTATGAGTTTCACTGACACCTCACAACTGCATCAGTTGTTGTTAAAACTATTCACAAAACGCTGAATATAACGGGAAAACAATGGGTCAGGATGGTCTTAGGCTATTAGCAATCCAGGAAAATCTTTAACTTACAAAATAGAGTAAGAAAGTAGTTTTTGTGCTAGCTCATTTTTAAATAGTTGCTAAGTATTTTGTTTTGCCTGCGTGCAGTGGGACAAGAGTGACTGAGCTTTGTCCACTCTACGTGTTGTGTTACTAGATATCTCTCAACAGTCATGTGAACTTTTGGCTAACTGCCCTCACCAATGTTGGTCCATACAGGTTTGGTCAATTGTGGGTTGTATATATGTGGACATGCCGTTTTTTGGTTGCAATTTACATTCGAAACTTGAAATTCTGTAAAATTCTAAATACATAAAAATGCATTGGTTAATCCTCCGGTAGCATTCACCTTCCGGTCATGTTGTGCCACCTGTGTGGCTGCAAAGCTCAAACAAAATCCGACAGATTTTGATGGAATGGCTGGCAACAGTTCCGTAAATGTTAAACAATATGCACTGTTGAACATTTTTTGCAGCAAAGTTTACAATTTCCAAAAGTATGGGGGGATGTGCACCCTGAATCCACCTATGATATGGGTAGTGAGTAGAAACTGGCATGTTTGTGTATATGGAGGTGATAGAGAAATGATAAGACGGTGGTCACATGATCTGTGTAACATGTTAACTTACTGAATGTATCACTACCAAAGATACATTGTATAATGTAATGCTTGTTACTGGAGCTATCCACGCTGCACAGATGTCATCGTTGTTGTTAAGCTTGCTAGAATCGCTCTCGTTAATGCAGTAGCGATACATGCCCTGCTATTTATATCACTATCCTTTTGGATAGGAATAAGATTAACACTGTAATAATATTAATGAGATACTAATTACTTAACTTATTCCAGATTGTTAATGTAAAATGTATGGCAGCATTTAAATGGAACGCTATTGCAATGTTGGGTTTATTGATGATTGAGTTGTTTGTATTTAACTGTGTATGCCACACACCAGTTTACGGTTGCTTTACAAAGTTCACATTCCATAAGATGTGTGGCACGGATTTGTTACTTTATTCAACACGTGTAACAACAACTTTAATTAATGTTGCTTTTACCAAGCGTGTATTTAGTAGTACAACTGCATTGATGACAGACCATCACATGATCAGGCAGACGATGTGGGTAAGGCCCTCAGTTTGTGCCCCTGGTTGAAGCCCTGGGGCCTCCAGTCTTGTTACATGGGGTCCAGTCATCTTATCACAATGACTATGTAATGTGTAGAAGACATGCAAATGGCTGACACATAGCACGGAGAATAACTGAAACAGGATATATAAGTGAACCAGCTGAAGAAAATTTTATTTTTAAGTGTATTGTGATGTAATGTATAATATTGACCTAACCAGATCAACTGTTTAGCCTTTTTAATTCCCAGCTGTTGTGTCACTAATATGCTTATGTTAATAGCACCAATGTGCTGTGAAACTATTTGACCAGATGTTTGATTTTGCTAGTGTAACATTGTATGAGAAGGCATGACTGATCTGTGATGTGGTCATTCTTTAAAACTGCCCTTTCCATGTATACTGATATCAGTAGAAGTTCATGTGGTGATAACGGTATTGTTTTGTTAGGTTTGGTACATTTATGTTGGGTTTTATAAGTTACATTTTGTTGCCGTCGCTGATAGATGTACGTTTATGATAACTGCAGTACTTGAGAGTTGTACAGGCAGAGGAAATAAAAGGATGTCTGTGGAAATTCAACAGTTGTGTTTTTATTGCATTTATTTGAACTCCAAATATGTAGATGTTTATCTTTATTGTCCCTTCACTCAGTGCTCAATAATGTGAGCATGCTTCACAGTATCAAATCAGGTGACATCACATCACTCCCAAGAAGAATGTAGCACCTATCTGCCATGCAGGTATTGGTAATATGTCACCTCTCACAGTGACTTGGGTAGTAAGTTGTATAGGCCTATTCTGTACGAGGCAAAACTAGCTGTCTCGGTCATGTTCCATAAATGTGATTTTGGCAGAAATGTGTAACTTATGGTCTCATCTGTCGAACTCCAGTTTATTTTCATCAACAAACAAAAAACAAATAAAATTAATTGCACTTACAAACCCACATATTAAACAAAATATAGTAAACCTCGCATAAGTCGGATTCAGTTGGACCGAGTGATTTAATCCAAGTTACGTAAAAATCCGACTTAGCCGAAGATGACATATCCCAGCGCCAAAGGCAACCCTCTAAAAGCCCCTAGGTAACTGAATGCGACTGGATACTGCTGTAATTCTACATAATTATTATGTTGATGTTCACAAGCAACATACATTATGCAGTATTAAATTAGTTTTGTGCTTCATTTTGACACGAATCTCTAAGGTTATAGCTTAGTAATTATTATTGATTGTAAATGTCTGTTATCTTCTATCTCATGATAATGGCCTCTACTTGTCAGTCAACTCTTCGATTTCACCAGCATCAAACCAGTGTCTTAATTAGTGTCCATAAAGCAGCATGTGTGCCACCGAGTTTTATTATTTTATTTTCAAACACCAAGACTTCGTCACCCTCTTCATCGCTCAGTAAACCAACCATTTGCATTGGGGTGTTGTATGGTTTCAATGATCTGCTCGTTATTTGGAGTAGCCAACGTTTCTGTTGTCTTGTCCACACCAACGCAGTCGTCCAACGTGCAAACAACATCTCTATACATCTTGTGGAGCTTATTCCGTACGTTTCTGAACGAAGGAGCTGCTTCGTCTTCATCATCGTCTTGACGCTCAACACCTTAGACGATTCCCGTTTTTGTAGGAGTTTAGAAGTGTTTACGGTTTCAATTTGTTCCACACTGGTTTTAGGGCAATGACGACGTCCAACATCTTGAGAAAATGGTGCGACTCCTTCTGATGCCTCTAGTCTCCTGTTGGTTAGGATGTACCGATAATGGAACATCATATTCTTGGTCCGTTGGCTTGTGATGCTAGTTGTATTAGGTGAGTGAAGACGTGATGCCTACGTACGTTGCTGTGGCGGTCTGGATTAATTTTGGGAATAGCCATTTTACTTTATCTAGTACGTATACTCCAAACCACCAAGAGATTTTGTTGAATACTGCGATCCGACTTAGGCGAGGAAAAACACATCGTCTCGGATCAAATGGGCCGACTAGGTTATTCCGAGTTAGGCGAAGATCCGACTTAGACAAAGATTTTTATGGGAAATACATTACAAATCAACCGTTCCTCCGAATTCTGTCCGAGTTGAACGAAGATCCGACTTAGGCGAGGTTTACTGTATACACAATATGAATCAAAATTACCTAATTTCTTTAAACGGTGCCTTTTATTTTAAAGTTTGCTTCAATTTTAGCAAATAAAAAATTCAACAAATGAGGTATAATTTTAAAACTCGTCATCTGTGGAATCAAAAAAGGTACAAAACTCCATTTCACAATTTAAAAAAATGAATGAATACCAGGTTACAGATAGTGGTGGATATTTGTGTACGAATAGTCTTTGTGCATTAATAGCAGTGTGGCTTGATACTTCCCAGAGAAGTTGAGATGGTGTTCAATTGAACAAGTCTACCAGAGAGTAGTGTAAAGCGCTCTGAGCAGTCCTGAGGACTGGATATTGGACAGGTTGTTGTAACAGTATTATTTCAAAACATGTCACTCAATCCAAAAAACTCAAGATAATTACAAATTGCATTATTCAAACTGTCCTAGTGCATCCATGCCAAAGCAAACATAATTTTACAGTGTGTGTTTGTATGTAAATGCCAGCATTACAAAGGGTTGGTGCAAAAATATCCACATATAGCATAATTTACTTTATGGATGGCCTATGGAAGTAGTAATGGGTATAATACATTCAACATACTGAAAACTAACGCCACATGTGATACATGGGTAGGAAGTTTAATAGAAATGTGAGATGAAGGCGGTGTAGTATCCATGTGAACAAAGCCAATTAAAATTGTATATTCAAACATCCTGGTAAGTATACGTACAAAAAAGTGGTCACAACTTGCAAACTAGTGAACAGTTTGTTGTGAAGCTGTTCACAGCAGCATCAGCTACTTTAAATATCGCTGTAAACGACATGAGTGATTACTGTCTTGTTAGTATGTACAATGGGAATCTTGTGAACTGTTAATAATACATTCCTCGATGTGGTCTATTTCAACGTCATCGACTTCTGTATTGATAACCATCGACATCGTCAAAGTCCGGATTGTGTCGTTGAGTCGCGGGTGGATGCCAACATTATTATTATCGAACGGCCGTCCGATCCAGGATGATGTCTATCATCATGGCATGAATTACGATGATGAAATCATGAATGTCATGATCATTGACATTGTAACTTGTTAGTGTAACGTTCATGTAATCACGGGCAGTAGCACACCCATGTTTCACACAACTGGCAGCTGCCACAAGTCAAATGACACTAAGACTCAGTAACTGACATGAACCTGCAATCGACGTTCGAAGTTCAATGACATCGTCACTTTGATTGAATCGAGATCAGGCAAGGCCATCATCTCCATCATTCCATGGTTACTGTGTTCATTGACATGATTAATTTACGCGCGGGCCATGAACTCGGAAGTCAGTTCCATTTGAATTCGTCTACACTTTCGCTTTCTTTCTTCATGTAGTTCTCGCCTTCTTTCTCCAGTCGATTAACAACGTAGTTGCTGGTATCGATAAAACGTTCCACACAGTTCGTTAGACACGTTTCCGTCTTTCGGTCTAGCTTTTGACCGGGATTCCCCATGCACGTGTCCCAGCACTGTTCCGTCAGCGAGTGGACGAGCTGCTGAAAGCGCTGTTTTTGCGTTTCTGACTCTATAAATCGTTGCATTTGCGGGTCATCCATCTTACGCGCAGTTGTCGGTCGAAGTTTCACACTGTCGCACGCAAAAACAGTTCTGTTCCCAGTGAATTTCGTGCAATGCAAACAACGTAAACTTCGACTTCTGTTAGTATTACTTCTGCTGCAATTCCCGCTGTTTCTCGGGTGCTGCGTGGTTTCAAACAGTAGGGGTATACAATCGAATATGTCTGTACATATTTTATAACAACAAAACGCGATAATTTTCTATAAATAATTATACATCAAATGCAGGTACAGTTGTGGTTTGTGGGCCATATTGTTAAATGCTAAATTAAATTAAATTCACAATGCTAAAATAAATCATCGTTGTGTTGCCGTAGTTGGGTGAAGGCCTCAGCATGTAGTTATTATTATCCAAAGCTGCCTGTCTTGCGCCGTGTATTATACCCGTTACTTCTGACAGATGGTGCCCTTCCAGTACGTACAGTACTCGTCTAGTTAGTCTCTCCACCATCTGACCGGTCTTCCTCTAAATCGTTTCTCCTCGTAAGGTATCCAGGTTGTGACACGCGATGTCCATCGGTTATCTCGTAGTCTGCTGAAGTCCATGCAGGTCCACTTCTGTCTACTGTGAACGTCGCCGCGAAAAAAATCAATTATATTATACATAAAATAAATAAATTGTGTATGAGAACATCTTAATACAGAGGAATCACCAAAGGCAAAGCAGCGCTAGTCATATCCCATGAAGATCGAATGCAAATAATGGAGAGTTGACAGGGGCGGTTCAACAGCAGGTAGTCTAAGGGGAAACCCCGTTAAGGCCGCCAAGGACCCTGGTGTCAGAACCAAAATTCATATTTGGAGGGCTGAGCCGGAGCTTCAGCCCAATTCTGCTGTCGTGGGATGCTGCCAACGGAAGGCGGGATCAGTGCGTTTGAATGATTTTTTTTCGCGGCGACGTTCACAATTTCCGAAGGTCTAGGGGCACGCCACTCTAGCGCAGACACGTGACTCCCAGGCCTCCTGGCCCTGGAACCGCTTATGATTGACTTGGAAGATTGTATGATTTCAAATGTTCTACAATGTTTGAAGGTATTACGCTAATGTACTCCACGTGGAACTAAAGAGGCCGACTATAATAATAATTATTCATGCGATAGACAATAAGTAATGATGTGCGACTGTCTTGACATATGCTGATTAATCGATATTTAATTGTCTGTTGAAGTGTACTTCGCCGCTTGCATATGGAGTAAATCGAAAACGGAACCGAATTTCGCCCAGTGCGCGCATGACGCATTTTTCACTGCATACATCAAACAAAAAACATGATGCCTGCGAAACGAACAATTTACAACAAATGTTGCGTGAATTTGAAATGCCGACGTGGCATCGCTAGCATATTGCATCACACGGTGTTTCAAATCCAGGCAACATATATGACATGATACATATTCGTCTCGCGTGCATTTGGTATTGGGCGCCTACGGGCCCAGACACTATATATAGCGTCTTTAAATGAAAGTTCGTTGGAGATTCTTCGCGACCCACTCCAAATAAATTAGTTTGTCAGTCCAATTTTGGGTCGCTACAGAGATGTGCTAAGAATCGCTGACGAAGTAGGTGTGTCCTATATTACTCTGATTCAACCATTCTTTTCGCACAGTGAAAACTACAAAATGCCCCCAGGCCATGCAAGGAGCGACAAACAGTGTCGCCTCGTCGCGGTGTCTGAATAACCAAAGCTAGTAGAGCGTATGGCAATCGGTATATTTCACAGGTAGAAGCATTACACTATGAGACACCATGTTTTGACAGGAACCCAAAGCAAGTTCCGGTAGGCAGTATTTTTTGTGAAGTAGTGGAAGCTAACGAATGTTTCCGTTAGATTACATTTAGATTTGGTTTTGACGATGGACCACTTTGATAAATCGGACCGGTCGAGAACCCTAACGCCTGAAGATGGAAGCGAATACGCCCCAGCTACATCTGCTTCCGCACTGTCGAATGATGCGCACAGCTCATCGACTTCTGTGTCTGAGGGCAAAGACCCCGGGTCCCCGTCTAAGTCACTCTGCTCATCTTCGTCGACGTCTACAGAGAACCTAGCCGGGATAGACCTGAAGGTATGTTTGGCGATCTTTTACGGCGTTTTAAAAAACAATGTAAACAAATTATTCCATAATATATTAGCCATTTTCTAAATCTTGAACATATATTATGTTTAATCAAATTAATGTTGTGGAAACAAACTGTTAGAAAAGTCGTTTTCAGTGAAGTACTTCAAAAATAGACCAACAAAATCTAAATCTGATGAATGACGCCTAGCTGTAGTGTAGGCTGTGTGTCGAAAAACATGTCCTATCAGGCTATCCGGGCTGTGTATATTGTTATATGGCTATAGCCTGTCAAATAAATCAGTGCGAGATCAGGCAGTGCATTAGAATTTAGATTTAGATTTAAAACAGACTAAGATTGTTAGAAAACAAGATTTCAATGACATGATTTTTCGTGTGGCACAAATTTTCCAGGTTTGACCAGTGTTCTACACCTTACCTGAAAAGTTGGTGGTCAGTCTTTCAAAAGTCCCACACAAAAGTTGGTTGTCCAAATATTCACTCGTTTCACTGTCCTGTGAAGCCTCTTTCACATTCAGCGGAACTCATTGGAAGTGCCAGCGCTATGAAACTAAACTCAATCGATCTATCAGCATTGATCAGCTCGACATTTTATTGTTTTTGTACCATGCTTGTAAACATAAAATTTCCTGTTCGGAAATACACAAATGTTACCATTATTGGCACTTGTCTAGTATCCCGGCTCACCTCGACTTTGTTATTATATCAACATTTAGATTTTTGCTTAATTTTGATTTACACCGTGTCATTCTAATAATGGCGCATGCCAGGGCCTCACCCAGAATCGAATTGTTGCCAGTCCAAATTTTTTCCAACATTCTACAAAGCACGGTCAGGCATGCAATCGGACGCGGGATCGAATGTATTGAATGAGAATTCCTAATTTGTATGTATATTTTTTATTCAAAGCATGTGATTCACATTTTAATGCCACTTACAATACATATAGCACACATGAGTTGTTTCATTAGAACACATTTAATTGCCACAATTTTCAAAATTACTAACAAAACTATAACAAATTAGCAAACATATTTAATGTTGAATGCCAATTTTTATATACAATTAAAATGTGTGTATACAAATTGTATACAAGGTCTGATAGACTATGGAAGCTAATATCTGTAATTTTAAAGCATTCAATTTTTTGTTGTACAATCATATATATTATTATATTATCATATAATAATATTAGAAATACTACAGTTCGATTTTTTTAAATTTCTAAAACAAAGTATTAGATTGACAAATATTTTGTTTAATAAGTCGCCATGCAATGGCCATAATCAGTTACAGCTATTAATTAAAACATTGTGTATTCATGTTTCTGTGAATGTTTCAATTGTTAAACTATAAATCAGTCAAGACAATACTGAATTTAATTAGCAAGCATAGCTCTGTGCCTTGGACCATCCAACACGCGACCAAACATCGCACAACGAACGGGACTCGCCACGGCAATGTCCTAAAAATAGCGCAGACGTAACTAAATCTAGCACAGTCGCCATACATTCAGCCTGCATGCTCCACTGCAGGCTGATTATCGCAGTCCTGTTCAAAAATGATGCGACATCGTCGAACAAAATCTAGTTTCCGCACTTGTAAATCATGTTTAATTATCACACAACATACATAATTTGAATAGTGGAAAACTGACAAATGACATCGGTGATGCACGAAGTCGAAGTTGTATATCGGGCGATAACATAGGTAAACCGACATGTTTACACTTCAACTGATCGTAACTTTTGTTTCTCTGACGGCATCGATTTCATGTAGCATCAACAGTCAGGACTGCCTACCTGACAAAAACAAATTCCATAATGACCCCCTCTCCCCCCGTTGCACCCCGTTCCGCTCCCTGGTCCTTGCCAATCAAACCTTTCTCTGAAGTAGATACAGTGACAAGTCGAGCCTGTTGACGGTGCCTGGGAATCCAGGAAGTTGCTCATTTAATCATCAAAAGTACCGGGTAGATGTACTTTGTTTCAACATAATCATTGTGTGCTACACTGTAACTCCTGTTGGCAGTTAAGGTCGTCCTTTAGCACTTCAAAGGGATGCTTGTTTAGCAACATCCAGTAAGTTACATTGTGTTAATTACAGCTGCCAAAGTGCCTGCATGGCCAGATATGTCCAAGTGTTTACGTCTGTAGAGCATCACCATGAGAAAGACAGCGCCAGTGAATAGCCAATAATCATCCAACGAGCATCTAAATTTACAACACACAGCAGGAACATTATCATTATTACTAACAATCAATGACAAAGTTAAATTGTTGTATTAAAATAAAAACCTTTCAATAAAAAATTGATAGTTTTATATTGCAATTACAACAGTTATAATACTCATTTTAAATTATTCTAAGACATTTTATAATTATATCCATAACTTTCAGAAAACCATAACTATTTTATTTAATTTAATGGTTCTACCTAATGTAATCTTCATTTATTTTTTCACTATATAATTCTACACCTGTACATTTTATTAATGTCTAGACGCGCATTAATGACACTGATAATAATATGCTCACGTGTCACATGCTACGGCAGTCATTAGCAGGCTGGTGGCAGTCAAAGTAATGGTAGGCAGCCCTGCAACAGTGAACACCAACACATCTCCTCGTTGGTTGATTAAAAACCATACGATCCCAATATGATTACAAGTGTGGGTTTTCGATTTGCCGCGACCTGTGTTTTTGCGAAAACCAATCAGTTCACTAAACTGTCCAATCGAGCCTCGTCGTAATCGACGAGTGCTTATTGGAACTCCCCGCCCTGATTATTTGGTCTACGCAAGTGTTGCCTGCTTTTCAAACAACCACCGCTAGCGGTTAGGTGACAATTACCCTAGCAAGTCGAGGCCTTAATTGGTTTCTGGCGTGTGTCGGGCAGCTGGCCAGGCGATCCGGGTGGGCGATTTTCCAAACCAATCTCAGTAGATTTTGTAACTGGTTTCGCAGCAATTTCAATGACGTCGTAAAAATGGCATGGACGGATATGGAAGCACCAGCCTGGCAGACCGGTCCACTATCAATTTCACCCCGTCCAAAATCGCGATTTTCTAAATTTACCCGTCCAAATGACGGGTGGACGGGTATCTGG
Source organism: Paraescarpia echinospica (assembly GCA_020002185.1). NCBI lineage: Eukaryota > Metazoa > Annelida > Polychaeta > Sabellida > Siboglinidae > Paraescarpia > Paraescarpia echinospica. Next base: position 3,452,284 of record CM034543.1, read on the forward strand.
GTGAGGCCCTAGCGCACGCTCTAATAAAGGAGCACCCCACTTTTTTAAATGGCAAAGACCAAAGTCATACCTTGCGGTGAAATTCCTATACATTTCAAAATACGGATAACAAACTTGAAGATTTTGCGATGTTCTGCAGGTACATGTCCTACAATGGTCTCATCTTTCATCAGAGCAACAGCATGTTTATCGTACTTATTGTTTCCTCGATTACACACTGAACTTTTTCTCCGATTTTGGGGTCCCAATACTGTTTGTACACGTGAAATCCGCGAATGACTTAAATCAATTCGAAAGCCAAGACATGTAGCCTCGATCACCCAAGCCTTTCGAGTGCTGCCACCTGCTGGCATTACGCTTCTCACTATGTGGTGGTGCCACCTGGCGGATTGGTGGAAAACACTCGCATTGGTCCCTTTTAATAGCGCACTGTATAGCTCGTCTCCACGCACTGCGCCATTATTAGAATGAGCACGGTACCATGTATTATTGCCATCATTCAACATAATGTCATATCTACGTTACAAAAATATTGCATCTTAACACAGACGCAATATTTTTGTAATATAAATATGCCTGGAATGATGTTGAATGATAGAACTAAATCACTAAGGTATCAAATTTAGGCAAACGTATAGTTATAATGATGAAATCTAGGTTGGCCCGGATACTAGACAAGTGTTCCATTATTTTCTTTTAAAAAATCTGCCAGTCTTGCGGGCCGGCACTTTTTCCAAGTTACCGGCCCGACAAAATATTTGACGGTCTTGGGCCTCTGGGTCGGCAGTAATTTCTAACACTGGTTGTGACTACGTAACAATCAAAATTCACACAAAAACTACGAAAAAATGGGCAGTCTTTACTTTCTGACCTAACCATGAAAATAACCCCCTAGAACCGGAAAATTTTCCTGAGTCCTCACAATCACATGTGTGACATACACACAAACACACACGCAGCCATGACTACCATAACATTGTTTTTGTGGCGAGGCATCGCACACACACACAGCTGAAATTATAAATATATATATATATATGTACGTGCACACGCACATACATGCTCACACACATATATATAACAATTACACCTCTCCGTATGTAGTTAGCAATGATGCTGCACAGGTTTTCTACAAACCTTGTATATCATCTAAAATCTGCATATGCTTTAATGCATACATACATAATATATTATTGGTTTAAGTATAACTTGACATGTGATTTCAAAACGAGGTAGCCATGCCAACGTGTACATATCCACATAACATACAAGCAATAGTTTGATCAGTAATTAAAAGGCTTTTTTTGCAGAACATTCATGAAACGGCTAGTAAGTTCAGCAAGTCCGAAGATGCACCATTGTTGGCAGGGGAAGTTGTCCAAGGTGTAGGTAGGTGTCACCATTGTTGGCAGGGGGAGTTGTCCAAGGTGTAGGTAGGTGTCACCACTGTTGGCAGGGGAAGTTGTTCAAGGTGTAGGTAGGTGTCACCATTGTTGGCAGGGGGAGTTGTCCAAGGTGTAGGTAGGTGTCACCACTGTTGGCAGGGGAAGTTGTTCAAGGTGTAGGTAGGTGTCACCATTGTTGGCAGGGGAAGTTGTTCAAGGTGTAGGTAGGTGTCACCACTGTTGCAGGGGAAGTTGTTCAAGGTGTAGGTAGGTGTCACCATTGTTGGCAGGGGAAGTTGTTCAAGGTGTAGGTAGGTGTCACCACTGTTGGCAGGGGAAGTTGTTCAAGGTGTAGGTAGGTGTCACCACTGTTGGCAGGGGAAGTTGTTCAAGGTGTAGGTAGGTGTCACCATTGTTGGCAGGGGAAGTTGTTCAAGGTGTAGGTAGGTGTCACCACTGTTGCAGGGGAAGTTGTTCAAGGTGTAGGTAGGTGTCACCATTGTTGGCAGGGGAAGTTGTTCAAGGTGTAGGTAGGTGTCACCACTGTTGGCAGGGGAAGTTGTTCATGGTGTAAGTAGGTGTCACCATTGTTGGCAGGGGAAGTTGTTCAAGGTGTAGGTAGGTGTCACCATTGTTGGCAGGGGGAGTTGTCCAAGGTGTAGGTAGGTGTCACCACTGTTGGCAGGGGAAGTTGTTCAAGGTGTAGGTAGATGTCACCACTGTTGACTGGGGAAGTTGTCCAAGGTGTAGGTAGATGTCACCACTGTTGACTGGGGAAGTTGTCCAAGGTGTAGGTAGATGTCACCACTGTCCAAGGTGTAGGTAGATGTCACCACTGTTGACTGGGGAAGTTGTCCAAGGTGTAGGTAGATGTCACCACTGTTGACTGGGGAAGTTGTCCAAGGTGTAGGTAGATGTCACCACTGTTGACTGGGGAAGTTGTCCAAGGTGTAGGTAGATGTCACCACTGTTGACTGGGGAAGTTGTCCAACAGTTTGTTCTCTGTGACTGTTAATATCAAACTGTGACACAAAGATTCAGAATTCACAATTTGCATTTGTTAAATAGTAAATACAGTGACATTAAGTCTTAGTAGCCTGAGACACACTTTTCCACAGGTGGTAACATTTGTCTATGATGTCACGGTCATGGGCGCTAGTTATTAACAGGAAGTTCATTTAATTGCTTTGAAAATGGCAATATTGCAACAGTGCTGAACACCAACGAGGTTAGCGATTAAATCACCTGGCATCCATCTAAATGTTTTGTTTACTTTCTAATAGCTAAAAGCTCAAATTGCGATTTTTCGGACTTGTTTATCTTGGTCTTTTGAACATTATATTAATTAATAAAACAAATGAATCACAGACAATCTCCTGTAAGATATAAAACTATATCAAAGCTGCCAGCTGTGATAGCATAATACCCATACTGCACATAGTAAGACAGCTTGTGGCATTGGTGGAGAACACAGGTTGCGTGCTCCTAATGTCTGTCGTTAATAATTTTTTTTTTAATTTATGTTCTTGTGAATGACGAGAACTAACAAGCATTAACTTCCCAGAAGACTAGATATAAACTTGTGTTTTGTAGCTAAAGATGTGTCTTACTTGTGCCCATTCACGGGCCCCACTCGAGGCATTCTCACACTCACAAACTACAAGTTGTACTTCACAAGTTCAGACAGGGTGAGTGGGTTCAGGGTGTCTGCATCAGTTTCAAACTACGTCTGTCTGCATCTGGGGTTGAAATTTCTGATCAGACGACAAGACAACAATTATTTTATTAGCAATAACAGCTGTTTAATTTAATAAACTGACTGATATATGTTTGATGAAAAAGTCCATTAGGGTGGGAATTGGATGATTACAGATTTTCGTTTTGATTAAGAATATTATATATTGACACAGTTATGAAGTTATCTTATTTTCTTCAATTTGGCAATTGTCCATTGCTTTCTTTATGAAATTAATTGTCGGATTTAGTTCTTATTTTAACATGGCTATGTTATTGGTATGTGACCAGGATCAGTATCTATTTCGTGTGGATATGACTGGGACAGGGACACTTGACATTTGTTTGCAGGAGATTCCCGTTGTTCTACATGTCCCACTTGGAGTCGTCAGTCGAGTGGAAAAAGTCGGCCGAGTAACAAGTCGTGGAGAAAACTCATACGGCATAGAGATCATGTGTAAGGTTAGTGTTGAGTAGCGATCTGTGTCAGTGTGTGTCAACAGTCTGTGTCAGAGTGTGTCAACAGTCTGTGTCAGTGTGTGTTGATGACAGTCTGTGTCAGTGTTGTTGACAGTCTGTGTCACTGTGTGTCAACAGTCTGTGTGTTGATAGTCTAGTCTATGTCAGTGTGTTGACAGTCAGTGTCAGTGAGTTGACAGTCTGTGTCAGTGTAGTGACATTCTGTGTCAGTGCGATGACAATCTGTGTCAGTGTGTGTTGACAATCTGTATCAGTGTATGTTGATAACAGTCTGTGTCAGTGTTGTTGACAGTCTGTGTCACTGGGTGTCAACAGTCTGTGTGTTGACAGTCTAGTCTATGTCAGTGTGTTGACAGTCAGTGTCAGTGAGTTGACAGTCTGTGTCAGTGTGTGCTGGCAGTCTGTGTCACTGTGGTGACAGTCTGTGTCAGTGTGTATTGACAGTCTGTATAACTGTGTGTTGATGACAGTCTGTGTCATTGTGTGTCAACAGTCTGTGTGTTGACAGTCTAGTCTATATCAGTGTGTTGACAGACAGTGTCAGGGAGTTGACAGTCGATGTCAGTGGGTAGACTGTCTGTGTCAGTGTGTGACAATCTGTGTCAGTGTGTGCTGACAGTCTGTGTCAGTATGCTGACAGTTTGTGTCAGTGTGTTGACAGTCTATGTCAGTGTGTATTGACAGCCTATGTCAGTGTGTTGACAGTCACTGTCAGTGTGTTGACAGTCTTTGTCAGTGTATGACAGTCTTTGTCAGTGTGTTGACAGTCTGTGTCAGTGTGTTACAGTCTATATCAGTGTGCGACAGTCTGTGTCAGTGTGTGACAGTATGTGTCCGTGTGTTGACAGTCTGTGTCAGTGTGTGACAGTCTATATTAGTGTGCGACAGGCTGTGTCAGTGTGTGACAGTCTATATCAATCAGGGTGCGACAGTCTGTGTCAGTGTGTGACAGTCTGTATGGTGTTTGTTGCAGGACATGAGGAATCTTCGTTTTGCCCACAGACAGGAGCAACATTCCCGCAGACAAGTCTTTGAGAAACTCAACCAGTTCGCCTTCCCTGTCACCAACAAACTCGTGAGACATCTTATATTGTCACAGTAACACTTAACTCGTAACCCCTTGTCATTTTATGAAATGAGTCCCTGCAGCTCATGCACAAAATGTAGGTGCATCTTGTTTTTTGCATTTATCTTTTTTGTACTTCACTTGCTGACAATGCGAGTTGTGATCATCTTGGTTCTAAATGGTTCTAAATATACTAATTGAATTCCACACAACACAAGATGGTTCTAAATATACTAATTGAATTCAACACAAGATGGTTCTAAATGTACTAATTGAATTCCACACAAGATGGTTCTAAATGTACTAATTGAATTCCATACAAGATGGTTCTAAATGTACTAACTGAATTTTAAATTAAACATGTGAAACCGATCTGGGTGTGTTTGCCTAAAATGCTACATATATCTACAAACTCTTTATCAGACATCAGTTGATTTTTTCAAACAGTGCTCATTCAAAAACTTCCAATACAAAGCCAAATGACAAATACCCACAATGCACAGCAGATGCACTAAAGAATCCTGTGACACAAATTACCTAAGTATCCAGACAATGACGCCACCTCCATGTGTTATCAAGGCTAAAGTTGGGGAAGGGGCGTCCAGGCATTTTAGGCAGTTGGGATACAAAGGGTTAATGTGTGATTTTTATTCAGATCAGATTTCTAATTAAATTTGTCAAATTTTAAGAGGAAAAACTACATACACATGTTTATTTGCAATTATATTACAATACCGTATGTAGTGATTTACCAGTAGATATCAATGTGGCCTTGTAAATGACAGCATGACTCACAAATGTGCTCATACACTTTATTGTAATGCTTTTATTGATGTCTTGACATTGTTGCCACTTACTGAATACTTATTTGTATTAACCCTGAATCCCTGATAGTTTCTTGCTTTTCTTGATCTATAAATGCAGAGGTGCCAAGTTTATCGCTTTGGCGATGTAACTCGCACTTTTTCTTCATTTTGTTATAATCTCACATTCTGCTGGTTTAGTTTAAGAAATTTGCCACAAGACTGATATTTCACACTTCAAAAAAATAATTACTCATTTAAATCCAAATGTCATTACCTCATGGCAGATTTACCACATTTTGTGCAATATTACTTGGAACCTCTGTGAGTGGTTTTGGCATATCACTCTCATAGTCATCATGTCATCAGTTTTATAAGTACATTATCAACAGTACTTTATAATATTATGATAGACATCAACAATAAATCAAATTGTTACAGCTTCCTGTGTCTGACGTAGACATTGCTTGCCCTGAGACTGTCTTTGTTATCTTTCAGCCTCTCTTTGCCTATGAGTTCAAGGAACGTTACTCGGGACCCAGCGGCTGGAATGTGTATGACGCGGTGTCAGAGCTACGACGCCAGGTATGTCACCAGTGTGTCACAACAGTGTCACAATTATGTCACCACAGTGTCACCAGTGTGTCACAATTATGTCGTTATAGTGTCATCAGTCTCACCACTGTGTCACCATTATGTCACCATTGTGTCACCATTGTGTCACCGAGTCAGTTATTCTTTTTGATACACTTGACAGCAACGTTCTTCCATACAAACTCCAACAAGTAGACAAACCCACTGAAAACCATTGCTTTAATTTTCACTCTTACTTTATTTAGTTATGTCACTTGTCATATTACATGATTCCTCCTTTGTTTACCCAAAACACTGACTGATAGTAATATATTAAGAAACAAATTGAATTTTTTAATACTTCATTATATTACAGACTAGTGCTTACTCGTGATTTCATCTTGGATTCTTGCAGCTTATTATGCTTACTTTGTGCTGTGATACTGAAATGACTGGATCCTGTTGGTCCCTACTCTATGTTGTTTGTGCAGGGCGTCCCCACTGACAGCTGGAGGATCTCACGCGTCAACGAGAACTATGAATTAAGTGACACATACCCGGCCATTGTGAGTCTTATTTCTTGCTTGAAGCTGTCTACTCAGTTTAGCCCATCACGAATTTGATTCTTTGATGTCCAGATATGTAATGTGTGTGTGTCAGGCATAGGGCAATTAACATGAGTAATTAATTAACTAAATTACAATTAACTAAGACATTTTCCAATTAAATAAACCTCGTACATTTATCAGGTAAATTAAATTAACCTCCAACATTTTTTAATTTAATTAGCAATTAACTGGATTAACAATTAACTTTAATTAGATTAACAATTAAATTTGGTGTTTAAAAAATTCTTGATTAGCTTCATACATGTAGATTAATTTGTATTTGTTTAAGTTTAAGCACATGATGGAAGTCATTTATAATATAAAACACATTTGGCAGCAGTCTGCTAAAGATGAATTACCTTTACACATATTGATGTGGTATCACCCATGTACGTGAGTACCCCTATGTATGTACAGAGATACAGTTAAGACATTTGTCTGCTTGAATGTTTACTTTAAATAGAGTTGTTCAGAAGCCATGGTTAGCCATCAGTAACATATTAATCTCTGTGCTTTTAACATGTTACTCTGTGTTAACAGTTCTCTATGCTTTTAACATGTTACTCTGTGTTACAGTTCTCTATGCTATTAACATGTTACTCTGTGTTACAGTTCTCTATGCTTTTAACATGTTACTCTGTGTTACAGTTCTCTATGCTTTTAAGAAGTTACTATGTGTTACATTTCTCTATGCTTTTAACATGTTACTCTGTGTTACAGTTCTCTATGCTTTTAATAAGTTACTATGTGTTACAGTTCTCTATGCTATTAACATGTTACTCTGTGTTACAGTTCTCTATGCTTTTAACAAGTTACTATGTGTTACAGTTCTCTATGCTTTTAACAAGTTACTATGTGTTACAGTTCTCTATGCTTTTATTATGTTACTCTGTGTTACAGTTCTCTGTGCTTTTAACGTGTTACTCATGTGTGTTACAGTTCTCTGTGCCAGCGACTGCCACAGATGACGACTTGAGATATGTGGCTTCGTTCCGTAGTCGCTCTCGCATACCGGTGAGTGTCTGCCATGAGTCAGAATTGTGAGTCAGTGCTGTAAATCAGAGCACTGCGACTGTGAGGTCGTGGTCTGTGTAGATACTGTTATGGTCAGTGTAGGTGATGTCATGGTCTGTGTAGATACTGTCATGGTCTGTGTAGATACTGTTATGGTCTGTGTGCAGAGCTGGGACGTAACGAAGTACAAGTACTTCGTTACTGTACTTGAGTAGAAAAGTTTACTTTTCGTGAGTAACGAAGTACATTTTTTAAGGAGTACTTTTACTTGTAACGAAGTACAAATGTGTGTACTTTTCATAAATGTAACGAAGTATCCATAATTTAAAGTTAAAAAGTTGGAGCTCCAAAAATATTAGTAACGAACGATAATGCCTGAAGCCCGGAACTGGTTTTCCCCAGCATATATCTATAAATAGATATCAGCCGGAGCAACAACTGGTAGTCTTTTCTGATTGGCCTATCATTGCCATTACCAGGCATGATCACCAGGTGGCGTGAATATAGCCAAGATTATATGATGTCATTCACGTTCAAAGATTTATTATGGAAGGATCAGCTGAAAATGATCATTTGCAGCATCCATTGCCATACTTATCCAGTATGTTTGAGATTAAGTCAGTTCACGGGGCTACTGTTAAGTTGATCTGTCTGTTGTGTGCGCCGATATGCCAGATCTGTTGATCACCTTCGAACCTTCCTTACACACGTGGTCGGTAAATTATTAGTGTTAGACTTACGCAGGTAAAAGGTATTCTTGCCTCAATTTTGCTGTGCAAATATATTACACCATAACATGTCGTTATTTGTACAAAAGGTGCAAGTGCATTTAATATGAACAAGATATGTTCTTAGATTTAGGTTCGAGCTATTAGTGACCTGAATAACGTCCCGAATTGCATTAGTGATAAACGCATGTCGAAATTCACACATTATCGCCCCAAAACATTCCCTTAGCTGTGACAATTTAAACTGCTAATGGTTACTCAGATTTATCTTAATAATAAAATAAGTATTGTTAGGGCCTATAAATGTTGTTTATATGTATTCTTGGTTCATATTTTCAATATTTGTCTCACATATTGAACCTCAGGCCTGGTCGTAGACAATATTTAATGTTCACTGTACACACTACTGAATAGGGTATTACCATTATTTTATTTCTTTTGTCACTGTCTTGCATAGTATGTATAGTTTGTTTGAGGAGCCAGCCTGTCTCTGTATCCTGCTGAGGATCCTGTCCTGTTCAATGAAGTGTTTGTTTTGTACACTACGGAATTTACTTGTTTGTTTGCAGTGGGTGACCATGTCAACAGTTTTTTAGAAAAGTACTTTTGCATTTACTTCAAGTACATTTGTTTACTTTTTACTTGTACTTCAAGTACATTTTTCAAAAAGTACTTTTACTTTTACTTGAGTAGCTTTTTCCAAAGTTACTTGTACTTTTACTCAAGTACAAAATAAATGTACTTGTTACAGCTCTGTCTGTGTGGGTGATGTCATGGTTTGTGTAAGTGCTGACGTGGTCTGTTTAGGTGATGTCATGGTCTGTGTAGATACTGTCATGGTCTGTGTAGATACTGTTATGGTCTGTGTGGGTGATGTCATGGTTTGTGTAAGTGCTGTCGTGGTCTGTTTAGGTACTGTCATGGTCTGTGTAAGTGCTGTCGTGGTCTGTTTAGGTACTGTCATGGTCTGTGTCGATACTGTCATGGTCTGTGTAGATACTGTCATGGTCTGTGTAGATACTGTCATGGTCTGTGTAGATACTGTCATGGTCTGTGTAAGTACTGTCATGGTCTGTGCAGATACAGTCATGGTCTGTGTATATACTGTCATGGTCAGTGTAGGTGATGTCATGGTCTGTGTGGGTGATGTCATGGTCTGTGTAAGTGCTGTCGTGGTCTGTGTATGTACTGTCATGGTCTGTGTAAGTGCTGTCATGGTCTGTGTAGATACTGTCATGGTCTGTGTAGATACTGTCATGGTCTACAGGGTGCAAGTAGTCCGTTGGACTGGCTGACTCAGAGAAACAACTAGTCCTAATATTGTTTTACTAGCTCTTAAAAATAAATGTGTCAGGTACCACCATACTGTACATATATATATATATATATATGACAGTTATGGCACATAATAAAACTAAAAGTGACTTTATTTCATAAAGAAAACACGCTGTTTCTCATTTCAGTTAAATGTTCAACTAAATATGTCATTAATACACACAAATACATGTGATTTCATAGATCCAGTTGCAGTCATCAGAAGAAATGACTTTAGTTTAATCAGGGGCAGCAAACGGCAGTGGTGGAACGGGCGGTGCCAGCAGAATTTGAAGCCTGACGCCGATAGCGACGAAGGACCAACATTGTCGAACTAAGTTGCAGCATTTGGCCTATACTTTTCATTAGCGTTTCCGTTCCTGAAGCCAACTGAACAATCAATAGCATTGCTGGCGTTTGGTAACTTGCTAAAATAATCACCTGATGCGGGAATAATGCATCTATGATGGGATAGCACGTAACTATGTCTGTAACCCACGCAGGTATGTTTGTCCATGTCGCTCATCACTCATGGTCGCTAGGCGGCACTACCTATCCTAACCAGATGTAAACAGTTGCCATTTATATTCTCCATGTTCAGCAAGTTTCCTATTCGACAGTCGTATGGAATATTTAGCTGTGTGTGATAATTCCGTCGCAACACCCAGCTATCATGTACACAGCGTAAATTAATTCACATAATCACAGCTAGTCTGATGGGACTGCTCCTCTAAACATGGACTAGTCCGGTCACTGAAACTACTTGTCCAGGACGACCGGAGTGGCCTTATTTCGCAGCCTGGGTCTGTGTAGATACTGTCATGGTCTGTGTAGGTGCTATGGTGGTCTGTGGAGATACTGTCTTGGTCTGTGTAAGTACTGTCATGGTCTGTGTAGATTCTGTCATGGTATGTGTAGGTGTTGTCGTGGTCTGTGTAGGTGCTGTCATGGTCTGTGTAGATACTGTCATGGTCTGTGTAGATACTGTCATGGTATGTGTAGGTGTTGTCATGGTCTGTGTAGGTGCTGTCATGGTCTGTGTAGATACTGTCATGGTCTGTTTAAATACTGTCATGGTATGTGTAGGTGTTGTCATGGTCTGTGTAGGTGCTGTCATGGTCTGTGTAGATACTGTCATGGTATGTGTAGATGCTGCAGAGTTTTTGTTAAGAGGCGGAACCCGGGTAATTTACCTGGTTTTGGCGATCTATGTACCCAGCTATCGAGAACAGAGAATGGAAGCTTTTTAATATCACTGCTTTCGAGTGCCTTTGCGTTACAGATTTTGCTGTACATCGTCTATAAGTTCCAGAAACAGTTCCGCGTATCAATGATGATTACGACATATTGCAACAAAACAGCACGGTCAATGACTGTCATTTGTGCGTTAATGAATGACACAGTTCGTGTCCCAGCTTTCTGGTTTGTGTCGTTCCTCTGAATTGACTTCCCACAATTCTTAGCATTATTTGTTATTCCCAATAGAGTATTTCATAGACAGGTGCCCCTGGCAAACCGTTCAGCAACTATGTAGATGTAGCGACATTATTTCACAAATTAAAACAGTCTAAGACTAAGCTAAGAAGCAGAAATGTTAGAAATCATGGAATATAGCCAGTATGGTCTGTAGGTGTTGTCATGATCTGTATAGACACTCTCATGGTCCGTAGGTGCTGTCGTGGATCCACCCTGAGAGTCTGGCCACCATCACGCGGTCGAGTCAGCCTCTGGTGGGTGTGGCTGGAAAGAGGAGCAAGGACGATGAACGCTACATACAGATGATCATGGACGCCAACGCCCAGTCCCACAAACTCTACATCATGGATGCCCGGCCGAGTGTCAACGCTGTTGCCAACAAGGTAGGTTATTTTGAACCATTTCCTTGTGCTTTCTGTATACAAGCCCAGGCTTTGACCGGTAACATGACCTCCGCCTGGCATCCTGCTGACTGAAACATAGTCATCAAGAGAATGCTCATCAAACTTCGAGTTATATAAATGAGTGAGTGAGTGAGTGAGCAAGCGAGAGAAAGAGGGAGACAGAGAGTGACAGAGAGTCAGAGAGTCAGTGTGTATGTGTATGCGTGTGTTGCCAGGCGCAGGGCTGTGAGAGTGAATGTTACTGATACATCTGTATGTTGTTGCCAGGCACAGGGCTGTGAGAGTGAATGTTACTGATACATCTGTATGTTGTTGCCAGGCACAGGGCTGTGAGAGTGAATGTTACTGATACATCTCTATGTTGTTGCCAGGCACAGGGCTGTGAGAGTGAATGTTACTGATACATCTGTATGTTGTTGCCAGGCACAGGGCTGTGAGAGTGAATGTTACTGATACATCTGTATGTTGTTGCCAGGCACAGGGCTGTGAGAGTGAATGTTACTGATACATCTCTATGTTGTTGCCAGGCACAGGGCTGTGAGAGTGAATGTTACTGATACATCTCTATGTTGTGGCCAGGCACAGGGCTGTGAGACTGAATGTTACTGATACATTTCTATGTTGTTGCCAGGCGCGAGGTGGGGGCTATGAGAGTGAAGACACATACCAGAACGCGGAGTTAGTCTTCCTTGACATTCACAACATCCATGTGATGAGAGAAAGGCAAGTTCTACTCACTCAACGAAAAAATAGCATAAAACAACGTACTATAATCTGTATTGCTTCTTAAAAAGATTGCAAAGAAATTGTTAACAATGTTTTTAAGTAATAATTATACAATTATCAAACGGGAAAAGATGGCACATCACAAAATTGCCAGTGTGTTCAAAAGCCTAGCTCTTTGGATAGTAAGATGCAATCTGTTAAGTAAGTAATCATCAAGGGGCCATTCAATATAATTTTCCTGGCATGGTTGTTGCGAATTGTGTACATTTTCATCTGATGAAATGTGTCGTAAACAAACACAAATAAAGCAGTCTGACATTGACTGTTATTATAATGATACTTTTCATTAAAATGCTTTCACGCAATAATTTTTTGTTACCCACAAAACATGAGGAATGGAGTCCTCTGTATGGCAAATGAATGGATCTGTTTCTAAAAGTAAATCCTGTCCCAAGGTGACGCCACTATAATAATAATAATAATAATCTTTATTGATACATAATGTTAAGTATATCACAGATGTAGCAGTAACATGAAACATGTATACATTACGTATCAAATGGAACGAAGCAACACATTGCTTGTGTTCCTTATTCATGTCATATATGCAATGAAATCTATGATTCGTGTAAAAAAAAATAAAAAAATAAAAACATCTTCATAATAAACTAACAATTTATTTAATAATGCATTATACGAGGACCGTAAGTCTGAATATCAGGTACATCTTAACATGACATCATTATGCGAGTACCGTAACACTGAACATCAGGTACATCTTAACATGACAACATTACACGAGTACCGTAACACTGAACACCAGGTACATCTTAACACTACAACATTATACGAGTACCTAACACTGAACACAGGGTACATCTTAACATGACAAAATTACATTAAAGCAGCATTTAGCATATGTTTCCTAGAATTAGACGCTTGGTCCTTTGTTTGAACATATGAATAGATGTACAATATTGTAAATAGTTATTTGTAATAAATGTATTCCAGATTTTAGGACCAACATAAGCCAAAGACAGTTGTCTACAATTAGTCTTGCAGAATGGTATTTTATATGTTACTTCCTGTCTTGTATTATATTTATGTGTGGATATTTGCAGGACAAATACATCATGATATATATCTGGCAACATACCCCTATTATGCTTGTACATTAGAATACAGCATAAATATTTATTTACGTCATAAATATTCATTATTTGATAAGATGTAAATAAAGGCTGCGTATGTTCAATAAATCCTACATGACTTATTACACGCAAAACTCGTTTTTGGAGTAAATGAATTTTAGCAAGGTATATATTCGGGGCCCTTCCCCAGACGACATTACAATAAGTAATATATGGGTATATAAACATGTAATACAGGTTTAACAATGATTTGTTATCTAATTTGTTTGTCACCTTTTTTATAATACCAATATTCTTAGAAATTTTATTTGATATATATTTAATGTGTGTGCTCCAATTCAATGTATTATTTATAAGCAAACCCAAAAACTTTATCTCATGTACAGTGTTAATTTGTATGCCGTCTATGCAAATGTTATTACACCTCTCTCTTATACTGATCGTATTACTAAAGGTCACTGTGTGAGTTTTCTGTATATTCAAAGAAAGTTTATTAATGTTAAGCCATAAAGATAGTTTTTTATTTCAGAGTTCAAAACATTTTCCATTTCATCTATATTGTTGCCTTGTATAAAGATGCTCGTGTCATCAGCAAACATAATGGTAAACGTTGAGTCAGATAAAGTAGATAAATCATTTATATAGATAAGAAAGAGTAAAGGTCCCAGAATTGAACCCTGCGGAACACCACATGTTATGTTTTTAAGGGAAGATTTTGTTCCATAAAATTTTACTCGTTGTTGTCTGTTACTTAAAAAGTTACGAATCCATTGGAGTATATTTCCTCTGATTCCATAATGTGTTAATTTTCTCAATAATATATTATGATTAACGGTATCAAAGGCTTTGGCTAAATCCAGAAATAACCCAATTACGTGCTCTTTGGTATCAATTGCCTTACTAATTTTGTCAATTAGCAGTGAAATAGCCATATCAGTAGAATATCCTTTCCTAAATCCAAATTGGGAATTAGACAAGATGTTATGTTTCATTATGTAATTCATTAATCTATTGTACATTAATCTTTCAAAAACCTTTGAAAATACAGGCAAGACAGAAATAGGCCTGTAATTATTAATTAATGATGTATCGCCATTTTAAAAAACAGGAACTATATCAGCTATTTTTAGTTGATCAGGAACATATCCTTGATCAAATGATAAATTTACAATGTAACTTAAAGGATCAAGTAGGTTGGAGAAGGCCTGTTTGACAATAATAGGTTTTATGCCATCCCATCCAGGACTAGAGTTTTTAAAATTCTTAATAATTCCCTTTATCTCATCTGGTGTGGTTGGCGACAAATACATTGAATTTGTATAGACTCCTTGGAGGTATTCATCAGGTCTCTCTGATATGACTGGTATTTTATCAGCCAGTTCTGGACCTATACTTGTAAAATATTCATTAAATGTATCAGCTATGCATTTTTTTTTTTGTTAATTTACCGTCAATTAGTAATTTGTCATTAGATAAAAATGCTTCCTTCCTTCCTATAATACTCTTTAAGACTATCCAGGTTTTTTTTAAATTACCCTTGTGCTGTTGAAGCTCATGTCGATAGTATTCTCTTTCTGCTACAGTAATAAGACAATTTATTTTATTTCTATATCTTTTATAATTAGTTTCATTGAAGACAGTCGGTTTTTTCAAGTAATACATATACAATTTGTTTTAGTTCTAATGGAGTGTCGGAGTCCCATAGTAATCCACGGTTTATGTTTTCTTTTCCTAATAGTTGTGTTAGCTAACGGAAATGAATTATTGTATGCAACTAATATCTCATTAATGAATACAGAATAACATTCTTGTGGATCTCTGCATGCATAAACGTCATCCCAGCATATTTTATCTATACTCTCTTTGAATGTAGCAGTAGTCTGCGCATTATATATTCTAGTCGCTATTGTCATTTCTACCTTTGTGCTATCAGTATGTTTAGTGAGCAAAAATATTGGTAGGTGGTCAGAAATATCTGTATATATTATTCCATGCAATTGATAATTTGCACCAATTAAATCATTGCTGTATATATTATCGATGACAGTGGCAGTTGTTGCTGTTATTCTAGTAGGCTTGCTGATAAGGGGTATAAATGCCTGTTGGAACATTGCATCTATGTAATCTTGAGTTTCCGTGTGACTACCATAATTAAGTAGATTAATGTTAAAGTCACCCATTATGTAACACTGTTTATTATCAACATTGAGAGTTTGTATAATATTGATAACATGTTCTGTGAAAGCAGTAATGTTTGTATTAGGTGGTCGATAGACAACACCTACAGTTGTTTTGTTATTGCATGTCTTAGACCGAGTCTTGATTTCAATAAAAACGCATTCCAGATATTCAGTTATGACACTCATTTCTGGTAATTCAGTACACTCAAGGGACTTACGAACATATAAGGATACACCACCTCCCTTCTTGGAGGGCCTAGTCAAATGTATACTTTTGTACTCTGGCAATTCATACAGATCAAGATTGTCATTATGTAACCAAGTTTCGCTTAGACCGATGACCGAGAACCTGTTATCGATCAGTGACAAGAAATCACCCAATTTGCTAATGTTCTTTGGCAAGCTACGGATATTTAAATGCATAAGTGAAAACTCTTCATCAGAGATATTATTTCTTGTTATAACTTCATTTATATCATCCTCAAGATAATATTTAGTATTTACAAAGCTATCTGTTGTGAGTAAATTACAATCGGGATCTATATTCAGCATTGCAGCATTGCCAGTTTCA
Source organism: Paraescarpia echinospica (assembly GCA_020002185.1). NCBI lineage: Eukaryota > Metazoa > Annelida > Polychaeta > Sabellida > Siboglinidae > Paraescarpia > Paraescarpia echinospica. The sequence goes on from CM034543.1 coordinate 3,468,497, forward strand.
TAATCTTGTACATCACCTAAGGTAGTATTACGTAATTGGCTCATAGCAATGAAATGCAGTATATACATACATATTCACACGGTACACAATAATGCTTCTATAGCTGCATATAACATTTACAGACCGTTTTATAAAAAACAACGTTATGTGACATCTGTTAAGTTGTAGTAGGTTAGTTAGAATACATGATATGTATCGATAACATATAGTAATAAAGTATATATGAGTAATTAAATAAGACACGAACCATATGTAGAATACGAAGGTGTCCATGAATGAGTCCATGAATGGTACAGTCCCTATGTGAACAAGCACCATGATAGGCCGACTAGAGATACAAAATATCCACCGTGACTTGGGCCAATGTCCAACGCAATTACAGTGCATTTAGTTCATCATCTCGACTGACGGTTTTGATTGTTCCCTTTAGGTCCTTTATGACAATCCTTCCATCATACGACCAACAGTCGAGAATCTTGTGCTGTTTCTTTAATGTCCGGCACAAGAACAGTAGTCTTGCTCTCTTCTGGGTGAGATCTTCCGATATGTAGACATTTGATCGTTTAGTGCGTAGCCGTTTTCGAGCTTTAATGAAGTCATTCTTCGATTTATAGTCTTTGAACTGGACTATTATTTGGCGCGAGTGGTTTTTGTTTGTGGCGGATTTTCTTGGCCCAATCCTATGGGCCCTGTTGATATGGTCCATTTTTAATGGCATGTCCATATCGTTAAACAAGTCAGTGATAATCTTATCAATTTGTTCACCGTCTTTGTTTTCAACTATTCCTGTAATGCGTACCGAGGACCGACGGCTGTACTGCTCCAGATTATCAACAGCTTGCTCAAGTTGTTCAATTCGTGCATCCTTGTCTGTCAACTCCTTTTCAAGATTTTCGAGCCTTCTATTTATTTTGTCAGCAACTATTGTAGCAATCCGGGTAGCAAGGGCCGCGATTACGTCATCGTCACTTAGCGCTAGCTTGATTTGTTCTACAAGTTCAACGGTGGTCGAGGTCGGTCTCTTCTTGCTCATTGTTGCTGGTGGTTGTCTGTTACGCAATAGTAGGGTCTAATCACAGGCTAAGCAGCAAACGTTGGCGGTTTTGAGCGTGTCGTGGGCGACAATATGGTTGTTACACGATCCGATATATTTTACCGGCGTGCAAGCTCAAGAAAATATCACAATTTAACACCCACCGCGTTCCTGAGTGTCCACTAGTCGACCTTGTTCACTTCAGCAAAAACACGGGACCTTTCAGAGCATTTCTCTTACATTCTCACCCCCAAATCGAGGAGTGCGAAGAAATCGTGCAGTCTGACCATGGCACACCTTCTGACTATTGCACTGATAACAGAGGTTCCATGTGGGGTTTACCAAACTTGGTACCATATTATATACCTACTCAGTCTTCAGCCATAGTTATTTTAAATACACGTGTATAAGCCTTTGGTGGTTGTTATTGTGAATGCTACATCAGCTACAGTATCATTACATTGAATGCTACATCAGCTACAGTATCATTACATTGAATGCTACATCAGCTACAGTATCATTACATTGAATGCAACATCAGCTACAGTATCATTACATTGAATGCTACATCAGCTACAGTATCATTACATTGAATGCTACATCAGCTACAGTATCATTACATTGAATGCTACATCAGCTACAGTATCATTACATTGAATGCTACATCAGCTACAGTATCATTAGATTGAATGCTACATCAGCTACAGTATCATTACATTGAATGCTGCAATATCTTAAAGAGTGAAATTGAATGCATCATCGTCAAATTTGTTCCCTTAAAAAACACAGGAAACGGTCCAAAAAGAAACACTAACCGAAAGAAGCCATTAGAAAAATTAAGTATAAACAAATGATGTGGAAGTCATATAGACGTACTGGATATGACGAAGACTACAACATTTATAAAGAAGAACTAAACCAAGCTACAGCTGAAATTAGAAATTCAAAGAGAAGCTATGAACATAAATTAGCTTGTAATATAAAACATGACAGCAAGAGTTTTTATGCATATGTTCGAAGCAAACAGAAAGTTCAGGATAAGGTCGGTCCTCTAGAAGATAGTGCTGGAAATATAAGATCAGAAGGATTCTTAATGGCAGAAGACCTAAATGAGTATTTTAGTTCAGTGTTTACCAGAGAAGACACTAGTTCACTGCCAGTACCAGAGGCTAAGTTCAAGGGGGCAGAATCAGACTATTTAAGACAGTTAATTGTAACCCCAGAAATGGTAGCTAAGAAAATTAGGGCTATGAAGGATAATAAATCACCTGGAGTGGATGGTATTCCACCCAAACTACTATTGGAAATTGTAGAACAAATTAGCATACCGCTTGCAACAGTTTTCAACTTTTCATTAGAAGAGGGAGTGGTTCCTTTAGAATGGAAAGAAGCAAACATTATACCGTTATTTAAAAAAGGTTCGAGAAACAAGTCAAATAATTATAGACCAGTTAGTTTAACATCGGTGATTTGTAAATTATTAGAAAGACTAATTAAAAATCACATGGTGGATTTTCTTGTTAAACATAACTTAATAAACCCATCTCAACATGGGTTTCTAAAAGCGAGGTCATGCTTAACAAATATGTTGTGTTTTTTTGAAGATATCACTAAGTGGGTAGATTATGGATCACCAGTAGATATCATCTACTTAGATTTTCAAAAAGCTTTCGACAAAGTGCCACATCAAAGATTACTGCTTAAACTAAAGGCCCATGGCATAGGAAATGGTATCATTAACTGGATAGAAAAATGGCTGATTGACAGAAGACAACGGGTAGTTGTTGATGGGGAGGCTTCAAACTGGAAATAAGTTTTGAGAGGGGTTCCACAGGGATCAGTACTGGGACCTATATTATTCTTAATATATATAAACGATTTGGACGATGATATAGCTAGCAAGGTGTTGAAATTTGCAGATGATACAAAAGTGTTTAGAAGGATTAAAAGTGATGGAGATAGACAGCATTTACAAGATGATCTTGACAGGTTGATCAAATGATATGAAAAGTGGCAAATGTTGTTCAGTTTTGGGAAGTGTAAATGCCTTCACACAGGACATGGGAGCGAATATGTAGAATATAGAATGGGGGGAACTGTACTAAGTACTACTATAAAAGAAAAAGACTTAGGGCTGACAATTAGTGCTGACATGAAGGTGTCAGAGCAGTGTGGAATTGCAGCTTCAAAAGGAAATCAAATCCTTGGATTGATTAGGCGAAATATAGCATATAAAGAAAAAGAACTAATAATACCGCTGTACAAAACAATAGTTAGGCCTCATTTAGAATATTGTAAACAAGCGGGGAGGCCATACCGCAAGAAGGACATAGGTATGCTAGAAAGAGTACAGAGGAGAGCGACTAAAATGATACCAAAACTGAGGGATCTTAGTTATGAAAAACACCTAAAAGAATGTGGTTTAACAACACTAGAGACCAAGAGATTGAGAGGAGATCAGATAAAATATTGAATGGTTATGAAAATATTGATAGAAATATGTTTTTTTCAGTTAAGAAAGAGAAAGACTAGAGGACATGAAGTTACATTAGTAAAGGAGCAGTGTAGATTAGACGTAAGAAAGTTCTCATTTTCACAAAGGACTGTGAATGAATGGAATAGATTATCTGATGATTGTGTGGGTGCTAGTAGTGTGAATATGTTTAAAAATAAAATCGACACATACCTCAGAAGGGCTGGATATGTGTAGATAAAAGGGTTGGACTCTCGATAAGCCAAAGGGCCATCTAGAGTTAATTCTCTGGATGGCAATCTTGTTAAATCTTGTTAAATTGTTACATAGAGACGTGTCTCAATCCGAATTGGAATTAACAACTAATTTAGGGGAAGGAATTGGTCTGAAAATTAGAACTTTCTGTACTGTTAGTACATTTATTACTAACAGGAAACTGTTGATGATTGTGAATCATCCCTAAGAAGGAATATATCCTTGTTGCAGTTTACGCAAGTTGAAGGACATCTGTTTCCCAACGATAGACGATGCCCACTGGCTGTCTAACATAGAGGCAACCCACTGGCTCGACCACATCAAGGTCAGTTTAACCGTATACCCATTGACTTGACCACATCAAGGTCAGTTTAACCCTATGCCCACTGACTCGACCACATTAAGGTCAATTTAACCCCGTGCCCACTGGCTCAACCACATCAAGGTCAGTTTAACCCTATACCCATTGACTTGACCACATCAAGGTCAGTTTAACCCTATACCCATTGACTTGATCACATCAAGGTCAGTTTAACCCTATACCCACTGGCTCAACCACATCAAGGTCAATTTAACCCTATGCCAACTGGATGTCTAACAGAGGCAACCCACTGGCTCGACCACATCAAGGCCAGTTTAACCCTATACCCACTGGCTAGATTACATCAGGGTCAGTTGAACCCTATAGCCACTGGCTAGATCACATCAAGGTCAGTTTAACCCTATACTCACTTGCTAGATTACATCAGGGTCAGTTTAACCCTATAGCCACTGGCTAGATCACGTCAAGGTCAGTGTAACCCTATACCCACTGACTTGACCACATCAAGGTCAGTTTAATCCTATACTGTGTGTATGTGCATGTGTGTAAATCAATGTGTATACATAATGTCATCCAAAGGACGGGCATTTTTGCTAGGTACTGAAATGCTCAAACACAGTTATTATGATCCGTTATTGCAACTGTTAAAATCTTCTATTAATGATGCAGCAAATCCTGGCTGGTGCGGTGCGCATCGCAGACAAAGTAGAGAGCAGCAAGACCTCAGTGCTGGTGCACTGTAGCGACGGTTGGGACAGGACAGCTCAGGCAAGTAACACACTTCTAGTAACACGTTTCTAGTAACACACTTCTAGTAACATACTTCTTGCGAAACATTTCAAGTTACACCAGAAGTAAAAATTTCAAATAACACTAAAAGTAACACACTTCAAGTAATACTTCTGGTAACACTCTTTCTAATAATGCATTTCTTGGAAAACATTTCAGGTAACAATAAAAGTAACACACTTCAAGTAACATACTTCATGTAACATAATTCAAATAACACGTACACTTCATGTAACACATTTCAAGTATCACATTTCGAGTAACACACTTCTAATAACACACTTCGAGTAACACACTTCAAGCAACACACAAACAACTGTTTTTGTGATTCAAGCCAGTTTACATATGCATTCTGGGATGACATGTGCACTCTGTCACCTGTGGAATGACATGCAGTCTGTCACCTGTGGAATGACATGCAGTCTGTCACCTGTGGAATGACATGTGCACTCTGTCACCTGTGGAATGACGTGCTGTCTGTCACCTGTGGAATGACGTGCAGTCTGTCACCTGTGGATTGACGTGCAGTCTGGCACCTGTGGAATGACATGCAATCTGTCACCTGTGGATTGACATGCAGTCTGTCACCTGTGGAATGACATGCACTCTGTCACCTGTGGATTGACGTGCAGTCTGGCACCTGTGGAATGACATGCAATCTGTCACCTGTGGATTGACATGCAGTCTGTCACCTGTGGAATGACATGCACTCTGTCACCTGTGGATTGACGTGCAGTCTGGCACCTGTGGAATGACATGCAATCTGTCACCTGTGGATTGACATGCAGTCTGTCACCTGTGGAATGACATGCACTCTGTCACCTGTGGAATGACATGCAGTCTGTCACCTGTGGAATGACATGCAGTCTGTCACCTGTGGATTGACATGCAGTCTGTCACCTGTGGAATGACATGCAGTCTGTCACCTGTGGAATGACATGCACTCTGTCACCTGTGGAATTGACATGCAGTCTGTCACCTGTGGAATGACATGCAGTCTGTCACCTGTGGAATGACATGCACTCTGTCACCTGTGGAATGACATGCAGTCTGTCACCTGTGGAATTGACATGCAGTCTGTCACCTGTGGATTGACATGCACTCTGTCACCTGTGGAATGACATGCAGTCTTTCACCTGTGGAATGACATGGACTCTGTCACCCATGCGGAGTCTGACACTGTGTCTGTGTGCCTACAGTTGACGGCCCTGTCTCTGCTGATGTTGGATCCGTACTACCGCACCATCCATGGCTTTGAGGTGCTCATTGAGAAGGAGTGGGTCAGCTTTGGGCACAAGTTTGCTCAGGTTTGTGTGGAAGATGTCTCTGGTGTTTTTAGATACTGTAACCTGTAGTGGGCTCATTGCTGCATGGGGTAGATAAATGATAGACATGGTGAACATACAAGACTAGGGGATGATCAAACTGAATGCACCAATGTGTCACACATATATGAACACTTGTAGGATGTTGCCCCCTCTCCTTCCGTTTAAGCAAAAGTTTTAAAAAAAATTTGCCAGGTCTAGTACATTTTAAATAGAATTTATTGTTTTGAAACAAAAAATATGTTAATTGAAACAGAATTTGCCTTTTTTAAATGGAATTAAAGCAGAATTTGCATTTTTTTTAAATTAGTGTCCCCATATATTGCATACATGAACCAGTTTCCAGTGACCAGCAGGGGACAGCTGACACAGTTTACAACAATCATAGAAAACACAGTATTGCGAACAATCGTATGAACCCTTAACTCACAGGGAGTTATAAAGAAGTACAAGGGATGAATCCCTGAAATTTTGGCACCCAAGATGGAAAGCATCTAGGAGTAGCTTAACAGTTATAAGTAGTATAAACATACACAGATACACTAACCTGATTATAGTCAAATATGGTAACATTATATGAACTGTGGTTTTGTGAAGTGGGTCTAAATAAGCAAAGTATTTTTAGAGTAACGCTCTAGGTGCCAACGGGTTCCACTTTTTCAAATAATAAAAACCAACTCATGTATGCAGACACATCCACGCACGCATGCACGCATACACACGCACACATCCACACATTCACATACCCACCCACACACATGCACGCACACACCCATACACCCACGCACGTACCCACACACGCATGCACGCATCCACGCACGCACCCACACACGCACGCACGCACGCATCGACACATGCATGCACACATACACACACACATACACACACATACATACACACATACACATGTACATACACACACACACACATACACACACACACAAACGTTTGTTAGGGTTAAGACAGATTAGAAAATACTACTAAAATAAAAGATGCCTGTATAAGGACAGTGGCCATTCACTTCACCGTGTCCAGTCTGTCTGTTTGTTGTTTGCAGCGGGTCGGTCACGGAGAAGACAAACACTCAGACGCTGACCGCTCGCCCGTCTTCCTCCAGTTTATCGACTGTGTCTGGCAGGTCACGAGACAGGTGGGTCATAGGTCAGGTCATGACACTGGTGGGTCATGGGCAGGTGTGTCATAGGTCAGGTCATGACACTGGTGGGTCATATGTAAGGTCAAGAGGCAAGTGGGTCATAGGTCAGGTCATGAGACAGGTGGGTCATATATCAGATCACAAGACAGGTGAGTCATAAGTGAGGCCGCAAAACCAGTACACCCTAATGGTTCAGTCATGCAAAAATCTTCTTTTTGTATTGCACTTTTGGCTTCCTTGGTAATGTTGTCTGAAACTCCTGGACTGTACTGTTTGTCAACCCTTTAGACCATAGCTGGTTTTTTAAAGTTCTCGTTTCCCCACTTATTTAACCTGAAACATGAAAATGTGAAATCCACACATTCAAAAGTAATTTCTGTTTTCAAAACCATTCACAAGATGGCACCACCACACAATGCAGTATTACACATTTGTTTGGGCTGAGTTTCGCTGTTTTGGAGTGTCAGTCTACGAGTGAGTTTGGCTGATTTGGAGTGTCAGTCTACGAGTGAGTTTGGCTGATTTGGAGTGTCAGTCTACGAGTGAGTTTGGCTGATTTGGAGTGTCAGTCTATGAGTGAGTTTGGCTTATTTGGAGTGTCAGTCTACGAGTGAGTTTGGCTGATTTGGAGTGTCAGTCTACGAGTGAGTTTGGCTGATTTGGAGTGTCAGTCTACGAGTGGGTTTGGCTGATTTGGAGTGTCAGTCTACGAGTGGGTTTGGCTGATTTGGAGTGTCAGTCTACGAGTGGGTTTGGCTGATTTGGAGTGTCAGTCTACGAGTGGGTTTGGCTGATTTGGAGTGTCAGTCTACGAGTGAGTTTGGCTGATTTGGAGTGTCAGTCTACGAGTGGGTTTGGCTGATTTGGAGTGTAAGTCTACGAGTGGGTTTGGCTGATTTGGAGTGTCAGTCTACGAGTGACTTTGGCTGATTTGGAGTGTCAGTCTACGAGTGAGTTTGGCTGATTTGGAGTGTCAGTCTACGAGTGAGTTTGGCTGATTTGGAGTGTCAGTCTACGAGTGAGTTTGGCTGACTTGGAGTGTCAGTCTACGAGTGGGTTTGGCTGATTTGGAGTGTAAGTCTACAAGTGGGTTTGGCTGATTTGGAGTGTCAGTCTACGAGTGACTTTGGCTGATTTGGAGTGTCAGTCTACGAGTGAGTTTGGCTGATTTGGAGTGTCAGTCTACGAGTGAGTTTGGCTGATTTGGAGTGTCAGTCTACGAGTGGGTTTGGCTGATTTGGAGTGTCAGTCTACGAGTGAGTTTGGCTGATTTGGAGTGTCAGTCTACTAGTAAGTTTGGCTGATTTGGAGTATCGGTCTACGAGTGAGTTTGGCTGATTTGGAGTGTCGGTCTACGAGTGAGTTTGGCTGATTTGGAGTGTAAGTCTACGAGTGAGTTTGGCTGATTTGGAGTGTCAGTCTACGAGTGGGTTTGGCTGATTTGGAGTGTCAGTCTACGAGTGAGTTTGGCTGATTTGGAGTGTCAGTCTACTAGTAAGTTTGGCTGATTTGGAGTATCGGTCTACGAGTGAGTTTGGCTGATTTGGAGTGTCGGTCTACGAGTGAGTTTGGCTGATTTGGAGTGTAAGTCTACGAGTGAGTTTGGCTGATTTGGAGTGTCAGTCTACGAGTGGGTTTGGCTGATTTGGAGTGTCAGTCTACGAGTGAGTTTGGCTGATTTGGAGTGTAAGTCTACGAGTGGGTTTGGCTGATTTGGAGTGTCAGTCTACGAGTGAGTTTGGCTGATTTGGGGTGTCAGTCTACGAGTGGGTTTGGCTGATTTGGAGTGTAAGTCTACGAGTGAGTTTGGCTGATTTGGAGTGTAAGTCTACGAGTGGGTTTGGCTGATTTGGAGTGTCAGTCTACGAGTGAGTTTGGCTGATTTGGAGTGTCAGTCTACGAGTGAGTTTGGCTGATTTGGAGTGTCGGTCTACGAGTGAGTTTGGCTGATTTGGAGTGTCAGTCTATGAGTAAGTCTAAAGGGTTTTAATTAAATAAATATTCGTTTATAAACATAACACGTGAAATACGTAGTATGAATGTGTAACATTTGAAGCACCAAACAGTTTATTATGCAAGATCACTACAAATCACTGTATGACTGTTGTCTCTTGAGTCTAGCATTCTGTGACTTGTTATGTTGCAGTTTCCGAATGCGTTTGAGTTCAACGAACACTTTCTGATGGTTATCCTGGACCACCTGTACAGCTGTCTCTTTGGAACCTTCCTCGCCAACTGCGATATGCAGCGAGCTAAGGAGGTGAGTAGACCCTACTGACACCTAACACTATCTTATGTCTGTCACTGACATAAGTAGGTAGATCTTACCAACACGTAACAAGATCTTATGTTTGTCACCGACAGAAGTAGACAGACTTTATTAAATGTCATTCTCCAGGATATCATACATTTCATTAAAATCTTCCACTTTGAAACCACATTCTGGGCAAATCACTGACGTTAACATTTTTATTGTGGTTGGCTGATTATGTTTTAACAATGTTGTATTTTAAGCGACTTTGAATTTATAACTGGAGACATGGCCCCATACAAGTAGAATTTATTATATTGTTATTAATAAATGGTTAGTTTATATTAACTCTTAGGTGCATAACACCAAACAGTTGCCTTTTGTTTTCCTTTAAATGCAATACTATCTTATGTATGTCACGGAAATGTTGTCTTCTACTCTTCTCAGAAGTGGTTTGTATTTATAAAAAAAGATAAATCTAATGATATGAATGTGCTGGTAGCTGTGTATGTCTTATATGTAGGGGGTGTGACAAGACAGTGTCCTTGTAGTCATATGGCAACTGTCATTGTGTTGTGTGTAGGGGGTGCATGACAAGACAGTGTCCCTGTGGTCATGTCAGCTGTTATTGTGTTGTGTGTAGGGGGTGCGTGACAAGACGGTGTCCCTGTGGTCATATGTCAACTGCCAACTGGAAGAATTCACAAACCCGCTGTTTGCGCCGTACGTCCACCAGCATGTGTTGTTTCCCGTGGCCAGTCTGCGGCGTATAGAGCTGTGGACGGGCTACTACGTCCGCTGGAACTCTCGCATGAGACCACAGGTGAGCATTGTAATTCGACTCTGTCAGATGGCGCAGTTAGTTCGGGCAGCTCTAATACTGTCACTGTGTCAAAATGATGTGCTAAATTTCTTGAGTAAAGTTTAACACTTTTTTTGTGAGCATTGTGTGTTGTTTATGTTTTATGCGACCCTTTGGTGTGGTTTATAGAAGTTTTATTTGAGGCCTTTGTGTTGTTTTTAAAAGTTTTATGAGAGTTTTGTGTGTTTTTATAGAATTTTTATGTAAGCCTTTTGTGTTGTTTATAGAAGTTTTACAGGAGCTTTGTGTGTTGTTTGTACAGGTTTTTGTATGAGCTAGGTGTGTTGTTTACGTCATTTTTACATAACATTTTTTTACATTTACCCTGTATGTTGTTTATATAATTATTATTACTTGAGCCTTGTGTATTGTTTATAGAATTATTACTCAAGCCTTGTGTTTTATTTATAGATATTTTACGTCAGCTTTGTTTCTCAGGAGCCACTTCATCTGCGGAACCGAGAACTGCTGCAGTTAAAAGCCCAGCTACAGCGCCGCGTCGACGAACTCAGTCTGGAGCTTGATGCAAAGAACGCCAAAACTAACATGACATCATCATCACCAGCTGCCACTGTCCTGTCATCTGTGAATGTCTGATGTGACGTCTGGCATCATCGTCACCAGCCCCCCATAGTCTTGTCATCTGTCAGTGTCTGACGTGATGGCTGGTGTCACCTGTCAGTGTCTGATGTCATAGCTGGTGTCATCTGTCAGTGTCTGACGTGATGGCTGGTGTCACCTGTCAGTGTCTGATGTGATGGCTGGTGTCATCTGTCAGTGTCTGACATGATGGCTCGTGTCACCTGTCAGTGTATGATGTGATGGTTGGTGTCATCTGTCAGTGTCTGATGTCATAGCTGGTGTCATCTGTCAGTGTCTGACGTGATGGCTGGTGTCACCTGTCAGTGTCTGATGTCATGGCTGGTGTCATCTGTCAGTGTCTGACATGATGGCTCGTGTCACCTGTCAGTGTATGATGTGATGGTTGGTGTCATCTGTCAGTGTCTGATGTCATAGCTGGTGTCATCTGTCAGTGTCTGATGTGATGGCTGGTGTCACCTGTCAGTGTATGATGTGATGGTTGGTGTCATCTGTCAATGTCTGATGTCATAGCTGGTGTCATCTGTCAGTGTCTGACGTGATGGCTGGTGTCACCTGTCAGTGTCTGATGTCATAGCTGGTGTCATCTGTCAGTGTCTGACGTGATGGCTGGTGTCACCTGTCAGTGTCTGATGTCATGGCTGGTGTCATCTGTCAGTGTCTGACATGATGGCTCGTGTCACCTGTCAGTGTATGATGTGATGGTTGGTGTCATCTGTCAGTGTCTGATGTCATAGCTGGTGTCATCTGTCAGTGTCTGACGTGATGGCTGGTGTCACCTGTCAGTGTCTGATGTCATGGCTGGTGTCATCTGTCAGTGTCTGACGTGATGGCTGGTGTCACCTGTCAGTGTCTGATGTCATGGCTGGTGTCACCTGTCAGTGTCTGATGTCATGGCTGGTGTCATCTGTCAGTGTCTGACGTGATGGCTGGTGTCACCTGTCAGTGTCTGATGTCATGGCTGGTGTCATCTGTCAGTGTCTGACGTGATGGCTGGTGTCACCTGTCAGTGTCTGATGTCATAGCTGGTGTCATCTGTCAGTGTCTGACGTGATGGCTGGTGTCACCTGTCAGTGTCTGATGTCATGGCTGGTGTCATCTGTCAGTGTCTGACATGATGGCTCGTGTCACCTGTCAGTGTATGATGTGATGGTTGGTGTCATCTGTCAGTGTCTGATGTCATAGCTGGTGTCATCTGTCAGTGTCTGACGTGATGGCTGGTGTCACCTGTCAGTGTATGATGTGATGGTTGGTGTCATCTGTCAGTGTCTGATGTCATAGCTGGTGTCATCTGTCAGTGTCTGGCGTGATGGCTGGTGTCACCTGTCAGTGTATGATGTGATGGTTGGTGTCATCTGTCAGTGTCTGATGTCATAGCTGGTGTCATCTGTCAGTGTCTGATGTGATGGCTGGTGTCACCTGTCAGTGTATGATGTGATGGTTGGTGTCATCTGTCAGTGTCTGATGTCATAGCTGATGTCATCTGTCAGTGTCTGACGTGATGGCTGGTGTCACCTGTCAGTGTCTGATGTGATGGCTAGTGTCATCTGTCAGTGTCTGATGCGACGGCTGGTATCATCTGTCAGTGTCTGATGTGATGGCTGGTGTCATCTGTCAGTGTATGATGTGATGGCTGGTGTCATCTGTCAGTGTCTGATGTGATGGCTGGTATCATCTGTCAGTGTCTGATGTGATGGCTGGTATCATCTGTCAGTGTCTGATGTGATGGCTGGTGTCACCTGTCAGTGTATGATGTGATGGTTGGTGTCATCTGTCAGTGTCTGATGTCATAGCTGGTGTCATCTGTCAGTGTCTGACGTGATGACTGGTGTCACCTGTCAGTGTATGATGTGATGGTTGGTGTCATCTGTCAGTGTCTGATGTCATAGCTGGTGTCATCTGTCAGTGTCTGACGTGATGGCTGGTGTCACCTGTCAGTGTCTGATGTGATGGCTAGTGTCATCTGTCAGTGTCTGATGCGACGGCTGGTATCATCTATCAGTGTCTGATGTGATGGCTGGTGTCATCTGTCAGTGTCTGACATTATGACTGGTGTCACCTGTCAGTGTCTGATGTGATGGCTGGTGTCATCTGTCAGTGTCTGACATGATGGCTGGTGTCACCTGTCAGTGTCTGATGTGATGGCTGGTGTCATCTGTCAGTGTCTGATGTGATGGCTGGTGTCATCTGTCAGTGTCTGACATGATGGCTGGTGTCACCTGTCAGTATATGATGTCATGGCTGGTGTCATCTGTCAGTGTCTGACGTGATGGCTGGTGTCACCTGTCAGTGTCTGATGTCATGGCTGGTGTCACCTGTCAGTGTCTGATGTCATGGCTGGTGTCATCTGTCAGTGTCTGACGTGATGGCTGGTGTCACCTGTCAGTGTCTGATGTCATGGCTGGTGTCATCTGTCAGTGTCTGACGTGATGGCTGGTGTCACCTGTCAGTGTCTGATGTCATCGCTGGTGTCATCTGTCAGTGTCTGACGTGATGGCTGGTGTCACCTGTCAGTGTCTGATGTCATGGCTGGTGTCATCTGTCAGTGTCTGACATGATGGCTCGTGTCACCTGTCAGTGTATGATGTGATGGTTGGTGTCATCTGTCAGTGTCTGATGTCATAGCTGGTGTCATCTGTCAGTGTCTGACATGATGGCTGGTGTCACCTGTCAGTGTATGATGTGATGGTTGGTGTCATCTGTCAGTGTCTGATGTCATAGCTGGTGTCATCTGTCAGTGTCTGGCGTGACGGCTGGTGTCACCTGTCAGTGTATGATGTGATGGTTGGTGTCATCTGTCAGTGTCTGATGTCATAGCTGGTGTCATCTGTCAGTGTCTGATGTGATGGCTGGTGTCACCTGTCAGTGTATGATGTGATGGTTGGTGTCATCTGTCAGTGTCTGATGTCATAGCTGGTGTCATCTGTCAGTGTCTGACGTGATGGCTGGTGTCACCTGTCAGTGTCTGATGTGATGGCTAGTGTCATCTGTCAGTGTCTGATGCGACGGCTGGTATCATCTGTCAGTGTCTGATGTGATGGCTGGTGTCATATGTCAGTGTATGATGTTATGGCTGGTGTCATCTGTCAGTGTCTGATGTGATGGCTGGTATCATCTGTCAGTGTCTGATGTGATGGCTGGTATCATCTGTCAGTGTCTGATGTGATGGCTGGTATCATCTGTCAGTGTCTGATGTGATGGCTGGTGTCACCTGTCAGTGTATGATGTGATGGTTGGTGTCATCTGTCAGTGTCTGATGTCATAGCTGGTGTCATCTGTCAGTGTCTGACGTGATGACTGGTGTCACCTGTCAGTGTATGATGTGATGGTTGGTGTCATCTGTCAGTGTCTGATGTCATAGCTGGTGTCATCTGTCAGTGTCTGACGTGATGGCTGGTGTCACCTGTCAGTGTCTGATGTGATGGCTAGTGTCATCTGTCAGTGTCTGATGCGACGGCTGGTATCATCTGTCAGTGTCTGATGTGATGGCTGGTGTCATCTGTCAGTGTCTGACATGATGACTGGTGTCACCTGTCAGTGTCTGATGTGATGGCTGGTGTCATCTGTCAGTGTCTGACATGATGGCTGGTGTCACCTGTCAGTGTCTGATGTGATGGCTGGTGTCATCTGTCAGTGTATGATGTGACGGCTGGTGTCATCTGTCAGTGTCTGATGTGATGGCTGGTGTCACCTGTCAGTGTCTGATGTGATGGCTGGTGTCATCTGTCAGTGTCTGACATGATGGCTGGTGTCACCTGTCAGTGTCTGATGTGATGGCTGGTGTCATCTGTCAGTGTCTGATGTGATGGCTGGTGTCATCTGTCAGTGTCTGATGTGACGGCTGGTGTCATCTGTTAGTGTCTGATGTGACGACTGGTGTCATGTCACAAACCCCATTGACACTGAAGATTTGTTAGTAGGAAGTCACATCTGAAAACATAGCACAGAAAATTTGTGTGAAACTAATGTATTTTGAAAAATAAGTTCTTCAGGATTCAAGGTAGTGTTGTCAGTAGGGTGGACTAGATCATTTGCTTTAACTCAGTTTTTGGTACTATTGCCATAAACAGAGACTGCGTGAGAGCATAGAATTTGTGTAACTAGCTAAGTTATTCATATCTGAAGGCTGATGCCGTGTTATCTGTCTAAATTATTTCTTGCATTTCAAATATCAGCAGCTCAGTGTAATGTGTTTTTTTACAAGAACTTGTAAGAGTAGTTAGTATGTTGTACCTGTCACTGATCACATTAGTGGCTTTGTTACTCTCAACCATGAAGACGTGACACACTTGTATCCTACCTTCACCACAGAAGAGTTCTACTTCTGATGTGTCACACTACAACTGATCATGTGGAATATTTAATACAATAAAAGTTGTATATAGTGGACCAGATAGGACAGTGTCTTGTACATATGAGTGGCTGACAATTATTTCTGACAATGGTTCATTGCACTATGCTTGCCGCCAACCTTCGATGACAGCAACTTCAGACAGAAATAATAAGTTGAAAAAGAACTGTAACTATACCTGATTTATTTCCACTAGGGTTTTTATATGTGTTTTAATTGTCTCTTTTTCCAGTGTAGTTCCCAATATTCAGCGTTCTGCATTACTTGCAGCTACATTAAATGGTGGGTTACATATATTATAACATTTGTATTAAAGTGAAGTAGTCTCTTCCCTTACCTGGAATCAACCAGGGCTGATCATTATTAGCAGGATTTTCACTGAAAGTGGAAATCACTCAACATCAAATGGCACCACTGTATTGGTAATAAAGTATAGGATTTTTTTAACAATTTGAATATTTGCTGCTAAATATTAAAATTGCAAACGTTTTTTTTTGGTTTACTCATGCAATTTGGTGGGATGAATATTTGGGGGGTAGTATGTTGTCAATATATTCTAGTATTAAAATTATATTACAAAAATAGGAACAGATAAGTTCGCTTAAAGTCCTTTTCTGCAATATTTTACTTGAATGTAATGTGAAATATTTAAAGAAAAAAAACAAATGTTGTTAGCTACTCTTCAGCCACCAGGGGTGAGATCAATAAATTATTGTAAATCTTATTAAAACTCTACATCATAATAACAGTGTACATGCCTTTGTCAGTATAGATTACATTCTCATTAATGCCGAGTTGTATACAAAAGTGCTATCCCAATAAAATGTCTACAAAATGACATGTTTTTGTTTGTACCCGTTGCTGATTCACACTGTCCATGTTCTGACGCAGGGGTGACGCAAGTGGAATGTATAATCTCCTATTTAATGGTTAGAGGGGTTATTTAAAACACAAATATATATCTGTTGTGCCCCAGTCCCGTTACATGAGTGTCGCATAGTTCTTACCTACCAACTCCCCTGCATTTGTTGTGAAGCTGTTGCCCTCCCGGACAAGAAAAACATCTCTCAGGATTTTTGGTGCCCTTGGGAGGTTTTTGGCCAGCCTCGAAGGAAGTGTAGTTGCACGTTTTTGGTCACCTTCATTGGGGGAGGGGGAGGGGGAGCTGATGGAGGTTTTTTGGTGAGACTGAAAAGTTTCAAAAGTTGGCCGACATAATAGTTGCAGTCCACTGATGATATAACATCACACTTTGTAGCAACAGCCAATTTCGGCCACCATACTTCATGTTTGTCTTTATCCCAAAGCATGATGGGATACGACATGTGATGGCAATGTCAAGTTTGTGTTGAATAAAGATGGTTCAGCGTCTGTCAAAAAAGACTCACTTACGAATTCTGTATGGTGGCAGCGGGTTTTAAAACACCCACAGTCGACGCTAATACAACAAGGTAAACATGATCATACCAGAGGAGAATCCTACGGTTCAGCCAGCGCAGAATATTGCGCCCACTGGCATCCAGCTTGACATTCCACTGCCAGGAAAGTTCGATGGCGCAAATAGCCCTCAACAGGCTGAACTTTGGCCTAAGTGGCTAAAGCGGTTCGAACGCTATAAAGTAGCATCAGGGCTGAAAAATAAGCCAAATGCAGATCAAGTCAGCATCCTACTCTACAGTATGGGGGACTGTGCAGACGATATACTGTCTACGCTGACGGTAAACGAAGAAACCGATGCGTATGACGATGTGAAGATGGCGCTGAACGAATACTTCAAGGTAAGACGAAACGTCATTTGTGAGCGTGCGAGGTTCAATAAAAGAACTCAGTCACCGAGTGAATCGATTGACACCTTTATACAAGACTTGTACAAGCTGTCAGAATTCTGCGACTACGGCAATCTGCGAGAGGATCTAATCAGGGATCGAATCGTCGTAGGCGTGTTCAGTGATGCTTTATCTGATACGCTACAAGGGAAGTCCGATCTGTCGCTGAAAAAAGCGATAGAAATTAGCAGACAAGCAGAGGCAAGAAAACAAAATAGAGAATTTGTTAGAGAGAACACTGTTGCTAGCAAAACTGTTGATTTTGTCAAACCGTCTCACCCAATAAACTCTCAAAGCCGGTACAAAGCACAAACCTAAGAACTACAACAACGCAAAAACAAATTCTGCTACAACAGGCACACACAACACATGCAAATGGTGTGGCCGCAGTCGACACGGTCGACAACAATGCCCTACAAGAGAAGCTATTTGTCGCAATTGCCAAAAGAAAGGACACTTTCAGTCTGTCGAGGTGTGAAACAACCGTCAAACCGGGTCAACGAAGTGCAACAGCTCGAGTGTGTCGACTTGCCGTAGCTCGGTTATGTTGGGGCACGAGACGACACAGAACACTGGTCAGCTGAGGTGGAGGTCAATGGTCACGCCACAAAGTTCAAACTAGACACGGGTGCAGCTGTCTCCGTGGTCAGCGATCAAGAGGCGTGGCTTAATACAAAAAAGCTGCTACCGACAAAGCAAGCACTACGTGGTCCGGGTGGCACACTTCTACCAGTAATGGGAGTGATCAAGGCAAAACTGCGCAATCGTAACAAATCACTCGATGAATTGGTGTACGTCATTAGGCACCAAGAGTATTCTCTACTCAGTCGGCGAGCGTGTGTCGGTCTTGACTTGGTCGCACGTGTCGACAACGTCCAACAAACAACGAGTCAGAAACCAAACTACCGTGCCGAGTACAGCTCTCTCTTCAAAGGCATCGGTAAACTGAGAACCGAACATCACATCATGCTGTGCGCAGACGCCACACCAGTCTGTTTGTACACCGCAAGGAAAATCGCCCATCCTCTACTTCCACAAATAAAATCTGAGATTGAGTCGATGGTGCGACAGGAGATCATATCGGCGGTGACCGTGCCGACAAGATGGTGCTCCGGCATGGTTCCTGTCCAAAAAGCAAACGGCTCCGTGCGGATCTGCGTAGATCTGACGCAACTGAACAAGTCAGTACAGCGAGAGATACACCCGATGTCATCAGTGGACGAAAGCCTTGCAAAGTTGGGCAGCAGCAAAGTCTTCTCGAAACTTGACGCCAACAGCGGCTTTTGGCAGCTTCCGCTTGACGACGAGTCGCGGCTGCTGACGACTTTCATCACACCACATGGTCGCTACTGCTTCAACCGGCTACCATTCGGGATCAGCTCCGCTCCGGAGATTTTCCAACGAACAATGTCGATCATTCTGGAAGGACTCGAGGGGGTCATATGTCACATGGACGACATTCTCATTCACGCCACAGATCAAACAGAGCATAACAAACGTGTGAGAGCCGTTCTTGGTCGCCTTCAGGAGGCTGGACTCGCACTGAACGCAAACAAGTGCGAGTTCTCCAGGAGCTCTATAACGTTCCTTGGTCACATTGTCGATGGCTCCGGCATTCAGGCCGACCCGCGGAAAACGACACCAGTCACACATTTTCCGACTCCAACGACGATCAAAGAACTGCAACGTTTCATGGGCATGGTAAATCAGATGGGAAAGTTCATCCCAGGGCTGGCTGAGTTCAATGAGCCGCTACGCCAACTACTGCGCAGCGACAATGTCTGGTTGTGGGGTGACGCACAGGAGAAGTCATTCCAGCGAGTGACAGACGCCCTGGTCGCGCCCGAGACACGCGCCCATTACGACCCAAAACGTCCCACAATCATTGCAGCAGACGCCTCGTCGACAGGCATTGGGGCGGTCCTGCTACAAGTGCAAGATGACACCAAGCGTCGTCCAGTTTGCTATGCGTCGCGATCGCTTAGTGACACTGAGAAACGCTACGCGGTAATCGAGAAGGAGGCCTTGGCAGCGACTTGGGCATGTGAAAAGTTCAGCGAGTACGTGCTTGGGTTACGGCTCACACTCGAGACAGATCATCGTCCGTTAGTGCCATTGTTGAACACCACCGAACTATGCAAAATACCGCCAAGGATACAAAGATTTCGCCTACGGCTGATGCGATTCGCACCGTACGTCCGGTATGTGCCGGTAAAGCATCAAACAACAGCCGATGCACTCTCGCGTGCGCCGGTAGAAGCGCCCGCATCAGAGGACAAACTGTTTGTCGCAGAAGTCGAAGCGTTCGCACAACAGAAGGTGAACATTCTGCCGGCAACGAACAAACGCCTACGGGAATTAGTCGACGAGCAGAAAGTAGACGAGGAATGCAGTAAAATCCGAGAATACTGTCTTCATGGATGGCCTGCATATATGCCAAACCAGCCGCTACTACGTCAATACTGGGAGAGCAGGAGCCATCTGGCGATCGTTGATGACATTCTCCTATATGACGAACGCATCGTCATTCCTCGAGCATTGAGACTGGACGTCCTTGACTGTCTCCACCAAGGGCATCAGGGCATAACGAAATGTCGGGCCAGAGCGCGTGCATCTGTATGGTGGCCGGGTCTGTCGACGATGATCGAGGCAATGGTCTCAAAGTGCGTAACGTGTGCGAAAGATCGACCGGTGCCAACTGAACCATGGATGACTTCGTCATTCCCATCTCGTCCTTGGGAGAGGCTTGCGATGGACTTGTTCGAACTCCGTGGGAAAGTGAGTCTCATCGTGATCGACTACTACTCGCGGTGGATCGAGAGCAAATGTCTCGAAGACATGTCGTCGGAGAGCGTAGTGCACGTGCAGAAGGAGATCTTCGTAACACATGGTATTCCCGACATCATCATTTCGGACAATGGCCCTCAATTCAGTGCAGCAACCTTTCGTCAGTTCGCAATGCATTACGGGTTTGTGCATGTGACGAGCTCTCCGCGATACCCTCAATCGAATGGAGAGGCAGAACGGGCAGTGCGCACGATGAAGGGGCTTCTGAAGAGGAACGAAGACGTACACGTCGCTCTCATGGCGTACAGATCGACGTCGCTTCAAAATGGCCTGTCTCCGGCAGAAATGCTCATGGGACGACGACTTCACACTCTGCTACCCGTCCTTCCCAGCACACTGAAACAGAGGGGTCCTGGCGACGATTCCCTGCAAAAGAAGGAGAGCTTGCGTCGTTCCGACCAGCAGCATACCTTCAACTTGCGACACAAAGCGCGTGACTTGCCGACGCTACAGCCAGGCGATCCAGTTTGGATCCGAGACCAAAATCGCCAAGGTCTAGTTGTGAGTCGAACATCTGAGCCGCGATCGTACTTGGTGAAGACCGACCTCGGCACTGTGCGTCGCAACCGTAGAGCGCTGGTGCAGACTACAGTGTCTCGCGCTGGTGACGACTCCGACGGTCAGCGGACACTGCCTGCACACTTCGCTACAGCTGCTGTCCTCGCGACACCCGCTGCTGAGATGCAGCTGTCAGCTACACCAGCGAAGAGTGCTTCACGTCCTGCTAGAGAGACATCTTCACTCTCTGAACCAGCGGCACCTGAAAGGGTGACTCGGTTGGGGAGAACGGTGAAACCACCGAAGCGTTTAGACTTGTAAAGTGCATTACTTCTACTAGTCGGAATCATGAACACTAATAGCTGTTCAGACATTTAATTAAAGTTCACTTTTAATGTTAACTACTAATC
Source organism: Paraescarpia echinospica (assembly GCA_020002185.1). Lineage (NCBI taxonomy): Eukaryota > Metazoa > Annelida > Polychaeta > Sabellida > Siboglinidae > Paraescarpia > Paraescarpia echinospica. The sequence continues at coordinate 3,489,495 of CM034543.1, forward strand.
AGACAACGGTTATGTCATACACACGTAATTCATTCTGACTTTCAGTGTTATTGTTTCTACGTATATGATGTTCAATATACTCGGTGGGAGGTGTAGCAACAGCCAATATCGGCCACCATACTTCATGTTTGTCTTTATCCCAAAGCATGATGGGATACGACATGTGATGGCAATGTCAAGTTTGTGTTGAATAAAGATGGTTCAGCGTCTGTCAAAAAAGACTCACGAATTCTATACACTTGAGCAAGGAGACTACAACTACTTGGTTATGTACAAGATAATGAGTGGACTTGTGGACATCACGCCAACTGAGGGCACACTGACAACCAACAACCGTATCACCAGGGGACAGCCCAACAAGCTCCTGCCTCACTCCAGAACAAACACGTACCTCCACTCCTTCCCCTCAGCCATCCGTTTATGGAACAAGATCCCCGACAAAGCGTCCTCGGCCAGCACCCTCACAGCCATCAAAGCGGCAGTTGAGGTCTGGGTAAAAAATACTACCTAGACACACCCTCTTAAAAAAAAGAATAAAAAAATAAACAATGCTTTTATCAACCCTTTTAAACCGCGCATGTGCAACAAACTGTGGAATATTCTTCTGGATAGAAGTAACCACAAGACTGTGCAGAAGAAGAAGCCAATGAATAACAACATGATTACTAGAAGTGTAGGTATTGTAAATCCGCTGGGTGGCAGCACAAGACGCAGTTAAACATTAATTTTCTTTATCCGTTCTCTGTTAATGTTGTGTTAATCACGTTGGTCCATAATTGTAGCACGCCATCTTGAATACCCAAATCTATGTGACTAAACCCATAATAATGTAAAACTAAAATATGATGTAACTGAAAACATAATGTCACAGAGATCAAGTACTTAAGATATGATGTAGGGTCTACTCTTCATAGTTCACCGTTTCATAGTCACAACACAGTTTAGAGATGAAGACCGGTGATGTGCTGTCGGAGATTTTTCGCCGGAAATTCTGCGGTTCAGCACGTCTCCCGTGGGTGTCGCGCTGTCTCGAAGACGGGAGGGGGTGGTGCTGTTGGATATTTTCAAAGAAAATCCGGGAGATTTGCCTGTATTACGGGAGACCGAGAGATACACCCAAGATCCTGGATTTCACGGGAGAGTTGGCAGGCATATATATGTACGTGGAGGGATATATAGCAGCAAGCTTTCTTCTAGCGGTGGCGTCGATTTCTGTGATACTCTGGTTTCGGGTGATTAAATAAGAACTGTAATAATCTACAACGAGCAGGTATTCCTCAGCTCTCCAGTGAAACATGTCTGAGCCAACTGCTGTCCATGGATGGGCCGTATTGACACACGTCACATTTCTTAGCATGTCCTCAATGTCTGCACTAACTCCACATCAGTAAACCTTCACAGTTTCGTGTGCTTGTAGTTGGCATTTGTTCGATGCCATGGTGTCCCGGCCGTGTGTATTTTCAACAAGATCGCGGTTTGCACGCTCTTGTGTATGACGACACGTTTTGCTTTCAGGAGCACTCTGGGACAAATTCAGGATAATGTTACAATTTCAGGGTAATATAAGTACTGATATCATTTTATATGTAACACACATGTACGCAAAAACAAAACAGTTTACTTTCACGAATGTATAGAAATGAAGTCCACGAACCAATAATTGTTATTTCTTTATTAGACATTTAATATATAATAGTTGAATATATATACAGTTGATTTATGTATACACACACACACACACACACACACACACACACACACACACACACACACACACACACACACACACACACACACACACACACACACACACACACACAGGTTTGACAATATTATAATGAGTTGTGCATTTCGACCAAAAGTGGTGCATTGCATTGCGACCACGCCGTTGGAGCATTCCGATCATGTAATTGGAGCATTGCGAGTATGTTTCGCACATTCAGGCAGTGGGGTATGCCACTACGAGTCGAAGCAAAATTAGGGCATAACAGTGACATTTATTATCATTTACAACGAACAGTACAAATCGTCTTTGGGACGTAACGCTCCTTTTTGAGACATATCGTCCACAGTTTGGGACATAAGCGACTTGGGACATAACGTCTATAATTCGCCATAGCCAGCTAGGGACTAGTGTAGCCTGTAGGTATATAATTAACATTTTTAGATATAAACATCAAGTCTATACTAATGTATGTAATGCCTAATGGCAATGGCAATGATTTAAACAACTATTTATTTTGATTCATAATAGCAATTTAGTTGTCTGTTTGTTAATGTTACTAGTCCTGATAATAGTGATATATATAAAGGTAGATTACTGTCACAGTACTAGACCTACTTGTTCAAAAATTATATGGGTACCAACTACTGCCGATAATGGGAACCGGTGGCCAAGTGGTAAAGCACCGGTCGAGGGGACTGGACTCGAATCCAACTATCGGCCACAGTTTAAAAAAACTTGGGAAATTTTGTTCTCTTGGAAAATACACTAGGCCATTGGTCCCTTCTAACTGTTATCTGCCAGAGGAAGTAAATGATCCCACACATGGGATAAATGAGCTAATTTGAGTCCATCCTGTAGTGGACTTACTACTTGTTGGGCATGTAGATGAGAATATTATGAGATAAAACCACAGTGCAACATTGTAATAGGACTTTGCTGAATAATAAGTATTTGTCAAAATGTTCCATTTTTTTATATTTATGATGTATAATATAAGCCACACATATTGTATTTTTATTGTGTTCTGTTCCATTTATTTCAGGTTGGTGTCATCACTGATGTCCAAAAGCAAGATTTGTCCATTAATTTTCTAGCTTTCTGTAGAATCCTACTGAAAACTATAGGTTTTCTAAAAACTAGAATTCTGTAGAATATTCTATAGTTTTCTGTAGAATCCTACAAAAAAATAGGTTCTCTAAAACTATAGGATTCTGTAGAATAGTTTTCTCTAAAATCCTACAGAAAACTATAGGTTCTCTAAAAACTATAGATATCTATCAAATATTCTATAGTTTTCTATAGATTCCTACAAAAAACCTATATGTTGTCTAAAAACTATAGGATTCTATAGAATATTCTACAGTTTTCTATAAAATCCTGCAGAAAACTATAGGTTCTCCAAAAACTATAGAATTTTATGGAATATTCTATAGTTTTCTATAGATTCCTACAAAAAACCTATAGGTCTAAAAACTATAGGATTCTACAATAGAATATTCTATAGTTTTCTCTAAAATCTTACAGAAAACTATAGGTTCTCTAAAAACTATAGAATTATATAGAATATTCTATAGTTTTCTATAGATTCCTACAAAAAACCTATAGGTTGTCTAAAAACTATAGGATTCTATAGAATAGTCTATAGTTTTCTCTAAAATCGTACAGAAAACTAGCTTCTACAAAAACTATAGAATTCTATAGAATATTCTATAGTTTTCTATAGATTCCTACAAAAAACCTATAGGTTGTCTAAAAACTATAGGATTCTGTAGAATATTCTATAGTTTTCTATAGCATCCTACAAAAAACTATAGGTTTTCTAAAAACTATAGAATTCTATAGTTTTCTATAGATTCCTACAAAAAACCTATAGGTTGTCTAAAAACTATAGGATTCTATAGAATATTCTATAGTTTTCTCTAAAATCCTACAGAAAACTACAGGTTGTCAAAAAACTATAGAATATTTTGTAGTTTTCTATATATTCCTACAAAAAAACTATAGGTTGTCTAAAAACTATAGGATTCTATAGAATATTCTATAGTTTTCTATAGCATCCTACAGAAAACTATAGGTTCACTAAAAACTATAATATACTCTATAGAATTCTGTAGGAAATTAAGATTTCCATAACCAATTTATAGTTTTGTATAGAATACTATAGAAAAACTATAGAATACTATAGGAAATTTATAGTTTTCTATAGAATTTTTTGCCAAGGGATACCAATCTCTGTTCTAGAAGGGCGCGATGTCTTCGACAAAGTACCACATCAAAGATTACTCCTTAAGCTAAAGGCCCATGGCATAGGAAATGGTATAATAAACTGGATAGAAAAATGGCTGAATGACAGAAGACAACGTGTAGTAGTTGATGGGGAGGCTTCAAACTGGAAATCGGTATTGAGTGGGGTACCACAGGGATCAGTACTAGGACCTATATTATTCTTAATATATATCAACGATTTGGACGATGATATAACAAGCAAGGTGTTAAAATTTGCGGATGATACAAAAGTGTTTAGAAGGATTAAAAGTGATGGAGACAGACAGCATTTACAAGATGATCTTGATAGGTTGATCAAATGGTCTGAAAAGTGGCAAATGCTGTTCAATTTTGGGAAATGTAAATGCCTCCACACAGGTCATGGGAATGAAGAGGTAAAATATAAAATGGGGGGTACTGTTCTAAGTACTACTGTAAAAGAAAAGGACTTAGGGTTAACCATTAGTGCTGATATGAAGGTTTCAGAGCAGTGCGGAATTGCAGCGTCAAAGGGAAATCAAATCCTTGGATTAATTAGGCGAAATATAGCGTATAAGAAAAAAGAATTAATAGTACCGCTGTACAAAACAATAGTGAGGCCTCATTTAGAATATTGTATACAAGCATGGAGGCCATATTGCAAGAAGGACATAGATATGCTAGAAAGAGTACAGAGGAGAGCGACTAAAATGATACCAAATCTGAGGGATCTTAGTTACGAAATACGCCTAAAAGAATGTGGTTTAACAACACTAGAGACCAGGAGATTGAGAGGAGATCACATAGAAGTGTTTAAAATATTGAATGGTTATGAAAATATTGATAGAAACATTTTTTTCTCACTTAAGAAAGATAGAAGGACCAGAGGACATGAAGCTACATTAGTAAAGGAGCAGTGTAGATTAGATATAAGAAAGTTCTCATTCTCACAAAGGACTGTAAATGAATGGAACAGATTATCTCCTGATTGTGTTGGTGCTAGTAGCGTGAATATGTTTAAAAATAAAATCGACACACACCTAAAAAAGGCGGGATACATGTAGATAAAAAGTATTGGACTCTCGATAAGCCAAAAGGCTTCCTTGTCCACCTGCCATCCAGAGTAATTTTCTGGATGGCAATCTTGTTAAATCTTGTTAAATCATTGTGCGTTTCCTGTACTGAGGCCATCCGTTTGTCACAGCTCTTGTTAGAACTTGGAGTGTTTCGTCACGTCCTTGACTGTCTCATTTTTATATAATAAAAGTAATGCAATTACACTAAAATTACTCGTAAATGACTACATCAAAATGGTATTGGGTCCCCACATTCCCCTACGTTGGACTATTGTCCTAGCAGACACCAATGGCGACGTGGACGAGAAACACCATGGCGACTAGTAATACAATAATTATATGCTACATTGCCATTGCTTGCAGACCGAACGATGTTACGGTGTATTGGCACTGACACAAACAGTTTCTGTGCTTAAATTATTCGCCTTAGGCTTAATAGAGCCTACTGTGAGCGTGAGACGCTTTCAAACAAGCCAAGACATCCATACTAAATTAAGTGTCATTGACAGATGCCAACGAAGATGAATTGCGACATGGTCTTCAAGCAGTTTTGAAGCAAACAACAAGATCAATATTGGCCGATTAGAACACCGTTCTGCGTTCAATGTAACAGCATCAATGGCAATGCGAGATTCTTAAGAACGACGACGGCCTGTTACAGTGTCATCGATACGCGTCGCAATTCAAATTATTTCTTGACGTTCGATATCAATGCGGTTGTAGCCATGACGCTGGGCTTCACTGCTCTGACGCTGGGTTCGGTCCCGGTGAGAGCTATGGTCAGTCCTGATGGCAGGGTTACAGACGCGACGACAAGTTTCACGGTGATCGAGGTGTCACAGTTGTCTTGTTGCAGCGACATAAATCGCGCCAATTGAGCATTGTTGTTGTTTTGATGTTATGTGATTATTCGTTTATTTTCGTGCAGCAGAATGTTGCCGTACGTTGCATTTGATATCGATTTGGCGTGTGTGACGCGAGCAGTTAGATACGTATTTATCTACGCACGAACAGTCATCTGTTTTGTGTGTGTCTGAAAAGGTGCATTGATTGCGGCAGTTCCGGCGTGTGCCAATGAATGTGTTCTCAGTGACACAGTCGCTAATCTGGCGTAAATAATGCGTACAGGTCGAGTAGGACGGACGAGCGGACGAGAGGGGGGAAGGACGGACGGACGGATGCGGGACGGACGAGTTGTAATGTACGTTGTAGTACTGTTTCGATTTGTATTGCTGTTGGACACAATATGTAGGAAAAGGTATTAGAAAGTTCGTGTAAGCATACTTAATTATGACATGACAATTGGTTTCAAAATAATTATAGTTTTTTTTAAATATTTCTTTATATAATTTATGAAGGGAGTATCATAACATTATAAGTATGTTTCACTCTTATTCCTTTGTAACTGTTGTTTTAGACGTTTTGTGTATTTAATTTGTTTGTTAAATTATTTTAATAAAAGCTTTTGTTAAATTGAGATTGACGAGGACAAAAGAGAGGAACTATGGAAAGCAAAACAGAGGAAGAGAGAAGAGGGAGGAAGAGAGGAAGAGAGGGGCGGTGGAAGGGAGAGAGGAAGACAGTGGCGGGAGGGAGAGAGGTGGGGAGGAAGAGAGGAAGAGACGGGCGGTGGAAGGGAGAGAGGTGGGGAGGGAGAGAGGTGTGGAGGGAAAGATCGAGGTTGGGTAGGAGAGAAGTGGGGCGGGAGAGAGGGAAAAAGAGGGGGGAGGCAGTGAGCGGAGAAGAAGTTAGAGGAGAGGGGGGACGGAGGGAGGGAGGGGGAGGGAGAGAGAGGTAAAGGGGTGGAGAATCAAAGAAGGGAGGGATTGAAGGAGAGAGTGAGTGAGATAGGGGAGGGGAAGGTAGAGCAAGGTAGGGACTGGGAAGGAAAAACGGACAAACGAATTAACGAACGAACAAATGAAAAAAACCAATGGACGGGAGGACGAACGGACGGACGGACGAATGATCGAGAGGACGGACGAAATAACAAATGAGAACAAGAGAGACGAACACCGAGGAAGTACTGTGCACTGTGAAAGCGATTACCTGACGTGCGTGAGAGAAGAATACATCAGTTCTATTCCCCGACCACCTGCGATGCTGCGATAGCAAAAAGAGACCGAGGAAATAATATTATTATAGTCGAAGGTCGAGACAACTGATCGATCTAGTGTATCATTCATTAGGCTGGCGCTGGTAGAGCGTAGCTGGGGTGTCTGGCTAGGGCATCACAGTAGGCACACACGATCTCGCTCGAACTCATTCACTCAGTTGTCAATCATGCGGGGTGTAGGGTAACACCCGCAGTCATTCTCCCACGCCAGTGACCTACAAGCGGGGTAAACAGTGCAACTGGGTGAGAGGGAGTTAGTTTGATGACCAGGCAATGCTATCACCTATTCCATTTCTATAAACATGTCAACATCGTTCTAACCGAACCACGAATATCGTCGGCAGCTGTTGTTCCAGGTCGATCTATGGTTTTGTTTGTTGTGGCAACGAACGTGAGTAGACATACAGCCCGACATATCGCACAGCGCATTCAACATAACGCACACGGTACAGTTGGGACTTTTGAGGCATTCGTCGCATATGTGGAACTCATACATTTTGAATTGGGTATGGAATACACACGCGAGCGCACGGTGGGGGCGAATACGTAGGGCCTACATGCACACGTCTACATGCACGCAAGCGCGCGCGCACACACACACAAGCGTATGTACACACACACATGCACGCACACACACATGCATGCACAAACATACACGCACGCAAGCGCACACACACACATGCACACGCACACACGCACACACACGCACACACACATGCACATACAGACACAAACACACACACGCGCATGCACACACACACACACACACAGACAGACACACGCACACACATGCACGCACGAACGCACGTGAGTGCGTGTATAAGGGTCAAGACATATCCAGGGCCTACTATAAACTATAACAAACACACAACCCTGACAGACCTGCGAACTGGAGCAACGTACGCCACTGTCTTTACGGCATCACACGTTATACACATGTGTACATACCGAACCATGCTAGCATATAGTTGGGTGAATCGGGCAAAGAAGAGTTATCTTGGAAATAGGGAATGTGGCAGTTTAAACAGAGTAAGCAAATGACACGAAATGTCTATAGTTGAATATTCTGAAATTCATCGCCAACTGCTAGAAATGAATGAACGTAAAAGACACGAATGGGCCCAGGCGCCTCGGCGGAGATACACTCACAATATATCAACGTTGGCTTTGTTTGACAGAAACAAACTCAGAGAAGCGCCGGAAGTGGATGGCGACAGGCACAATGGAGGACGACCGACGCACGCAGGATGACGTAACGAGTTCCCAACATGGCTGCTTCCCATACGGGTTCCGGCGGGAGTCGTACGCGCTGTTCCGTCTCGCATGGCCTACCGTAAGTAGTCGCACAGTATGCATATTGCGACATACGTTAGTAAGAAGTAGGACTGCGTACAAACTATAGCACCTACATATACCGCCAATGTTTGCACTGGATTGAAGGCCGACTCCCGTGTATTCCCTGATACCGCGTGAACCAGGGTCCGGCAACCTTTTTGATTGGACGGCCAATTTGGCCAACTGGATTATGTCAACCGGCCACATGTATCTTAATTATTGAATGCAACCTAAACGATCTTAGCCTAATTCTCATAGTAGTTCGTGCACTGTTATGGTGCATGTGTAGGCCCATCTTAATATACGCATTCTCGCTCGTATAATAATAATAAACTTTATTTATACACCATCAAATCCGGGACTAATGACCCCGTTCACGGGTGTTTACAAATTGGCAATCATCTAAGAAGCATAACAACACATTTAAGAGAAATAAATAAGAAAATAAATAAAATTAGCAAACAATATCGTAGTATATACTGTATATATATATATATATATATATATATATAAACCTAAGTATAGTAAAATTACGGGTAAATGCAATGATAAAATAAACGATTAGCAAAAGTGCTGAACAGCTGAACCTACTGGGGAAAAAAAAAAAAAATAAATAAATAAATAAATAAAGCCTAATTTACATTAAATAATTTGATTAGATACTATCGAAGTTTAACGTACGTAATCATTGCGTTGTATGAATATGATTTATTATTATTAAACATCAACGTCTAATTGTGAACAGCAATTGAAATGCACTATTAAAATACATTACATATGGTCCGTGTTGTTGGCATGCAAATGACGCATCTGGACCATGCAGTTGACAGTGGTGCTGTTGATATCGCCAACTACATGTATCCCGCCTTTTTTAGGTGTGTGTCGATTTTATTTTTAAACATATCCACGCTACTAGCACCAACACAATCAGGAGATAATCTGTTCCATTCATTTACAGTCCTTTGTGAGAATGAGAACTTTCTTATATCTAATCTACACTGCTCCTTTACTAATGTAGCTTCATGTCCTCTGGTCCTTCTATCTTTCTTAACTGAGAAAAAAATGTTTCTATCAATATTTTCATAACCATTCAATATTTTAAACTCTTCTATGTGATCTCCTCTCAATCTCCTGGTCTCTAGTGTTGTTAAACCACATTCCTTTAGGCGTATTTCGTAACTAAGATCCCTCAGATTTGGTATCATTTTAGTCGCTCTCCTCTGTACTCTTTCTAGCATATCTATGTCCTTCTTGCGATATGGCCTCCATGCTTGTATACAATATTCTAAATGAGGCCTCACTATTGTTTTGTACAGCGGTACTATTAATTCTTTTTCTTATACGCTATATTTCGCCTAATTAATCCAAGGATTTGATTTCCCTTTGACGCTGCAATTCCGCACTGCTCTGAAACCTTCATATCAGCACTAATGGTTAACCCCAAGTCCTTTTCTTTTACAGTAGTACTTAGAACAGTACCCCCTATTTTATATTTTACCTCTTCATTCCCATGACCTGTGTGGAGGCATTTACATTTCCCAAAATTGAACGGCATTTGCCACTTTTCAGACCATTTGATCAACCTATCAAGATCATCTTGTAAATGCTGTCTGTCTCCATCACTTTTAATCCTTCTAAACACTTTTGTATCATCCGCAAATTTAACACCTTGCTTGTTATAT
>CM034543.1:3505833-3626709 GCA_020002185.1 Paraescarpia echinospica
TTTCTAATAATTTGCAAATCACTGATGTTAAACTCACTGGTCTATAATTCTCTGACTTGTTTCTCGAACCTTTTTTAAATAACGGTATAATGTTTGCCTCTTTCCATTCTAAAGGAACCACTCCCTCTTCTAATGACAAATTGAAAACTGTTGCAAGCGGTACGCTAATTTGTTCTACAATTTCCAATAGTAGTTTGGACGGAATCCGTCCACTCCAGGTGATTTATTATCCTTCATAGCCCTTATTTTCTTAGCTACCATTTCCGAGGTTACAACTAACTGTCCTAAATAGTCTGAATCTGCCCCCTTGAACTTAGCCTCTGGTACTGGCAGTGAACTAATATCTTCCCTGGTAAACACTGAATTAAAATACTCATTCAGGTCTTCTGCCATTAAGAATCCCTCTGATATTGTATTTCCAGCACTATCTTCTAGAGGACCGACCTTATCCTGAACTTTCTGTTTGCTTCGAATATACGCATAAAAACTCTTACTGTCATGTTTTATATTACTAGCTAATTTTTTTTCATAGCTTCTCTTTGAATTTCTAATTTCAGCTGTAGCTTGATTAAGTGCTTCTTTATAAATGTTGTAGTCTTCATCATTTCCAGTACATCTATATGACTTCCACATCATTTGTTTATACTTAATTTGTCTAATGGCTTCTTTCGATAAGTGTTTCTTTTTAGACCGTTTCCCTTGTTTTTTGAAAGGTACAAATTTATCGACTATGCACTTAATTTCACTATTGAAGATATTCCAGCATTCGGTTGCTGTCTTATTCTTCAGTGTGTTATTCCAGTCTATCTTTGTTAAATATTTCCTCATGTCCTTATACCTTCCTTTGTGGAAATTTCTCCTATACTGCTTTTTACTATTCCTTTCTGATTTTACTTTGATGGTAAAATGTATCTGGTTGTGATCACTACTCCCCAGTGGCTCACATATCTTGACATTGTCAACTAATTCTTTCTGTGAGGACAAAACTAAGTCTAACACATTCTCTCCCCTGGTTGGTTCTAGCACATGTTGAGAAAGGAAACTATCTTGTACTAAAACTAAAAACTTGTGGTCCTCACTCCCCATACTCTGTAGAGATTTCCATTGTATATGCCCATAGCTAAAGTCCCCCATAATAATACAGTTCCGTTTGCTTACTTCCTTTATAGCGTTTTGTATTTTTTCATTCTCTTCTATGCTTATGTTTGGACTTCGATAAACTAACCCAACTGTTAACGTTGAGTTTCCTGTAACTATGTTACACCAAACAGCTTCTTCGCAATCTGCTTCTCTTTCTAATTTTATTTCATAAGCCTGGATAGATAACTGCCCCTCATCTCGCTGCAAACTTGTTCCTGCGAGACTCGGCGTGTCATCCAAGTATCCGTGCGTTAGCTGCGTCCTCGTCTTGGTTTTCGCGAAGCTCGTCTTCAAATAAATACAGCTGCGCACGCATTAGTACTTCCGAAGAGATTGGAGTAGTGTTATTGGCAATGAGCTTGCGTGCTTGATCAGCTCCGGAAAGTGTTCCATCGGCAAGTGTCTGCGATAGAACTCGACAAGCGTCACCTCCTTGGCAGTCGCTTCGAGTGCTGCAGAGCTATACTGCAGTTATACTGCTTGATATTGCGCTTCCAACTCGGCCGGAGGATATCGGAACTGTCGGTGCTTGGTTTAGGCCACGAACGCGAACGCAGTTATCCGTCTTTACGACGGCAATAATTACGGGCACTGTGCCGTTTTTTGATTTGCTATTACACACACTTTCTTCTTGGATGGCAGTGGGCTCTAAACGATTATAAATAGCATCGTGTCGAACTTTAACTGTCAGCGAAACAACTACGTCTACATTGGTTCTTCCCACCATGAAAGATGCACCATATATGCTGCCATCCCGCGGACCGCATTGTGTACTGTACACCGGCGTATCCAGGATGTTTCATTGGGGGGAACCCACCCTCTCCAAGCCGACTCTCAGGTTGATAACTTTGGTGATTAATCTTGATAACATCAAAAGAAGGAGAGTGGGGAAGTTTCATACTGGCTGAAATATTCGAGATGTAACCTGATATGACATGCACAATCCCTACATAGTGCCTACGTACAGTGTCATTATAACGATAATAATAATTAACATAAACTAGGTTTAATAAGACTAAACATGATTAAAACATAACTTTCTATACCATTCAAACAACCACTTGCTACTACCAAACATTACTCCCTGATGTCGTCCATCTTCCTAGCATCACACTACCGGGTCATTATAGTTAAACATGTAGATCAGTGTAACTAAGGGTGCACAATTCTCTATCACACATCAGGATTCAATTAGAAATTGAAAGTATTGCTTTATAAAGTATAAAACATAGCTTGACACTTACCAGAAAAGTAGGTGTTGACAACAATAGGTATAAACAGTCTCCAAACAAAACTTGTTATCTTAAAGGAAGCTGACGCATCATCCATATTCCAAATGACAGCCGTTAGATGACGCTACCTTTGCAATTTGATGGATCGCTATTATTAGGCCTAGTGTTGTCGGTGGTTTTGAGACAATAATTTATGTTAGAATTTATTGGTCAATGTTTTTTAACACTGCGAAATGGCTCAAACGGGCTAGTAGGCTACTGCCCTGTCCAGCGTACAACAGAGCTAACAGCTGCCGTGTGACTGTTGGGGGGGGGGGCAGCTGCCACCATTAGGTAGCTGCTGCGTGGGAGGGCTGCCACCATTGGGAGGGAGCTGCCACCATTGGGAGAGGCCCTGCCACCATTGGGAGGAGCTGCCACCATTGGGGAGGAGCTGCCACCATTAGAGGCAGCTGCCACGCAGGTGGAGAGGAGCTGCCACCATTGGGAGGAGCTGCCACCATTGGGAGGCAGCTGCCACCATTGGGGGAGGCTGCCACCATTGAAGGAGGGCTGCCACCATTGGGGGCAGCTGCCACTGGTGGGGGGAGCAGCTGCCGCAGGTAGGAGGAGCTGCCACCATTGGGGAGAGCTGCCACCATTGGGGGAGGGGCTGCCACCGTGGGGAGAGCTGTCACCATTGGGAGGCAGCTGCCTGTGGGGAGGGCAGCTGCCACCAGTGGGAGGAGCTGCCACCATTGGGGAGGGAGCTGCCACCATTGGGGTAGAGGAGCTGCCACCATTGGGGGAGGGGAGCTGCCACCATTGGGGGAGGGGAGCTGCCACCATTGGGGGAGGGGAGCTGCCACCATTGGGGGAGGGGAGCTGCCACCATTGGGGGAGGGGAGCTGCCACCATTGAGGGAGGGCAGCTGCCACCATTGGGGGGGCAGCTGCCACCATTGAGGGAGGGGAGCGACCGCTCCTGAGATTGCTCCGCGGGTCGCAGTTGGCACGAGGGCCGCAGGTTTCCGACCACTGGTGTAAACTGCACAGGAATTTAATTGCATACAATTGTATTGAAGAGGCACCTTTAAGTTGACATGACATCCGTGCATTTGTTGCAGTCGCTGTCTATCCTCTTCCACTACATGATTCAACCGATCAGCCTAGCATTCTGTGGACATCTCGGCACCAAGCAATTGGCAGGTGTTGCCATGGCAATGTCGGTACGTGTGAACAAGACACAAACTAAACGCTACTAACATAAACAATACTAGGAAGAATATGGCTAGAGAGAGATAGAGAGGGAGAGGGAGAGGGAGAGGGAGAGGGAGAGGGAGAGGGAGAGGGAGAGGGAGAGGGAGAGGGAGACACACAGGGCAACTTAATGGACAAAACACTCTTTCCTCCATTAATAAAACATACAATGGCTAGAGGACATGAAGTAACATTGGTGACGGAACATTGTCGATTAGATATCACAGAGGACTATAAAATAATGAAATACATTTTCTTCTGCTTTTTAAATGCTACGGATACAAACATAATTTAACAAGATTTAACAAGATTGCCACCCAGATAATTAACTCTAGGTGGCAGGTGGACAAGGAAGCCCTTTGGCTTATCGAGAGTCCGACCCTTTTATCTATGTGTATCCCGCCCGTCTGAGGTATGTGTCGATTTTATTTTTAAACATATTCACGCTACTAGCACCCACACAATCAGCAGATAATCTGTTCCATTCATTTACAGTCCTTTGTGAAAATGAAAACTTTCTTATATCTAATCTACTCTGCTCCTTTGCTAATGTAACTTCATGTCCTCTAGTCCTTCTATCTTTCTTAATTGAAAAAAATATATTTCTATCAATATTTTCATAACCATTCAATATTTTAAACACTTCTATCTGATCTCCTCTCAATCTCCTGGTCTCTAGTGTTGTTAAACCGCATTTTTTAGGCGTATTTCGTAACTAAGATCCCTCAGTTTTGGTATCATTTAGTTGCTCTCCTCTGTACTCTTTCTAGCATATCTATGTCCTTCCTGCGATATGGCCTCCATGCTTGAATACAATATTCTAAATGAGGCCTAACTATTGTTTTGTACAGCGGTATTATTAGCTCTTTTTCCTTATATGTTATGTTTCGCCTAATTAATCCAAGGATTTGATTTCCCTTTGAAGCTGCAATTCCGCACTGCTCTGAAACCTTCATATCAGCACTAATGGTTAACCCTAAGTCCTTTTCTTTTACAGTAGTACTTAGTACAGTACCCCCCATTGTATATTCTACCTCAATAATGGACTCGACAACCCAAAGGTTTCCTTTTGGGGTCGTTTGTTTTGTGTGGCAATCTTGACAGCAAGTGTTACCCAACATGCTAGAGAAAAGTAGAGTCGTTGTTCGTCGTATTGGTCATCATGGTCGTGGTCGCTGTTTATACCGTTGTTGTACTAATGACCAATTGCGACTTAGGACAGCGTAGCAGTGGATATTCATTTGTACAATTGTAAAATATAGTTTTCTAACCTTTTGGATTCCACACATTAAAATGTATAAGTTTTAAAATATTACCTCACGTTTTGACATACGTTCCGTAGTTTTGTTTATGTTAAACATGAAGCAAACGTTTAAAAGTAACGTTTTGAGAAAAGTAGGTTAACAAAGTTGCACTAGTAGAACAAAACAGACGTAATAGCAACAATGCATTCAGTATTTTTAATTAGTTTAGGATTATTTCTCGAGGCAAATAAACTGGACATTGAGTTTATAAGTTACGCATTTCCGCCAACATTATACAATTGAGGGCCTGTGACCTTGGCAGCTATTTGTGTCTTTCGTGCAATACAGGCCTGTGTATTACACGGTTCGCTTTGGAGGTCTTCTTCCTTTCGATGACCAACATCAATATACCACCCCAGGCCTCAACCCTGAGTGGGTTGAATGAACCTACTCAACGTTTCCACCCCCCGGCCTCAACCCTGTGTGGGTTGAATTAACCTAGTCAAAGTATACACATCCGACCTCAACCCTGTATGGATTGAATTAACCTATTCAACCTATCCTTCCCCCGGCCTCAACCCTATTTGGGTTGAATTAACCTACCCAACGTATCCTCCCCCGGCCTCAACCCTATTTGGGTTGAATTAACCTACTCAACGTATCCTCCCCCGGCCTCAACCATGTGTGGGTTGAATTAACCTATTCAACGTATCCTCCCCCGGCCTCAACCCTATTTGGGTTGAATTAACCTACTCAGCGTATCCTTCCCCGGCCTCAACCCTGTGTGGGTTGAATTAACCTAGTCAAAGTATACACACCCGACATCAACCCTGTATGGGTTGAATTAACCAACTTAACGTATCCTTCCCCCGACCTCAACCATGTGTGGGTTGAATTAACCTACTCAAAGTATCCACCCCCGGCTTCATCCCGGTGTAGGTTGAATTAACCCACTCAATGTGTCCTCCCCGGCCTCAACCCTGTTTGGGTTGAATTAACCTACTCAATGTATCCACCCCCGGCCTCAACCCTATGTGGGTTGAACTAATCTACTCAACGTACCCATCCTCGGTCTCAACCCTCTGTGGGTTGAATTAATCTACACAACGTATCCTCCCCAAGCTCAACCCTGTGTGGGTTGAATTAGTTTACTCAACATATCCACCCACGGCATAATCCCTGTGTGAGTTGAATTACCCTACTCGACGTATCGACCCTCTGCCTCAACCCTGTGTGGGTTGAATTAGTCTACTCAACGCATCCACCCCTTCTTCAACCTTGTGTGGGTCGAATTGACCTATTTAACATATCCTCCCTGGCCTCAACCCTGTGTGGGTTGAATTAACCAACTAAACGTATCCATCCCCCGGCCTCAACCGTGTGTGAATTGAATTAAGTTACTCAACGTATCCACCCCCGGCCTCAACCCTGTGTGGGTTAAACTAATCTACTCAACGTACCCATCCTCGGTCTCAACCCTCTGTGGGTTGAATTAACCTACTCAACGTATCAAACCCCGGCCTCAACCCTCTTTGGGTTGAATTAACCTTCTCAACGTATCCACCTCCGGCCTCAACCCTCTGTGGGTAGAATTAATCTACACAACGTATCCTCCCCGAGCTCAACCGTGTGTGAATTGAATTAGTTACTCAATGTATCCACCCCCGGCCTCAACCCTATTTGGGTTGAATTAACCTACTCTACGTATTATCCCCCGGCCTCAACCCTATTTGGGTTGAATTAACCTACACAACGTATCTTCCCCCGGCCTCAACCCTATTTGGGTTGAATTAACCTACTCAACGTATCCTCCCCCGGCCTCAACCCTATTTGGGTTGAAATAACCTACACAACGCATCCTCCTCTCGATGTTAACCCAAATTGGGTTTACTCAATCTAATTGGCAATCCGCCCCTAGCTGGCCTCAGTCCTAAGAGGGTTGAATGAACATACTCTGCGTGCTGCGCTCCTCCTCCGACCTAATCTCAGAGTCTTATGACTGAATGATCACAGCCTTCTAAACATTCAGCTGAATGACCATAGCCCTCCAAACATGACAAGTGTTATGCCATATTCCAATATAAATATTACATTGAATGACTATAGCCTTTTGATAATTACATTTGAACCACTATAGCTTTGTATAAATTTTAAATTAATGAATATTGCTTAATTAACAGTGCAGTTGAACGAACATCGCCCAGTGAACATGACAATTTCTGCAGATACAAAGGTGTTGTGCAAATATCAGAAACTTATTTGTTCGGATTCATATTTACTGAACAGTAAGGACATTTAGTCAGTTGAACCATTCTCAAGGTTGCATCGCTTAGCTGATAATACTGCAATGTGTGTCGTATGTATATTGCAGTTTGCATGAGACACCTTTAGTGTTTATTTATCAGATCGTTCTCCCAAATGGTTGAAAAAACAATCTGAATCTCGTAGAAGTATTCATGCACTCGATCAGCTACTTGTCTTCGAGTAAAGCTTTACAGAGGGTAGGCGCTCCGCGCGAGATCTAACCAGAATAGTACCGTTAGTTATTATGCCTCTCCATTCTGGTGTAGGGAACTAATAATATTATGAACAAACTGATGCATCACTTATCTGATCATCGGGAGCATAGTCTTGCTGTTTCCCGCGGCTTCCACTGAGTCTTGTTCGTCCGTCGCCAGTCCGTCTTGACGCGTACGAATTCTTTCTGCAGTATGTCGGAACACACACAATGCCCATATTTCAACCACGCTTTCATCCACATTGATATAACTAATTATGCATCATTAGCCGAGCACGACCAAACTGGACGTTATCAACTAAAAGGTGTCTGACTATTACAACGTGACAGTGGCGCGGGAACGACATTGAAATTTGTGGGCTGAGAACCGCAGCTTCGTCTGTCTGATCATAATATCGGAAAGCGGGGGGAGGTTGAAAAAATGTTTGCCAAAAAATGTTTGCCATCGCGCCGCTTACTGGGGGGGGGGTCACATGTCTGCCCTCCAATTGCACTCCCTTTTTATGATCGCCCAAAACACCTTAATCTTCTCTTGCCGCCCTTGACTCTCGCCAAAAACGAACATTCGGGCTTATGGGGGCAGAGTTCTCGCGCTTATGCAACACTATAAAATTACACTTGGTTTCCTCCCAGATCATCTACATCACCTGCGTGAGCATTGGTCGGGGTCTTGCCTTCGGCACAGACACGTTCTTCTCTCAGGTACGTCACGTCAGATGGAATCAATTGCTGCTGTGTAATATTATTTTCGGTTCGGATGGTTACCTTCATTAAACACATAATCTAAGTCAATAATTATGTATCTTAAGGATATCACAAAATTACAACGTGCACAGAATTGCTTAGCAAGTATTGTGACTCGGTCTCCACGGTTTTCTCACTCGGTGCCACTTCTGAAGTCTTTGCATTGACTTCGTGTCCGATATCGTATAATTAAGATTTAATATTTGTGCCGTTATATACGAGGCACTTTCATGTAAGCAACCGTCATATGCACATTCATTGCTGTAAGAAAACCTAGCGAGCTTCGATTTCCAAGGATTTAGGCGCAATATTAGTTACCTTATTATTATTACTATTATTATTATTACTATTAACGTTACTGAACAACAATCATTCATAATTATGAAAATGTGCTGTTTTTATGATGACAATCTTAACACCATCCCTCTTTCTTTCGAAGCTGATGTAGTTACGAGGATAACAAAATGAATGGATCATTGACTGAAGGCAGTGAAGCCAAAGAGTGGTTTAACATAGAGGACGATTTAATATTGCCAACACCTTATCACGAAGAAAGTCTTACTCTAACAAACAAGGACACATCTATGTATTTCAGACGTACGGCAGTAGCAACAAGAAGAAGGTTGGCGTGTATTTACAACGAGGTACGTTTACTATCATTACGCATACATTGTAGACATGTCAACGGTGTGTTGTTATGTCGAACTTAGGACCGGTCAACGCTCACACTCCCTCGTCGACAGACTTGCTCATATGAACGTCAACTCACGTTCTCTACGAAACGTGTCAACCACGTTGCAGTCACTGCGCGAAAAGTATACGTTCACCCAAATCCACTATTGTCTATAGGTATATATAAAGCAAAGCTCAACCCGGGTTCACATAAATGGAACTTGTTGTTTAAAGGGTTCAACATGAGATAACGAACGGTTTTTACACCGTCCTCGTCCCGAAATTCTAAATGTTCCAGATATTGACATTTCAGGAATTATATTCGGCCTATTCGCCTGCTGCCCCATCTGGGCCGTCCTGCTCAACGTCGAGTCGATCCTATTGATGCTCGGCCAGGAACCAGGCGTTGCCGCGTAAGTGTTGTAGAGTGATCGTAGCACAGTTGAACCTCGCTTTATGGTCAACTTGGTAATGCAGCCACCTCGCAATGGAGGTCACCCTAGATCAGTCACAAATTATTTCTATAACAGCAAAGTATATATAGTCACGCTATTGCGGTCACCTCACCATTCGGGTCAGTTTCGTCCAGTCACGTGGGTAGTCTTAATAGTGAGGTTCCACTGTACTTTGGAAATTACTAATTTGATAGTTCTACAAGACGACACAATTCACGTAAAATGAGGGCGAGGTTGCTACGCATGCATGTGTTCTATAGGCGTCGGTACGTGCTGAATATTGGAGTGGGGGATCGTCAGTACATAGCTGCTGTCGGTTATGACATCAGAAGACGTTGGGGGGGGGGGGGGGGTAGTGTTGGAGGTTCTTTGCCGGTGTGGGGGTAGGTTGTTGTAGATTTTCCTGGAACCTCCAACTGCGCCATCCTTGAGGTGACAGAGCGCGGTTAACCTTCCTATTGTGTTAAACAGCTAAAGGCATTTGATCAGCATATCAGTGGTATGATGGCACTGGCTGAGAAGATATTTCAAAATTTCTTCACGTGTGCATTTCTTATAATCTAACAAAATATGGCTACTAATGGGAAAGTCAACAGTGCTCTGTGCCCTTAACGCTCACCAAAACATCAACAAATTCACAATGGCGGGGGTTCCCCACTCTAAATGTTGGGAGCTCAACTTCTCATGCCTCCCGTTCCGACGCCTAATAGTGTGTGTGTGTGTGTGTGTGTGTGTGTGTGTGTGTGTGTGTGTGTGTGTGTGTGTGTGTGTGTGTGTGTGTGTAAGTGCGATCGTACGCGCGTCCATACATACGTACGTACATACATACATACATACATACATATATACATACAGGTACATACATACATACATACACACATACATACATACATACATACTACACACTACATACTACATACATACATACACACACACACACACACACACACACACACACACACACACACACACACACACACACACACACACACACACACACACACACACACACACACATTATATTTAACTACATTGAGCCATGGTATATTAATTACCCACTCTGGAATGCAGCTAAATTGAACCACTTACGACGTTACGAAGTACCTAGTTACACTGACCGACGAGGGGGTAGTTTTTGCTAGTAAATTGTTAACATAGGCCTACTGTTACGTTATTCACTTACATAGTTTTCTGTCTGATTGTTCATTTAGGTTGGCGCAAGAATACATACTTTTCTTCTCACCCGGAGTATTGGTAAATATTTACTTAATATATTTCATTATTTATTATATTATTAATATGATTGTGTGCGTGCGTGCGTGCGTGCGTGCGTAGGCGCATAAGCGTTTGTGTGCATATGTGCATGTGTGCATGTGTGTGTGTTTGTGTGTGTGTGTGTGTGTATGTGCGTGCGTGCGTGCCTGCCTGCATGCTTGCGTGGCTGAGGGTGAGTGTGTGTGCGAGTACGCGAGACTGCGCGCGCATGCGTGTGCGTGTGTAGGTGACACGTTATTTAAAAAATGATAAGATTGACTAACATCAAAACATTTTAATGCTGACGCCAAGTTACTCGGGTAGCGCCATCTATTGCATTGGAATGGCATTATTACGATAATTTTTGAGAATTTAATTAACTATCATTACTTTTCAAACGCACCAACACTTCACCTCGCCGATTCATCTGGCAGTAAATCATGCTTCCTGAATGGCGAATATTGTCTCCAAAACGGGAATTTTCATCCCGAACATACCGTAATATAAATAAACTCAGAACAAAATACATCACTATCTGTTCAGTTTTAACATGACCTTGTTTCCCGATTTAAATATTTTGCTAAGATGCATATTTCTAAATTAATGCTAATAGGCAATTAGCTATTTGACATGTGTATAAAACCTTTTACACATGTTTTGTTTCAGGCGTACTGTTGGTTGTTCATACTGATGCGATATCTCCTGTGCCAAGTAGGTAACAACAAGCTTAATGTGTCTACATTTCTATGACGCAGCCTACTTATTTGAATTATGATTACACATTTGACACGATTAACATTGATGAGTTGTTGAGAAGGAGAACACTGTCTTTCTCGATTCGTAGCGTGGCAATTGACTTGTTTAGATAGTACTCGACCGGAAGATCACAGTATGTTACGATTGGTTCGTTTTCCCCAACACAATGCCAACTCTAAGTTGTATGTGTGCGTGGTAGTATAGCACTACTACCACTAACATTATAGTGCATGGTAGTATAGCACTACTACCACTAACATTATAGTCCGTAGTAGTATAGCACTACTACCACTAACATTATATTCCATGGTAGTATAGCACTACTACCACTAACAGTATAGTCCATGGTAGTATAGCACTACTACCACTAACATTATAGTGCATGGTAGTATAGCACTACTACCACTAACATTATAGTCCGTGGTAGTATAGCACTACTACCACTAACAGTATAGTCCGTGGTAGTATAGCACTACTACCACTAACATTATAGTCCATGGTAGTATAGCACTACTACCACTAACATTATAGTCCATGGTAGTATAGCACTACTACCACTAACATTATAGTCCGTGGTAGTATAGCACTACTACCACTAACATTATAATCCGTGGTAGTATAGCACTACTACCACTAACAATATAGTCCATGGTAGTATAGCACTACTACCACTAACATTATAATCCATGGTAGTATAGCACTAATACCACTACCATTATAGTGCATGGTAGTATAGCACTACTACCACTAACATTATAGTCCATGGTAGTATAGCACTACTACCACTAACATTATAGTCCATGGAGGTATAGCAATACTACCACTAACATTATAGTCCGTGGTAGTATAGTACTACTACCACTAACATTATAGTCCATGGTAGTATAGCACTACTACCACTAACAGTATAGTCCGTGGTAGTATAGCACTACTACCACTAACATTATAGTCCGTGGTAGTACTGCACTATGACCACTAACATTATAGTCCATGGTAGTACAGCACTACTACCACTAACTGTATAGTCCATGGTAGTATAGCACTACTACCACTAACAGTATAGTCCATGGTAGTACAGCACTACTACCACTAACATTATAGTCCATGGTAGCATAGCACTACTACCACTAACAGTATAGTCCATGGTAGTATAGCACTACTACCACAAACAGTATAGTCCATGGTAGTATAGCACTACTACCATTAACAGTATAGTCCATGGTAGTATAGCATTACTACCATTAACATTATAGTCCATGGTAGTACAGCACTACTACCACTAACAGTAAAGACCATGGTAGTACAGCACTACTACCACTAACATTATAGTCCATGGTAGTATAGCACTACTACCAATAACAGTATAGTCCATGGTAGTATAGCACTACTACCACTAACAGTATAGTCCATGGTAGTACAGCACTACTACCACTAACATTATAGTCCATGGTAGTAGAGCACTACTACCACAAACAGTATAGTCCATGGTAGTACAGCACTACTACCACTAACATTATAGTCCATGGTAGTAGAGCACTACTACCACTAACAGTATAGTCCATGGTAGTACAGCACTACTACCACTAACATTATAGTCCATGGTAGTAGAGCACTACTACCACTAACAGTATAGTCCATGGTAGTATAGCACTACTACCACTAACAGTATAGTCCATGGTAGTACAGCACTACTACCACTAACAGTATAGTCCATGGTAGTACAGCACTACTACCACTAACATTATAGTCCATGGTAGTACAGCACTACTACCACTAACAGTATAGTCCATGGTAGTACAGCACTACTACCACTAACAGTATAGTCCTTGGTAGTATAGCACTACTACCACTAACATTATAGTCCGTGGTAGTACAGCACTACGACCACTAACATTATAGTCCATGGTAGTACAGCACTACTACCACTAACAGTATAGTCCATGGTAGTACAGCACTACTACCACTAACAGTATAGTCCATGGTAGCATAGCACTACTACCACTAACAGTATAGTCCATGGTAGTATAGCACTACTACCACTAACATTATAGTCCGTGGTAGTACAGCACTATGACCACTAACATTATAGTCCGTGGTAGTACAGCACTACTACCACTAACTGTATAGTCCATGGTAGTATAGCACTACTACCACTAACAGTATAGTCCATGGTAGTACAGCACTACTACCACTAATATTATAGTCCATGGTAGTATAGCACTACTACCACTAACAGTATAGTCCATGGTAGTATAGCACTACTACCACTTACAGTATAGTTCATGGTAGTATAGTACTACTACCACTAACAGTATAGTCCATGGAAGTATAGCACTACTACCACTAACAGTATAGTCCATGGTAGTACAGCACTACTACCACTAACAGTATAGTCCATGGTAGTACAGCACGACTACCACTAACAGCATAGTCCATGGTAATACAGCACTACTACCACTAACATTATAGTCCATGGTAGTACAGCACTACTACCACTAACAGTTTAGTCCATGGTAGTATAGCACTAGTACCACTAACAGTTTAGTCCATGGTAGTATATCACTACTACCACTAACAGTATAGTCCATGGTAGTATACCACTACTACCACTAACAGTATAGTCCATGGTAGTATAGCACTACTACCACTAACATTATAGTCTATAGTAGTATAGCACTACTACCACTAACAGTATAGTCCATGGTAGTACAGCACTACTACCACTAACATTATAGTCCATGGTAGTACAGCACTACTACCACTAACAGTATAGTTCATGGTAGTATAGCACTACTACCACTAACAGTATAGTACATGGTAGTACAGCACTATTACCACTAACAGTATAGTCCATGGTAGTACAGCACTACTACCACTAACATTATAGTCCATGGTAGTACAGCACTACTACCACTAACAGTATAGTCCATGGTAGTATAGCACTACTACCACTAACAGTATAGTCCATGGTAGTATAGCACTACTACCACTAACATTATAGTCCATGGTAGTACAGCACTACGACCACTAACATTATAGTCCGTGGTAGTACAGCACTACTACCACTAACAGTATAGTCCATGGTAGTATAGCACTACTACCACTAACAGTATAGTACATGGTAGTACAGCACTATTACCACTAACAGTATAGTCCATGGTAGTATAGCACTACTACCACTAACATTATAGTCCATGGTAGTACAGCACTACGACCACTAACATTATAGTCCGTGGTAGTACAGCACTACTACCACTAACAGTATAGTCCATGGTAGTATAGCACTACTACCACTAACAGTATAGTACATGGTAGTACAGCACTATTACCACTAACAGTATAGTCCATGGTAGTACAGCACTACTACCACTAACATTATAGTCCATGGTAGTAGAGCACTACTACCACTAACAGTATAGTCCATGGTAGTATAGCACTACTACCACTAACAGTATAGTCCATGGTAGTATAGCACTACTACCACTAACATTATAGTCCATGGTAGTACAGCACTACGACCACTAACATTATAGTCCGTGGTAGTACAGCACTACTACCACTAACAGTATAGTCCATGGTAGTATAGCACTACTACCACTAACAGTATAGTACATGGTAGTACAGCACTATTACCACTAACAGTATAGTCCATGGTAGTACAGCACTTACCACTACTACCACTAACAGTATAGTCCATGGTAGTATAGCACTACTACCACTAACAGTATAGTCCATGGTAGTACAGCACTACTACCACTAACATTATAGTCCATGGTAGTATAGCACTACTACCACTAACAGTATAGTCCATGGTAGTATAGCACTACTACCACTAACAGTATAGTCCATGGTAGTATAGCACTACTACCACTAACAGTATAGTACATGGTAGTACAGCACTATTACCACTAACAGTATAGTCCATGGTAGTACAGCACTACTACCACTAACATTATAGTCCATGGTAGTACAGCACTACTACCACTAACATTATAGCCCATGGTAGTACAGTACTACATTATAGTCCTTGGTAGTACAGTACTACTGCCACTAACATTATAGTCCGTGGTAGTATAGCATTACTACCACTAACAATATAGTCCATGGTAGTACAGCACTAACGTTATAGTCCGTGGTAGTACAGCACTACTGCCACTAACGTTATAGTCCGTGGTAGTACAGCACTACTGTCACTAACATTATAATCCGTGGTAGTTTCCTAGTTGTTTCCAGCACTCGGCAACGTTCTATTAACTGACTAGTCTGTATATATTGTGGTTGCAATGTTATGATCTTATGAGGTCTCATTCAACTAGCCAGCATTTTTCAGAACATTATCGCCAAGCCGAACTTTCTATGCTGGCGCTGAGGGTGGTCTCTGCCAGGGTGATTGTCGTCCTCAGTGGTTCTTTTACGTCCTAAATTGAGACGAGACCGACATTAACGTGATCTCCGATTCACGAGGGATACACAGTCCCCAATGTTGAGAGCCAGGTTTTTACACCAAATATACCATAGCTGCCCGGTACGGGTTTTGAACTCGGGGCGCCGGCATGTCAGGCGGATGTGCTAACCACTACACTATCGCGCGCCCCCAAGTGGCAGTAGTACAGCACTACTGCCACTAACGTTATAGACCGTGGTAGTACAGCACTACTACCACTAACATTATAGACCGTGGTAGTACAGCACTACTACCACTAACATTATAGACCGTGGTAGTACAGCACTACTGCCACTAACGTTATAGACTGTGGTAGTACAGCACTGCTGCCACTATCATTATAGACCGTGGTAGTACAGCACTACTACCACTAATATTATAGACCTTGGTAGTACAGCACTACTACCACTAACGTTATAGTCCGTGGTAGTACAGCACTACTACCACTAATATTATAGACCGTGGTAGTACAGCACTACTACCACTAATATTATATACCGTGGTAGTACAGCACTACTACCACTAATATTATATACCGTGGTAGTACAGCACTACTACCACTAATATTATATACCGTGGTAGTACAGCACTACTACCACTAATATTATAGACCGTGGTAGTACAGCACTACTACCACTAATATTATATACCGTGGTAGTACAGCACTACTACCACTAATATTATATACCGTGGTAGTACAGCACTACTACCACTAATATCATAGACCGTGGTAGTACAGCACTACTACCACTAACGTTATAGTCCGTGGTAGTACAGCACTACTGCAACTAACGTTATAGTCCGTGGTAGTACAGCACTACTACCACTAACATTATAGACCGTGGTAGTACAGCACTACTACCACTAACATTATAGACCGTGGTAGTACAGCACTACTGCCACTAACGTTATAGACTGTGGTAGTACAGCACTGCTGCCACTATCATTATAGACCGTGGTAGTACAGCACTACTACCACTAATATTATAGACCTTGGTAGTACAGCACTACTACCACTAACGTTATAGTCCGTGGTAGTACAGCACTACTACCACTAATATTATAGACCGTGGTAGTACAGCACTACTACCACTAATATTATATACCGTGGTAGTACAGCACTACTACCACTAATATTATAGACCGTGGTAGTACAGCACTACTACCACTAATATTATATACCGTGGTAGTACAGCACTACTACCACTAATATTATATACCGTGGTAGTACAGCACTACTACCACTAATATTATATACCGTGGTAGTACAGCACTACTACCACTAATATTATAGACCGTGGTAGTACAGCACTACTACCACTAATATTATAGACCGTGGTAGTACAGCACTACTACCACTAACGGTATAGTCCGTGGTAGTACAGCACTACTGCAACTAACGTTATAGTCCGTGGTAGAACAGCGCTACTACCTCTAACATTATAGACCGTGGTAGTACAGCACTACTGCCACTAACGTTATAGTCCGTGGTAGTACAGCGCTACTACCTCTAACATTATAGACCGCGGTAGTACAGCACTACTGCCACTAACGTTATAATCCGTGGTAGTACAGCACTACTGCCACTAACGTTATAGTCCGTGGTAGTACAGCACTACTACCACTAACATTATAGACCGTGGTAGTACAGCACTACTGCCACTAACGTTATAGTCCGTGGTAGTACAGCACTACTGCCACTAACGTTATAGTCCGTGGTAGTACAGCACTACTACCACTAACATTATAGACCGTGGTAGTACAGCACTACTGCCACTAACGTTATAGTCCGTGGTAGTACAGCACTACTACCACTAACATTATAGACCGTGGTAGTACAGCACTACTGCCACTAACGTTATAGTCCGTGGTAGTACAGCACTTCTGCCACTAATGTTATAGTCCGTGGTAGTACACCACTACTACCACTAACATTATAAACCGTCGTAGTACAGCACTACTGCCACTAACGTTTTAGTCCGTGGTAGTACAGCACTACTACCTCTAACATTATAGACCGTGGTAGTACAGCACTACTGCCACTAACGTTATAGTCCGTGGTAGTACAGCGTTACTACCACTAACGTTATAGTCCATGGTAGTACAGCACTACTACTACTAACATTATAGACCGTGGTAGTACATCACTACTGCCACTAACATTATAGACCGTGGTAGTACAGCACTACTACCACTAACATTATAGTCCGTGGTAGTACAGCACTACTACCTCTAACATTATAGACCGTGGAAGTACAGCACTACTACCTCTAACATTATAGACCGTGGAAGTACAGCACTACTACCACTAATATTATAGACCGTGGTAGTACAGCACTACTACCACTAACGGTATAGACCGTGGAAGTACAGCACTACTGCAACTAATATTATAGACCGTGGTAGTACAGCACTACTACCACTAATATTATAGACCGTGGTAGTACAGCACTACTACCACTAATATTATAGACCGTGGTAGTACAGCACTACTACCACTAATATTATATACCGTGGTAGTACAGCACTACTACCACTAATATTATAGACCGTGGTAGTACAGCACTACTGCAACTAACGTTATAGTCCGTGGTAGAACAGCGCTACTACCTCTAACATTATAGACCGTGGTAGTACAGCACTACTGCCACTAACGTTATAGTCCGTGGTAGTACAGCGCTACTACCTCTAACATTATAGACCGCGGTAGTACAGCACTACTACCTCTAACATTATAGACCGTGGTAGTACAGCACTACTGCCACTAACGTTATAGTCCGTGGTAGTACAGCGTTACTACCACTAACGTTATAGTCCATGGTAGTACAGCACTACTACTACTAACATTATAGACCGTGGTAGTACATCACTACTGCCACTAACATTATAGACCGTGGTAGTACAGCACTACTACCACTAACATTATAGTCCGTGGTAGTACAGCACTACTACCTCTAACATTATAGACCGTGGAAGTACAGCACTACTACCTCTAACATTATAGACCGTGGAAGTACAGCACTACTACCACTAATATTATAGACCGTGGTAGTACAGCACTACTACCACTAACGGTATAGACCGTGGAAGTACAGCACTACTGCAACTAATATTATAGACCGTGGTAGTACAGCACTACTACCACTAATATTATAGACCGTGGTAGTACAGCACTACTACCACTAATATTATAGACCGTGGTAGTACAGCACTACTACCACTAATATTATAGACCGTGGTAGTACAGCACTACTACCACTAATATTATAGACCGTGGTAGTACAGCACTACTACCACTAACGGTATAGTCCGTGGTAGTACAGCACTACTGCAACTAACGTTATAGTCCGTGGTAGAACAGCGCTACTACCTCTAACATTATAGACCGTGGTAGTACAGCACTACTGCCACTAACGTTATAGTCCGTGGTAGTACAGCGCTACTACCTCTAACATTATAGACCGCGGTAGTACAGCACTACTGCCACTAACGTTATAATCCGTGGTAGTACAGCACTACTGCCACTAACGTTATAGTCCGTGGTAGTACAGCACTACTACCACTAACATTATAGACCGTGGTAGTACAGCACTACTGCCACTAACGTTATAGTCCGTGGTAGTACAGCACTACTGCCACTAACGTTATAGTCCGTGGTAGTACAGCACTACTACCACTAACATTATAGACCGTGGTAGTACAGCACTACTGCCACTAACGTTATAGTCCGTGGTAGTACAGCACTACTACCTCTAACATTATAGACCGTGGTAGTACAGCACTACTGCCACTAACGTTATAGTCCGTGGTAGTACAGCGCTACTACCTCTAACATTATAGACCGTGGTAGTACAGCACTACTGCCACTAACGTTATAATCCGTGGTAGTACAGCACTACTGCCACTAACGTTATAGTCCGTGGTAGTACAGCACTACTACCACTAACATTATAGACCGTGGTAGTACAGCACTACTGCCACTAACGTTATAGTCCGTGGTAGTACAGCACTACTACCACTAACATTATAGACCGTGGTAGTACAGCACTACTGCCACTAACGTTATAGTCCGTGGTAGTACAGCGCTACTGCCACTAACTTTACAGTCCGTGGTAGTACAGCACTACTACCACTAACATTATAGACCGTGGTAATACAGCACTACTGCCACTAACTTTATAGTCCATGGTAATACAGCGCTATTGCCACTAACTTTATGGTAGTACAGCACTACTACCACTAACGTTATAGTCCGTGGTAGTACAGCACTACTACCACTAACATTATAGACCGTTGTAGTACAACACTACTACCACTAACATTATAGTCCATGGTAGTACAGCACTACTACCACTAACATTATAGCCCATGGTAGTACAGTACTACATTATAGTCCTTGGTAGTACAGTACTACTGCCACTAACATTATAGTCCGTGGTAGTATAGCATTACTACCACTAACAATATAGTCCATGGTAGTACAGCACTAACGTTATAGTCCGTGGTAGTACAGCACTACTGCCACTAACGTTATAGTCCGTGGTAGTACAGCACTACTGTCACTAACATTATAATCCGTGGTAGTTTCCTAGTTGTTTCCAGCACTCGGCAACGTTCTATTAACTGACTAGTCTGTATATATTGTGGTTGCAATGTTATGATCTTATGAGGTCTCATTCAACTAGCCAGCATTTTTCAGAACATTATCGCCAAGCCGAACTTTCTATGCTGGCGCTGAGGGTGGTCTCTGCCAGGGTGATTGTCGTCCTCAGTGGTTCTTTTACGTCCTAAATTGAGACGAGACCGACATTAACGTGATCTCCGATTCACGAGGGATACACAGTCCCCAATGTTGAGAGCCAGGTTTTTACACCAAATATACCATAGCTGCCCGGTACGGGTTTTGAACTCGGGGCGCCGGCATGTCAGGCGGATGTGCTAACCACTACACTATCCCGCGCCCCCAAGTGGCAGTAGTACAGCACTACTGCCACTAACGTTATAGACCGTGGTAGTACAGCACTACTACCACTAACATTATAGACCGTGGTAGTACAGCACTACTACCACTAACATTATAGACCGTGGTAGTACAGCACTACTGCCACTAACGTTATAGACTGTGGTAGTACAGCACTGCTGCCACTATCATTATAGACCGTGGTAGTACAGCACTACTACCACTAATATTATAGACCTTGGTAGTACAGCACTACTACCACTAACGTTATAGTCCGTGGTAGTACAGCACTACTACCACTAATATTATAGACCGTGGTAGTACAGCACTACTACCACTAATATTATATACCGTGGTAGTACAGCACTACTACCACTAATATTATATACCGTGGTAGTACAGCACTACTACCACTAATATTATATACCGTGGTAGTACAGCACTACTACCACTAATATTATAGACCGTGGTAGTACAGCACTACTACCACTAATATTATATACCGTGGTAGTACAGCACTACTACCACTAATATTATATACCGTGGTAGTACAGCACTACTACCACTAATATCATAGACCGTGGTAGTACAGCACTACTACCACTAACGTTATAGTCCGTGGTAGTACAGCACTACTGCAACTAACGTTATAGTCCGTGGTAGTACAGCACTACTACCACTAACATTATAGACCGTGGTAGTACAGCACTACTACCACTAACATTATAGACCGTGGTAGTACAGCACTACTGCCACTAACGTTATAGACTGTGGTAGTACAGCACTGCTGCCACTATCATTATAGACCGTGGTAGTACAGCACTACTACCACTAATATTATAGACCTTGGTAGTACAGCACTACTACCACTAACGTTATAGTCCGTGGTAGTACAGCACTACTACCACTAATATTATAGACCGTGGTAGTACAGCACTACTACCACTAATATTATATACCGTGGTAGTACAGCACTACTACCACTAATATTATAGACCGTGGTAGTACAGCACTACTACCACTAATATTATATACCGTGGTAGTACAGCACTACTACCACTAATATTATATACCGTGGTAGTACAGCACTACTACCACTAATATTATATACCGTGGTAGTACAGCACTACTACCACTAATATTATAGACCGTGGTAGTACAGCACTACTACCACTAATATTATAGACCGTGGTAGTACAGCACTACTACCACTAACGTTATAGTCCGTGGTAGTACAGCACTACTGCAACTAACGTTATAGTCCGTGGTAGTACAGCGCTACTACCTCTAACATTATAGACCGTGGTAGTACAGCACTACTGCCACTAACGTTATAGTCCGTGGTAGTACAGCGCTACTACCTCTAACATTATAGACCGCGGTAGTACAGCACTACTGCCACTAACGTTATAATCCGTGGTAGTACAGCACTACTGCCACTAACGTTATAGTCCGTGGTAGTACAGCACTACTACCACTAACATTATAGACCGTGGTAGTACAGCACTACTGCCACTAACGTTATAGTCCGTGGTAGTACAGCACTACTACCACTAACATTATAGACCGTGGTAGTACAGCACTACTGCCACTAACGTTATAGTCCGTGGTAGTACAGCACTACTACCACTAACATTATAGACCGTGGTAGTACAGCACTACTGCCACTAACGTTATAGTCCGTGGTAGTACAGCACTTCTGCCACTAATGTTATAGTCCGTGGTAGTACACCACTACTACCACTAACATTATAAACCGTCGTAGTACAGCACTACTGCCACTAACGTTTTAGTCCGTGGTAGTACAGCACTACTACCTCTAACATTATAGACCGTGGTAGTACAGCACTACTGCCACTAACGTTATAGTCCGTGGTAGTACAGCGTTACTACCACTAACGTTATAGTCCATGGTAGTACAGCACTACTACTACTAACATTATAGACCGTGGTAGTACATCACTACTGCCACTAACATTATAGACCGTGGTAGTACAGCACTACTACCACTAACATTATAGTCCGTGGTAGTACAGCACTACTACCTCTAACATTATAGACCGTGGAAGTACAGCACTACTACCTCTAACATTATAGACCGTGGAAGTACAGCACTACTACCACTAATATTATAGACCGTGGTAGTACAGCACTACTACCACTAACGGTATAGACCGTGGAAGTACAGCACTACTGCAACTAATATTATAGACCGTGGTAGTACAGCACTACTACCACTAATATTATAGACCGTGGTAGTACAGCACTACTACCACTAATATTATAGACCGTGGTAGTACAGCACTACTGCCATAATATTATGAACCGTGGTGGTACAGCGCTACGCACCACCACTAATATTATGAACCGTGGTAGTGCAGCACTACTACCACTAACGGTATAGTCCGTGGTAGTACAGCACTACTGCAACTAACGTTATAGTCCGTGGTAGAACAGCGCTACTACCACTAACATTATAGACCGTGGTAGTACAGCACTACTGCCACTAACGTTATAGTCCGTGGTAGTACAGCGCTACTACCTCTAACATTATAGACCGCGGTAGTACAGCACTACTGCCACTAACGTTATAATCCGTGGTAGTACAGCACTACTGCCACTAACGTTATAGTCCGTGGTAGTACAGCGTTACTACCACTAACGTTATAGTCCATGGTAGTACAGCACTACTACTACTAACATTATAGACCGTGGTAGTACATCA
Organism: Paraescarpia echinospica; assembly: GCA_020002185.1. NCBI lineage: Eukaryota > Metazoa > Annelida > Polychaeta > Sabellida > Siboglinidae > Paraescarpia > Paraescarpia echinospica. The sequence continues at coordinate 3,529,216 of CM034543.1, forward strand.
CTACTGCCACTAACATTATAGACCGTGGTAGTACAGCACTACTACCACTAACATTATAGTCCGTGGTAGTACAGCACTACTACCTCTAACATTATAGACCGTGGAAGTACAGCACTACTACCTCTAACATTATAGACCGTGGAAGTACAGCACTACTACCACTAATATTATAGACCGTGGTAGTACAGCACTACTACCACTAACGGTATAGACCGTGGAAGTACAGCACTACTGCAACTAATATTATAGACCGTGGTAGTACAGCACTACTACCACTAATATTATAGACCGTGGTAGTACAGCACTACTACCACTAATATTATAGACCGTGGTAGTACAGCACTACTACCACTAATATTATAGACCGTGGTAGTACAGCACTACTACCACTAATATTATAGACCGTGGTAGTACAGCACTACTACCACTAATATTATAGACCGTGGTAGTACAGCACTACTACCACTAACGGTATAGTCCGTGGTAGTACAGCACTACTGCAACTAACGTTATAGTCCGTGGTAGAACAGCGCTACTACCTCTAACATTATAGACCGTGGTAGTACAGCACTACTGCCACTAACGTTATAGTCCGTGGTAGTACAGCGCTACTACCTCTAACATTATAGACCGCGGTAGTACAGCACTACTGCCACTAACGTTATAATCCGTGGTAGTACAGCACTACTGCCACTAACGTTATAGTCCGTGGTAGTACAGCACTACTACCACTAACATTATAGACCGTGGTAGTACAGCACTACTGCCACTAACGTTATAGTCCGTGGTAGTACAGCACTTCTGCCACTAATGTTATAGTCCGTGGTAGTACACCACTACTACCACTAACATTATAGACCGTGGTAGTACAGCACTACTGCCACTAACGTTATAGTCCGTGGTAGTACAGCACTACTACCTCTAACATTATAGACCGTGGTAGTACAGCACTACTGCCACTAACGTTATAGTCCGTGGTAGTACAGCACTACTACCTCTAACATTATAGACCGTGGTAGTACAGCACTACTGCCACTAACGTTATAGTCCGTGGTAGTACAGCGCTACTACCTCTAACATTATAGACCGTGGTAGTACAGCACTACTGCCACTAACGTTATAATCCGTGGTAGTACAGCACTACTGCCACTACCGTTATAGTCCGTGGTAGTACAGCACTACTACCACTAACATTATAGACCGTGGTAGTACAGCACTACTGCCACTAACGTTATAGTCCGTGGTAGTACAGCACTACTACCACTAACATTATAGACCGTGGTAGTACAGCACTACTGCCACTAACGTTATAGTCCGTGGTAGTACAGCGCTACTGCCACTAACTTTACAGTCCGTGGTAGTACAGCACTACTACCACTAACATTATAGACCGTGGTAATACAGCACTACTGCCACTAACTTTATAGTCCATGGTAATACAGCGCTATTGCCACTAACTTTATGGTAGTACAGCACTACTACCACTAACGTTATAGTCCGTGGTAGTACAGCACTACTACCACTAACATTATAGACCGTTGTAGTACAACACTACTACCACTAACATTATAGTCCATGGTAGTACAGCACTACTACCACTAACATTATAGCCCATGGTAGTACAGTACTACATTATAGTCCTTGGTAGTACAGTACTACTGCCACTAACATTATAGTCCGTGGTAGTATAGCATTACTACCACTAACAATATAGTCCATGGTAGTACAGCACTAACGTTATAGTCCGTGGTAGTACAGCACTACTGCCACTAACGTTATAGTCCGTGGTAGTACAGCACTACTGTCACTAACATTATAATCCGTGGTAGTTTCCTAGTTGTTTCCAGCACTCGGCAACGTTCTATTAACTGACTAGTCTGTATATATTGTGGTTGCAATGTTATGATCTTATGAGGTCTCATTCAACTAGCCAGCATTTTTCAGAACATTATCGCCAAGCCGAACTTTCTATGCTGGCGCTGAGGGTGGTCTCTGCCAGGGTGATTGTCGTCCTCAGTGGTTCTTTTACGTCCTAAATTGAGACGAGACCGACATTAACGTGATCTCCGATTCACGAGGGATACACAGTCCCCAATGTTGAGAGCCAGGTTTTTACACCAAATATACCATAGCTGCCCGGTACGGGTTTTGAACTCGGGGCGCCGGCATGTCAGGCGGATGTGCTAACCACTACACTATCGCGCGCCCCCAAGTGGCAGTAGTACAGCACTACTGCCACTAACGTTATAGACCGTGGTAGTACAGCACTACTACCACTAACATTATAGACCGTGGTAGTACAGCACTACTACCACTAACATTATAGACCGTGGTAGTACAGCACTACTGCCACTAACGTTATAGACTGTGGTAGTACAGCACTGCTGCCACTATCATTATAGACCGTGGTAGTACAGCACTACTACCACTAATATTATAGACCTTGGTAGTACAGCACTACTACCACTAACGTTATAGTCCGTGGTAGTACAGCACTACTACCACTAATATTATAGACCGTGGTAGTACAGCACTACTACCACTAATATTATATACCGTGGTAGTACAGCACTACTACCACTAATATTATATACCGTGGTAGTACAGCACTACTACCACTAATATTATATACCGTGGTAGTACAGCACTACTACCACTAATATTATAGACCGTGGTAGTACAGCACTACTACCACTAATATTATAGACCGTGGTAGTACAGCACTACTACCACTAATATTATATACCGTGGTAGTACAGCACTACTACCACTAACATTATAGTCCGTGGTAGTACAGCACTACTACCTCTAACATTATAGACCGTGGAAGTACAGCACTACTACCTCTAACATTATAGACCGTGGAAGTACAGCACTACTACCACTAATATTATAGACCGTGGTAGTACAGCACTACTACCACTAACGGTATAGACCGTGGAAGTACAGCACTACTGCAACTAATATTATAGACCGTGGTAGTACAGCACTACTACCACTAATATTATAGACCGTGGTAGTACAGCACTACTACCACTAATATTATATACCGTGGTAGTACAGCACTACTACCACTAATATTATATACCGTGGTAGTACAGCACTACTACCACTAATATTATAGACCGTGGTAGTACAGCACTACTACCACTAACGTTATAGTCCGTGGTAGTACAGCACTACTGCAACTAACGTTATAGTCCGTGGTAGTACAGCGCTACTACCTCTAACATTATAGACCGTGGTAGTACAGCACTACTGCAACTAACGTTATAGTCCGTGGTAGTACAGCGCTACTACCTCTAACATTATAGACCGTGGTAGTACAGCACTACTGCCACTAACGTTATAGTCCGTGGTATTACAGCGCTACTACCTCTAACATTATAGACCGTGGTAGTACAGCACTACTGCCACTAACGTTATAATCCGTGGTAGTACAGCACTACTACCACTAACATTATAGACCGTGGTAGTACAGCACTACTACCACTAACGTTATAGTCCGTGGTAGTACAGCACTACTACCACTAACATTATAGACCGTGGTAGTACAGCACTACTGCCACTAACGTTATAGTCCGTGGTAGTACAGCACTTCTGCCACTAATGTTATAGTCCGTGGTAGTACACCACTACTACCACTAACATTATAGACCGTGGTAGTACAGCACTACTGCCACTAACGTTATAGTCCGTGGTAGTACAGCACTACTACCTCTAACATTATAGACCGTGGTAGTACAGCACTACTGCCACTAACGTTATAGTCCGTGGTAGTACAGCACTACTACCACTAACATTATAGACCGTGGTAGTACAGCACTACTGCCACTAACGTTATAGTCCGTGGTAGTACAGCGCTACTGCCACTAACTTTACAGTCCGTGGTAGTACAGCACTACTACCACTAACATTATAGACCGTGGTAATACAGCACTACTGCCACTAACTTTATAGTCCATGGTAATACAGCGCTATTGCCACTAACTTTATGGTAGTACAGCACTACTACCACTAACGTTATAGTCCGTGGTAGTACAGCACTACTACCACTAACATTATAGACCGTTGTAGTACAACACTACTACCACTAACATTATAGTTCATGGTAGTACAGCACTACTACCACTAACATTATAGACCGTGGTAGTACAGCACTACTGCGACTAACATTATAGTCCGTGGTAGTACAGCACTACTACCACTAACATTATAGACCGTGGTAGTACAGCACTACTGCGACTAACATTATAGTCCGTGGTAGTACAGCACTACTTCCACTAACGTTATAGTGCGTGGTATTACAGCTCTACTGCCACTAACGTTATAGTCCGTGGTAGTACAGCGCTACTGCCACTAACATTATAGTCCATGGTAGTACAGCACTAATACCACTAACATTATAGTCCATGGTAGTACAGCACTACTACCACTAACATTATAGTTCATGGTAGTACAGCACTACATTATAGTCCTTGGTAGTACAGCACTACTGCCACTAACATTATAGTGCGTGGTAGTACTGCACTAATGCCACTAACGTTATAGTCTGTGGTAGTACAGCTCTGCTGCCACTAACATTATAGTCCGTGGTAGTACAGCGCTACTGCCACTAACATTATAGTCCGTGGTAGTACAGCACTTCTACCACTAACATTATAGTCCGTGGTAGTACAGCACTTCTACCACTAACATTATAGTGCATGGTAGTATAGCACTACTACCACTAACATTATAGTGCATGGTAGTGCAGCACTACTATCACTAACATTATAGTGCATGGTAGTACAGCACTACTACAACTAACATTATAGTGCATGGTAGTACAGCACTACTACCACTAACATTATAGTGCATGGTAGTACAGCACTACTACCACTAACATTATAGTGCATGGTAGTACAGCACTACTACCACTAACATTATAGTGCATGGTAGTACAGCACTACTACCACTAACATTATAGTGCATGGTAGTACAGCACTACTACCACTAACATTATAGTGCATGGTAGTACAGCACTACTACCACTAACATTATAGTGCATGGTAGTACAGCACTACTACCACTAACATTATAGTGCATGGTTGTATAGCACTACTACCACTAACATTATAGTCCATGGTTGTATAGCACTACTACCACTAACATTATAGTCCATGGTAGTATAGCACTACTACCACTAACATTCTATTCCATGGTTGTATAGCACTACTACCACTAACATTATAGTCCATGGTAGTATAGCACTACTACCACTAACAGTATAGTCCATGAGTCAAGCCTGCAAATATATTATATATTGCGCAATGAAGGGACGTTAGTAGTATAGTAGGAACACCAGAGTTGACGAATGATCATGATCGGTGGAAGGTGGAAATGACGTCAATTCCGGTTGATATACTACTGACGTTCACTGAATTGATATCGTACTTCGCCCCACTTTCAACCCTTCGTCAGCCGTGATTGTGGACATACATGTTGAAGACTAAGCGAAATGAACCTCTTTTATTCCCAAATCTGATTGAAATACACTTTAAAATAGTGTCCGGATATTCATCTAATTTTTAGCCATTTTCTGTACCGTTTGTTGCGATACCTAGCGGTCGAGGTGACGTCACCGCAGATAGCACAACTAGGATTTAGCATGGCGCGCATCTATCTATGCGGGTTGGTGTTTCATGACTAAAATTGTAATCGCGGAATATAATACTTTTCATATAATCGTAAAGATACTAATCTTACCTATAAATGTGTTGCTGGACGCACCCATAATTTTTTTAATTTTTTAGTTATTATCGTTTGAACATTGCGAGTGCTCAAAATTGCAATGGGATTTAATATTTCTTTGATATCACAGTAAAGATAATAATCATATCTACAAATAAGCCGCTGGATGTACTCAGGATTTATTTTGAGTTTTTGAGTTTTTCCGTTTGAACATCGCGAACGCTAAATCTTGCAATGTATACGCGGCAGCGGATATAAAGCAAGGCAGAGCATTCACAATGTTCAAACGGCAATAACACAGAGTAAACACAATACCTGTACACCCAGCGACAAACATATAGAAAAGATTATTATTTTTACGGTGATACAAAAAATGTAATATTAAATTTCGCGATTTCAATTTCATGTACTGTCTGAAACAACAGGCCGCTTTTAGCTCGCCCCTCGCCTTGCTAAAAGATAGAACGCGATCGGTGGCCCTACCTGTGGTGATGTCGCAATATCTGACTGGCTGGTTGCTTTGTGAAACGCAAATGACCACGTTTGAGCGGGCTAAGTGACACGAGTTAGCAATGAACAGGCTTCGTACTTGGCACATGACTTGACAAGGGTATTTAGTTTACGTATACGAAGTTTCAAAGACATTTTAAATTTCACTTAGTATTTTAGGGAGGCAGTCTTTTCATCTACCCGGAATTAGCCAGAATACTAATTTGCACCGGGTCTGCTATGTTGAATGTGAGAAAATGTGAAATCGTTGGCCATCAAAGGGTATCATGGTTAACTCAGCCCGCCTCGTCCATATTATCAATAAAGCTTGTTTTGAGACTTCATGTTTGGTGTACCATTTAAACATACCGCGGGATCGAAACTTTGCCAACATTGCTACGAGCTTACAAAACACAATTTGGCGTGCAGTATACTTTCAATATATGATATTATTATAATCTTAACAATATTGTATTAATTAATTAATTAAAACTAGAAATAAATTGCCCAATTTTAAAGCGGAATCATACAAAAATTATTTGAAAACTGAGGCCAACGTCCTTTGCTTCAGAATCGCGTGATGCCCAACCTAGTCGTGTGTGTCATCAGCTGCACCGTGAACGCCATACTCCACTACGGACTTGTCGTGCAGGCAGATATGGGCATCAGGTGAATGGCATATGCACCGGGACGCATACGCGCACGCACGCATGCACACGCGCGCGCACACATACACACCTGGACTTTCAATCGAGAGAACCCGGGTTCGAATACTGTGCTACCGTTTCGAACATTGGACAAATGTGTTCACTCTACGTTACTCCAGTTTACTCAGTTGTATGAATGAGTACGTGGCTATAGACAGGGGTGGATATTTGAAAGCTGACGAGGAGATACATAGGAAAGGGGCGCCTTTATGACGAAATAAAAATTGTATTGATACGAACATGGGCAACCACCGATATATCAGATGCCGAATTAGGACTGACAGGATATGTAATGTTTAGGAAAGATAGAATAGGAAGAAGGGGAGGTTGAGTTATTTTATATTTTATATATTAAAGAATCTATCCAGGCATATGAAATAAAATTAGACAGAGAAGCAGATTGCGAAGAAGCTGTTTGGTGTAACATAGTTACAGGAAACTCAACGTTAACGGTTGGATTAGTTTATCGAAGTCCAAACATAAGCATAGAAGAGAATGAAAAAATACAAAACGCTATAAGGGAAGTGAGCAAACGGGACTGTGTTATTATGGGGGATTTTAACCATGGGCATATAAAATGGAAATCTCTACAGGGTATGGGTAGTGAGGACCACAAGTTTTTAGTTTTAGTACAAGATAGTTTCCTTTCTCAACATGTGCTAGAACCAACCAGGAGAGAGAATGTGTTAGACATAGTTTTGTCCTCACAGAATGAATTAGTTGACAATGTCAGGATATGTGAGCCACTGGGGAATAGTGATCACAACCAGATACATTTTACCATCAAAGTAAAATCAGAAAGAAATAATAAAAAGCAGTTCAGGAGAAATTTCCACAAAGGAAGATATAAGAAAATGAGGAAATATTTAGCAAAGATAGACTGGAATAATACACTGAAGAATAAGACAACAACAGAATGCTGGAATATCTTAAAGAATGAAATAGAGTGCATCGTAGATAAATTTGTTCCCTTCAAAAAACAAGGGAAACGGACCAGAAAGAAATACTTATTGAAAGAAGCCATTAGAAAAATTAAGTATAAACAAATGATGTGGAAGTCATATAGACGTACTGGAAATGACGAAGACTACAACATTTATAAAGAAGCACTAAACCAAGCTACAGCTGAAATTAGAAATTCAAAGAGAAGCTATGAACATAAATTAGCTTGTAATATAAAACATGACAGCAAGAGTTTTTATGCGTATGTTCGAAGCAAACAGAAAGTTCAGGATAAGGTCGGTCCTCTAGAAGATAGTGCTGGAAATATAATATCAGAAGGATTCTTAATGGCAGAAGGCCTAAATGAGTATTTTAGTTCAGTGTTTACCAGAGAAGACACTAGTTCACTGCCAGTACCAGAGGCTAAGTTCAAGGGGGCAGAATTAGACTATTTATGACAGTTAATTGTAACCCCAGAAATGGTAGCTAAGAAAATTAGGGCTATGAAGGAAAATAAATCACCTGGAGTGGATGGTATTCCACCCAAACTACTAGTGGAAATTGTAGAACAAATTAGCATACCGCTTGCAACAGTTTTCAACTTGTCATTAGAAGAGGGAGTGGTTCCTTTAGAATGGAAAGAAGCAAACATTATACCGTTATTTAAAAAAGGTTCGAGAAACAAGTCAAATAATTATAGACCAGTTAGTTTAACATCGGTGATTTGTAAATTATTAGAAAGACTAATTAAAGATCACATGGTGGATTTTCTTGTTAAACATAACTTGATAAACCCATCTCAACATGGGTTTCTAAAAGCGAAGTCATGCTTAACAAATATGTTATGTTTTTTGGAAGATATCACTAAGTGGGTAGATGATGGATCACCAATAGATATCATCTACTTAGATTTTCAAAAAGCTTTCGACAAAGTGCCACATCAAATATTACTGCTTAAACTAAAGGCCCATGGCATAGGAAATGGTATAATTAACTGGATAGAAAAATGGCTGATTGACAGAAGACAACGGGTAGTTGTTGATGGGGAGGCTTCTAACTGGAAATCAGTTTTGAGTGGGGTTCCACAGGGATCAGTACTGGGACCTATATTATTCTTAATATATATAAACGATTTGGACGATGATATAGGTAGCAAGGTGTTGAAATTTGCAGATGATACAAAAGTGTTTAGAAGGATTAAAAGTGATGGGGATAGACAGCATTTACAAGATGATCTTGATAGGTTGATCAAATGGTCTGAAAAGTGGCAAATGTTGTTCAATTTTGGGAAATGTAAATGCCTTCACACAGGACATGGGAACGAATATGTAGAATATACAATGGGGGGAACTGTACTAAGTACTACTGTAAAAGAAAAAGACTTAGGGCTGACAATTAGTGCTGACATGAAGGTTTCAGGGCAGTGTGGAATTGCAGCTTCAAAGGGAAATCAAATCCTTGGATTGATTAGGCGAAATATAGCATATAAAGAAAAAGAACTAATAATACCGCTGTACAAAACAATAGTTAGGCCTCATTTAGAATATTGTATACAAGCGTGGAGGCCATACCGCAAGAAGGACATAGATATGCTAGAAAGAGTACAGAGGAGAGCGACTAAAATGATACCAAAACTGAGGGATCTTAGTTATGAAAAACACCTAAAAGAATGTGGTTTAACAACACTAGAGACCAAGAGATTGAGAGGAGATCAGATAAAATATTGAATGGTTATGAAAATATTGATAGAAATATGTTTTTTTCAGTTAAGAAAGAGAAAGACTAGAGGACATGAAGTTACATTAGTAAAGGAGCAGTGTAGATTAGACGTGAGAAAGTTCTCATTTTCACAAAGGATTGTGAATGAATGGAACAGATTATCTGATGATTGTGTGGGTGCTAGTAGTGTGAATATGTTTAAAAATAAAATCGACACATACCTCAGAAGGGCTGGATATATGTAGATAAAAGGGTTGGACTTTCGATAAGCCAAAGGGCTTCCTTGTCCACCTGCCATCTAGAGTTAATTCTCTGGATGGCAATCTTGTTAAATCTTGTCTTGTTAAACATAGCGGATCTACAACTTTTGGGTTTGCAGAGCAAGGTGGGAAGGGTTAAGTCAGAGTTATGTTGGTGTTGAGCAGATTAGTAACAACGTGGTTGAATAATTAAATTAGAATTAGCTTTCCCCATTCGTGGAGCAACAGTCCACTCGTTCACTTTGGCGCCATCTTGAGAACTGCCAAAAACGCAATTCTCTCAGGTAGGAAAAAGCCCCCCACAAAAAAAACAGAGCATATATCTAACTCTCATTATCGTTGTATTTTTTAAATAGATCGCCAATTGGTAGATCAGAGGGCAATGGTCCAAGGGAGCGGGTGGACGTAGAAGGAGGCGAGTGGAGTCGGCGCCTCGGTGGAGGTGCAGTTGCAACAACTACTCCAACGACATTAACGTATTATAGTTCATGAATAATTCTAATTTTCTACTCTTACGTCATTCATGCTGATTTTTCACACCGAACAGTAACCGTCAGCACGCACAGTCCATTAATGGTGACCAGAATCAGCGTGGATCAGTGTGTTCACTTGTTTCAGGGGGTCAGCCATTGCGCTAGCGATCACGTACTACCTCGTGTTGGCGCAGCTCATCGCCTACATCTGGGGCAGCGGCGTGTACGTAGAGACTTGGGACGGTACGTTCACACTCGTTCACATGTTCACACACGTTCACACACGTTCACAAACGATCACACACGTTCACACACATTCACGCACGTTCTCACACGTTCACATACGTTCACACACGTTCACACACGTTCACACACGTTCACACACGTTCACACACGTTCACACACGTTCACACACGTTCACACACGTTTACACACGTTCACGCACGGTCACACACGTTCACACACGTTCACATATGTTCTCTTTCATTTCTCCAACGTAGGGGAACAGATCTGTCATTTACGGAATAGTCATTGCTGTCGGACACGAAATTATTATTGCTCAACCATATGTATAAAGCTTGATAAATATATTTTAAATGTTACCAGCTTACATATCAGGACACACATAATATATACGTTAAATGCTCCTTAAGTACACACACACACACACACACACACACACACACACACACACACACACACACACACACACACACACACACACACACACACACACACACACACACACACACACACACACACACACACACACACACACACACACACACACACACACACACACACACACACACACACACACACACACACACACACACACACACACACACACACACACACACACACACACACACACACACACACACACACACACACACACACACACACACACACACACACACACACACACACACACACACACACACACACACACACACACACACACACACACACACACACACACACAGATACACGTCCTCGATGCGTATACCTATATGTCGTCTAGCTCTATGCGAACAGCAAAGCAATTTGCGCAACATACACAAATGAAATAGATAGTGCATCGTAACCACGCAATGCAGTGTATGTAGAGAGTAAGCTTATTAGCTTAGATTAAGCTTATTAGTGATGTGTATATAATATTGAACTACATTATCAAGGAAGCAATATATGTATTGAGTATTTCTTGCCCTATTAATTACATCGAATCGACGGTTTTTACGATCCAGAACATTAGACCTCCATGTGATACATAACAACAAATTCACAGGTGTTTGTTGCTTCTGTATATGTGTGTCATTCATCAGGTTGGACGTGGGATAATCTAAAAGAGTGGGGACAATTTGCACACGTCACGTGTGCAAGTATTGGCATGACGTTTATATTCTGGTTGTGCACTGAAGCTGGCACATTTCTCTCAGGTTAGTTTCGTATTATTATTATCATTATTATCATCATCATTATGATTAAAAATTAATATATAAATAATGCGCCATGTCTCCGAATAAAATACCTGATCAAAGGCGCTATAATGACCAACTAAAGTGTCGTTATTGCCGGTAGACAGTTCCACTATTAAAATAGACCAACCGTCACGTAGCTTCTTTTTATAGAGTAATTGGCGGATATGTGAATGGTGTGAAAAATAATGTTGTTATATATCTGCATTGTAGCAACATAGTTTTACAACGACCCTATCATAACAATCACACCAGTTTAGTGCTCCGTGGGGCAGGCTAGTATATGTTGTATTTCTGTCGTTTTGATAATGTGGAATGTGTTTATACACGAAAGCACATTACACACACACACACACACACACACACACACACACACACACACACACACACACACACACACACACACACACACACACACACACACACACACACACACGTATGCACGCATAACACATACACAAACAACCACAGGCACACGCACGCACGTACGCACGTACGCACGCACGCAAGCACACACACACACACACACTGAAACACAGGCACACACATGCACGCAAGCACGCACGCACGAACACTGATTTTGCTGTTATGCAGGGATACTTGGTGAGAAGGAGATCAGTGCATACTCCATCACGTTCCAAGTTGAAGGATTCGTCTGGATGGTAAGTGTGAAGTCTAAAATATCTATAAAAAAAGATCCGACCAGTAAGTACAAGGCGAAACTGGTCTGAATGTTCAGTTCCCGGAGAAGGAGGAACCGTTCACCAAAGATTAGTTATGGTAAAAAAATGTAGAGCCTACCAGGACGTATAGCTCCACAACGATACACAAGGACGATGTAACACGTAGACCAGTTGTAGAATACACATAGTTATTTATAAATTGTAGGAGAAACTTATCAACAGATGCGTAGTGTAGCTGTGGGTAGTGCACTATGCCCATTTGTGTGATTTCGTACATGTAGGACTTCGAGATCATGACGTAATTGGCAGATTGCGGTTCGTCTAGGCGGGGTGTGATTCTCCATGTAAGCGATGATCTTACGTGACATGGTGGGCGCATAAGTATGCAAGGTCGCAAGCATTACGTAGGTGGGTGCGTTGGTGGTGGTTTGGCCGCCGTCACGTATCGCGGGGAAAATAAATTGCAACAACGGCGCCACCTAGGGAATAAAACATGTCACAGCTATATTAGATCGTAAAAATCGCAAGTTCCACACCACGTATTGCTATCTGCTCAGTACGTTTACATTTCTCTGGCAACCACCTCATCTTTTTTCCATTTGTCTTGAATTGTATATCACGTGGATGAGGAAAATAATTTACTTACTTATTGGTGGTGGTGGCGGTGGTTTGAACCAATGTTAAAACATAACGTTTTCGGCCTTTGTTAACTGATGAGACCGTCCGTTTATTGGCAGGTTCCGCTGGGCCTGGGCGGGGCATGCACGGCCCGTGTGGGTCAATTCCTCGGAGCCAACCAGCCCGTGGGAGCGCGCACGTCGTGTCGGGTTGCCGTCACCATACAAAGTACGTCACGTTCACTACGCACTCCGGATACTCTTAATTATCGCTTGTGTTAGGCTTTATAAGAAGGTTCGACACGGCTTCACAGGATTCGAACCCGGCTTCTCTCGGTCGAGAGTCCGAAGCTCTAGCCACTGCGCCACTGTAGTTATTAACAGGCGTTACACACGTTACACGAGTATTTTATAGAATAATAAACGTTTACAAATGGATTTACCCTGAAGATTGTCTTCCTATAAGACAACTATTATAAGTTTATAACTGGTACGACAGCTATACAGTCATGCAGCCAACAGTGATTTTGAGCTCGCTCTACCGTGCAGCGGAGTAAACCCAATGTTTTGGTGGTTTACAAAACTAGAATATTTACCGATTTAGAAACTGCATGATGTCACCCTGGCATCATTGAGGAATTTGAGACATCTGAGGTAGCCGCCAATACGTGAAAATATATAGAAATGACCATTATTATCATACCATGCCACCTAGATACTTACTACTGTTTTTGTGTCTCAGTATATCTTTTTCACCCGAGGATACTAAGGGGATAATTGATGGTATTGTGCAACAAACTGGGGTGCTATAAACGATAATTTATGTGATACAAATGACAACTGGAGTGATACCAATGATAAATGGGTGATACAAATGACAACTGGGGTAATACAAATGATAATTGGGATTGAGTACGAACTAGTAGAACGTAATATTACTTGTTTCCGTGCAGTGGCGCTGTCAGCGGGCATGGCTGCTGCCGCGTATGCTCTGCGGGCCTACATACCGATGGTATTCAGCACAAACAGGTTGGTACTGAATCTACATCTTAGAAAATAAATGGTCTAACACCATTATGCATGCACGCACGCGTGCCTGCGCCTTTTCGCTCCCCCCTCCCAGGGATCAGCGCTTGATTGTTGTATTACTATAAAACATCGACAACTCTTGACCTGAGACAATGCGTGGTGTGTGTTGTAGCGAGTTGGTCTCATACACCGTCGGACTGCTGCAAGTTGTCGCTATCTTTGTACTCCTAGAAGGAATCGGGGTTTGTACGACTTCACCATTCACAATAATAGATCAGACCGTGTGGGTGTGTTCATGTGCGTGTGTATGTGTGTGTGTGTGTGTGTGTGTGTGTGTGTGTGTGTGTGTGTGTGTGTGTGTGTGTGTGTGTGTGTGTGTGTGTGTGTGTGTGTGTGTGTGTGTGTGTGTGTGTGTGTGTGTGTGTGTGTGTGTGTGTGTGTCTCGAATCCATACTTTTAGCATTTCAACAATGGCTTTGTCGTTCCCATTTACAAATTTTTCCCGTGCTAGGGCGTCGGCGTGGGCATAGTTCGGGGAACAGGGAGACAGACGCTCGGCGCGATTATAATCTTCGTCAGCTATTACGCAGTGGCGCTACCTGTCGGTGTATCCCTGATGTTTGCTACTCGCCTGCGACTGTATGGTAAGTCGTATTTCAATAGCAGGGCTTCATCTGCTTCTGACGTAAGACCACATTTAGTGTTCATCCGCCAACAACGAAAGAGTTCCCTTGAAAATTACATTTTGGTGTGATGTGTGAATTTTTTCGAGCATTTTTACATCGACCATGTTGGTCCAGTGAACACTGAATGTACTACTTAGATCTTTCACGGGGAAGCAATAAATTTGCGCTAGGCGCGCGCTTATTCGCACAGTGACAGTATTTCGCAGACCGCGTCAATATTTCAAAAGCCGTCACCAGATTGGAACGGAATTGAGGGGCTTCAGGTTTGGGTGGATTTTCCTGAAAACACGAGGCATGTCGTTTTCACGAATTTTACACACGAGATCAGTTAATTAATGAAAGTTTACGAGAGAGAAAGTTTAAAGAAAAGCTCTCGTTAAATTCTCCTTCCAGCACAGGATAGGTCATACTGACCGCCTTTGCAAAATGTATTGGTCTTCTTGAAATCGTCTAGGAGCCAATAGGTACGGATACGGCATGAGGTACGCGGCAACACAATGACTATAGTGCCCGGTGGAAATGAAAAGTAGTATTATAAATGGCCTAGAAAGGCGGGAGCGAATTGTCACGTGGATGCGGAAAATCGAATCGCTCCATGTGGCTATTTGAATCGTATCACCACAGGAATCGGATAGGAAATTCGTGAAACGACGTCACTACAGAATTATTCCCCATTTAGCCAGCCGTTCTGTACATAAGCCTATGGAATCATTGCGTTCTGTGTTTTATATTATATAAATCAACATGAGCAACTAGTAATCCGTACAACATTAGTGCACCCGCGGGATTGCTTGAAAGGATTGAACTTTTACCGATATAGCAGACACGTTCTGAAACGTCATACGACGGTGGACGAGCCGTAAAGCGGCCTGGACGCGTATCGCGGGCGTGGACCATATTGTGCCGGCCCTCGATGTTACTAAACGGGTCCATCTTGTTGGTCTCGTAGATGATAGCCGGCCCAAGCCACGGACAGAATTGTTCCCATCTCATCACTGCCGAATGTTGTGCATTATTCTCTACAGATTGTCTATGATCATCATGATCATTCAATTCACTGAACTGCGTCTCATTCTGAGATTCTATGTTAAGGGGTTCCGTGGATATACCTGTATACCTGCCAACTTTTTGAATTCCGGAAGATTCTTCAGCGGTTCAGCTCGCTTCCCGTGTCGTGCTGTCTCGTCTCTACAATGCATGAACGCACACGCACGCACACATGCGAACGCGTCCGATGATACTGTGTATATGTTTGCAGGATTGTGGTGGGGGTATGTGCTCGGACTTGGGCTTCAAGATATCTGTCTTCTGATCTTCATGGCTCGCCTGGATTGGCACGAAGAGGCAGCGAAGGTAGGAATAACTGGCTGCAGAGTCGACGGTTCTTGTGCTCACGTAGACCATCGCACAGTCGACGGTTATTGTGTTCACGTAGACCATCGCACAGTCGACGGTTATTGTGTTCACGTAGACCATCGCACAGTCGACGGTTCTTGTGTTCACGTAGACCATCGCACAGTCGACGGTTCTTGTGTTCACGTAGACCATCGCACAGTCGACGGTTCTTGTACTCACATAGACCATCGCACAGTCGACGGTTCTTGTGCTCACGTAGACCATCGCACAGTCGACGGTTCTTGCGCTCACGTAGACCATCGCACAGTCGACGGTTATTGTGTTCACGTAGACCATCGCACAGTCGACGGTTCTTGTACTCACGTAGACCACCGCACAGTCGACGGTTCTTGTACTCACGTAGACCACCGCACAGTCGATGGTTCTTGTGCTCATGTAGACCATCGCACAGTCGACGGTTCTTGTGCTCATGTAGACCATCGCACAGTCGACGGTTCTTGTACTCACGTAGACCACCGCACAGTCGACGGTTCTTGTCCTCACGTAGACCATCGCACAGTCGACGGTTCTTGTGCTCATGTAGACCATCGCACAGTCGACGGTTCTTGTACTCATGTAGACCACCGCACAGTCGACGGTTCTTGTGCTCACGTAGACCATCACACAGTCGACGGTTTTTGTGCTCGTGTAGACCACCACACAGTCGACGGTTCTTGTACTCACGTAGACCATCGCACAGTCGACGGTTCTTGTACTCACGTAGACCGTCACACAGTCGACGGTTCTTGTGCTCACGTAGACCATCGCACAGTCGACGGTTATTGTGTTCACGTAGACCATCGCACAGTCGACGGTTCTTGTACTCACGTAGACCATCGCACAGTCGACGGTTCTTGTACTCACGTAGACCATCGCACAGTCGACGGTTCTTGTGCTCATGTAGACCATCGCACAGTCGACGGTTCTTGTGTTCACGTAGACCATCGCACGGTCGACAGTTCTTGTGTTCACATAGACCATCGCACAAATCGAAGAAACGTGATTAAGATATTTGTATTCTGGCTCAATGTAAAATACACAGGAAGTTCACCTATCGGTTAAACATTACTAGAGACAAGTTAAACATTACTAGAGACAAGTTAAACATTACTAGAGACAAGTTTTGTCTGCACTGATATTTATTTATTCAAGTTACGCTGTTAGTGGCATAGTGTGGTTGTAGTAGACGGTGGTTGTGGTAGGCGGTGGTTGTTGTGGTTGTGGTAGAAGGTACATGGTTGTGGTATATGGTGGTTGTGGTAAACGGAGGTTGTGATTATGCTGGACGGTGATTGTGGTTGTGGTAGACTGTGGTTGTGTTATACGGTGGTTGTGGTAAACGAAGGTTGTGGTTATGCTAGACGGTGGTTGTGGCAGACTGTGGTTGTGGTTATGGTATCGTATACGGTGGTTATGGTAAATGAAAGTTATACTTATGCTATATAGTGATTGTATTTGTGGTAGACTATGGTTGTGGTAGACTGTGGCTGTGGTATACGATGGTTGTGGTGATTCTAGACGGTGATTGTGGTTGTGGTAGACGGTGATAGTAGTTGTGGTAGACGGTGGTTATGGTAGAGTAGACGGTAAGTTTGTCACAGTGAGTGTGTATCATTGCAGGCCCAGCTGCGCGCTGGACTCGGCCCACCGATCGAAAGTGTGAACACTGATCGGCCAAGCACAGAAAACATCGCGCAGTCACAATCAGACGAAACAACAAGTGAGTTTAGAGAGAGGGAGGGAGGGAGGGAGGGAGGGAATTAGGGAGGGAGGGAGGGAGGGAGGGAGGCAGGGAGGCAGGTAGGCAGGTAGGCAGGGAGGGAGGCATGGATGGATGGAGTGAGGGAGGGAGGGAGGGAGGGAGGGAGGGAGGGAGGGAGGGAGGGAGGGAGGGAGGGAGGGAGGGAGGAGGAGGGAGGGAGGGAGGGAGGGAGGGAGAGAGTGAAAGAGAGAGAGCGAGAGAGAGATAGAGGAAAGGGGAGATTGGGAGAAACTGTTGTACACACTGTATTTTATGTTGACTATTTGAGGAATCTGTCAACTAAACTGATCTATTTTCTTTTCAGCACTACTCCCTCCCTCTGGCGGCGCCGCACAAGCATTGCTGAGTTTGTCATGGAGGCAAATCATCTTCCGTCGTCTGTCTGTGTGTCTTCTCTTCCTGCTCGTGCTGCTTGCTGGGATACTGTGTCACATGTACGTTCACGTGACACCACGGTGACCACAGTGAAGCTTAGTCACCACGGTGTCGTATAATTTCACTCGTGACATAATGGGTAATGAGATAGGTCCAGTTGAAATTTAGGGTAAACTGAGATTCGTTCATAGAAGCGCAAATTGTAAAGGGGGCGTTATGGAGCGTGTTGCCCCATTTGGGGGGTTGCATGCCTTATTGCATGGTGATTATGTTGTTTTACGTAGTCTTATTATATTTCATACGAAGCTAATCTAAGTTGTCTACGTATTAAAATAGTTTACCAATGGCTAAAGTGCATGGTTGTTTATGATAATTAATTAAATATATCAATGGCATGTCATAACATTGTTTATAACCTGAACGTGTTCCTGTGGGGCTGCCGTAGGCTACCCTTTCGGCGTATTTTGTAGAGTTTGTAGAATATCAAATGTGCATAGCTTATATTAAACGTATTATACATTCGATATGTAGGCATCCGTAAGTTAGTGATTAAATAAGAGTTAAAGTTGCATTCTGAATTACGGTACCACTTAAAACCTTTTTTTAAAGAAAGTGTACGTACAACACGAACAGTATTTACTTATTTAATCAGTCATGCTACCCTTTATGTCACTTTCTATTTGATATATTATTCGTTAGATTATACATTTGCCAAATTACCGGTCTCCAGGTCCGGCCAACGGAACAGCAAGCGTATGACACGCCGACATAACTGTTCGTCTTTTGCGCCGTATTAACTTACAACTGCCTACTGTGTGAAAAAAAGTTATTTGTGAAGTTGAGGAAAGTGATATAATTATTATAATGATCGAAGAATGTTGATTCGTGGATATTTGTAGTTAAAAGAAGGACGACCTTAGAATGCACCTTTAAGGTACACGTAAGGGTCCGTGGGGGGTTTTGCGGTCTGTGTTTTGCGGATCTAGAATCTATATGGGGTGCACCTCCGTTTTGGCTTTAAGAGGAGGGATTCATTTGGGTTTCTCTGGTGAGCCAGCCACAAGGAAGTGTAGTTGGATGTTTTGGTGAGCCACAAGAGGGTTGCAATTGGAGGTTTTCCGTGAACATCAAGTGATGTACAGGTAGTTGCAGGTTTTCGGTGAGCTTCGAAGTGGGTGCAGTTGGGGGTTTTGGTGAACCACAACGGGTTGATGGTTTACTGAGCCCCCATTGGTCAAACCCTAAATCCTCCCCTGACATACATATTGTAAAGAGTAAAATCACTGTTCATGTTGGCTAGTATTTCACGTAAGTGACAAGAAAATAATGCATTAGCTTAACGTACGCCTGCAAACAACGGCGGCTTTTGTGAACGGTGGCAACATCAGTAAATAGGTAGCGCTGGCAGTGTTTTTAAATAACGGGACGGAGAATTAGCTTACGAGTCTGGTACGAGACCTGTTAGCGCAGATTATCCGTATCCAAAAGAGACTACAAGGTCCAGGCATTTCCAACAAGTCTCCCACGATAATAAACCCTCCAGAAACCGTCGATGACTTTCGCCAAAGCTCCGTGAGAAAGGCAAGGAACGATGCGTGGAATTGGGTAGTATATGCTGGTTCACAGACGGGTACGACGACGGGAAACACTGTGTGAGAACTAGCACGAGACGATGGACTCTCGGCTGTACGGAGAATCATTATTGTGTCTAGAAATAAACACCTTTGACCGGCTCCTGTAGGAAATTGAGAAGATATTCACTCATCTCAAGGAAGTGAATGCTAAATCTGGCTTTCTATCGAACACGCAAAATCACATCTCGAGAAATTTGAGCATAATGTCTCGACTGTCTTGACCACCATTATTCGACTGATTTGACCACCATGGTTCCACTGATTTTAACACAAGATTTCGACTCCGTGAAAATTGCACGGTAAGGATCTCGGAACAGTCTATCACACCGTTTTCAACGGAACTGAACTACTTGCGACTGCACGATTACTCTCGCAACATACCATAAAAGCATTTGCTTTTGTCAGAATACAAAAGAAGACGACAGAGCAGAGAAACTTCGATGAAGTTAGTGTTCAATTTGTTGCAACCAAAGCAGTTTTAGTGTGAAGTTGCCCCTGGGTGCGCGTACCTGTTTGAGTTTATAAATTCGTTGTTTGATAAGTTACGTGCGGTTCACTGTCGATTTTATCATGAACAATTTACAGTTAATATCGAATAAAATGTGACCTTTAGTTTGGTGTTCATCTTTATTATTTGGAATAGTAGGTATTCTGCATCAAAGTAACGAATACATTTTTCAAACGTCATTGACCGTTTTAGCAGTATCTGAGAGGAAAGATTTTGTATGCATTTGTTTCATGACAGGTAAGGTGACCTAACTGTTTGAATGTCTTTCCACATGTAACACAAGATTGTGGATTGACATTTGCATGAGTCTTTTCATGAACAGTAAGATCACAAGATCGTCTGAATGACGTTTCACATCTTAATGAATCCTTTCATGAGCATGAAGGCTAGAACATTTTGAGAATGATTTTCCTCATGTAGCACAAGTGAATGGCCTCTCATTTATGTTTTTTTCGAACAGCAATATCGTGTATGAATGACTTTCCATACGTAACAAAAATGCACTGCTTCACATTTGTATGAATCCTTTCATGAACAGTAAGGTCACGAGGTTGTTTGAATATCTTTCCACACATAACACAAGTGTATGGCTTCATATTTGTATGAACTTTTTTATAAATAGTAAGGTGACCTGACCGTTTGAATAACTTAATTTATAATTGTAACCCTAGTGTACGGCTTCACATTTGTATGAATCCTTTCATGGACAGTACGGCGACAAAGATGTGAACGACTTTTAACACCTAACACAAGTGTACGACTTCACATTTTTGTTAACTCTTTCATGATCAGTAAGGTGACTTGATTGTTTGAATAACCTTACAAATGTAACCCACGTGTACGGCTTCACATTGGTATGAATACTTTTCATGAACAGTAGGGTCACTAGGTCGTTTGAATGATTTTTCATTTAGTTATCGCGGTTATCTTATGGTTGCGCGAGGAAAATTTTATTGAAGATATGGCGCGCAAAAATGAAGCAAGTGGACGTCCAGTTCATGCCGACGTGCCTTAGCATAGGCTAATTTTTTACCAAAATTGTTTCGATTGCGACCCGGAAAAATAATATATGTCAGTAAACATACACACAATAGCAACAAATAGAGTATCCAGATGCAGAAAGAAACCATAAATTGTAATATAATTTTAATATATATGACGGTTTCAAACAATGATTGCATTTTGTTAGCGAATTTTCGTGAAACTCTCAAGGCCATTAGTTACGCACATTGGTGTATGTCGCTGTCTTCAGCATAGGGACATGTGCGGTAGATCTCTGTTCAAGTCTGACATCGTTTTTAATATACTAACAAAATAATATAAACCCAGCCATTTTGTATAATACTGTGCATAGTTTGTAAACACATTTACCGAACTTTTTGTAGTTATTACTTATTGCCAAGAAATATGAAAATGTATTGTATAAAATTGCCGTTGATCTGGCAAGCTATTTAAGCTCTGGTGGTGAGTCGGCTAAAGTGGACCGAACAGAAGAAGAAAGGTCACCAAAGAAAGCGCACATAGAGACAGTGGAAGGCAAAGGAGACGAAGACGACCAAAACTGCTTTGAAAGGATTGTTCAAAGAGAACTTTTGGGGGATCTTGAGTGGAGAATGAGTGAAAAATATAGAGGATTGGGGACGGTTGGTGGAAACAGTGGTGCAAGAAATGAGGACGTTTATAGGCCACCATTTGCCATACCACCGGAGAGACGTTTTGCACATGTCTGGATTCTATCAAATGTCTTCTAGGGTGGCCACATTGTGTGAGTGACCACTCACGCAGGAGCACGCCCACACACACACACACACACACACACACACACACACACACACACACACACACACACACACACACACACACACACTATTATGCGTCGGAACGGGAGGCATGAGAAGCTGAGCCCCCAACATTTATAGTGGGGAACTTAGCGCCCCCCGCCATTGTGAATTTTGTTGATGTTTTGGTGAGCGTTAAGGGCACTGTCACGCACACTCACTAAAGTTGAATGGTTTCACGCCAGCATGAATCCGTCCATGGGTTTTAAAGCTGTCCTTCTGTGTAACTGACTTCCTACACAATGCCATTCCAAGAGTTCGTTTGTGACGGCCCAGTTGATTTGAAAAATTGAACAACTTTCCACACAGAAAACCGGTAGGTCTACACTCCCTAGTATTGTATGAATCATTTCTTGGACAGTACCGTCACTAGATCGCTAAAATGATTTTCCAAACATACTACAAGTGTATGGCTTCACTTTTGTGTGAATCATT
The DNA here is from genome assembly GCA_020002185.1 of Paraescarpia echinospica. Lineage (NCBI taxonomy): Eukaryota > Metazoa > Annelida > Polychaeta > Sabellida > Siboglinidae > Paraescarpia > Paraescarpia echinospica. The sequence continues at coordinate 3,551,979 of CM034543.1, forward strand.
TGATAAACAGTAAGGTTAGAAGATATGGTGAATGCCTTCCCACATGTAATACAAGTGTACGGCTTCCCCTTTGTGTGAATATTCTCATGAACAGTAAGGCTAAAAGATGTTGTGAATGACTTTCCACACATAAAACAAATGTATGGCTTCACATGAGTCATTTCATGGGCACTAGTTAGCTTTCCACATGTAACACAAGTCTGTATGACATTTCTTATGAAGAGTAAGGTGACTTTTCCGTTTAAATGACTTTCCACACGGGACACATACGTATGCCTTGACAATTGTGGGCTGCTCGTCGACTTAACTATTCTTGTTACAAAGTTCCTGTTGATCAATGTTTTCATTGCAATGTCCCATGTGTGTCTGGTGTCCAGTCAGTCGGCTCTTCTTTGACTTCCTTCAGTACGCCCCCCTCACACACCACCCAATGTCTCGTCTCTCCACTGCTGCAGTCTTCACACTCAACCTTCTCTGACTTCACCTCGATGTCTGTATCATTCTCACTCCTGCTGATTTGTGTTGTCGACAGGCAGAATGCCTTCATCAAACTTGGTCTCTGGCATCTGCATTTCACACTTGATATATTTCAAGCCGCTGTCGACGTCAGGTGAGCACAGCGTTTGTTGCGCGTTGACTTAGAACATTGACAATTAGTGTCGCCATATGTTACATATTCTGTCTTAAAGCCATGGGATGGCGACACCAGGGCTGTCCCGACGATGGCTGCAGATCAGTATTGTTTTACTTCATTGAGACCAAAGCTAAACGTCTGTCCGGAAAGTCCACCATTTGCACAAAGTTATGATTCGATTATAGTAAAAACTGCACATTTTATGTATGTCTTTTCAACGACTTCGCCGGTGTCAGAACGTTGTGAATACTGCTAGGGGACGGAGCTCGAGGCTCTCCAAAACTTCCAGTTGCACCCGCCTGAAGCTCGCCAAAACCACATCTAGGCTCTCCAAGAACTTCGATTTGCACCCCCCTTAAATATTGGAGGGCTAATCATATCTCCCAACAAACAACTAAATTGATCTATCCATCGCATGATATGTTGTCTAGCAAAACACCCGTCAAACCATCAGAAAACACGTGGTAGGTTCGGACATAAAGCTTACGTCGTATATTTTGTTGAAATTCTGGTCACAAAAGTGTTTCTTTATGACAAAAACATCAAGCAAAGTTTTTAAAGTGGGAATGTTTGATTTATGAGAAGTCATGCAGCAATAGTAATGCGATTCAAGGAGCCTATATTTAGACGGGAGGCGTCAATGAGCGAGATCATGGCAGTCTACGATGAGTTTTGATCCACCATTTGGGAGGCTGGCACATGCGTCTGTCTTGGCGTGCCTTCAGAATCCCGGACTAACTTCTCCACTTACGTACTTTTTGAACGATCGGAATAGCGCGCGCTGGACCGTCTTGTAATGATTGATACACGTTTTTTTTTGTGTTTCAGGAATATAACCGTTATTAACATTGCTGACAAAGATAAAGCTTGACGGAGGCCTCGCGCAAAAAAATCGATTGTGACGTAGACAAATCGCGATGTACTGGATACATAAATTATAGAGGGATTGAGCCCCCTCGGTTCACAAACTGCCCGTCATACTGAATGAGTGGCGCCACTTAATTTAATAACCATTCGAGTGACAATACGCGAAGACGTCGTGAAGCAATGCACCGATGACAATACTTGGCACCAGTATGGTGTTCTGACCTTAAACTTGTTCCTATGTCCATTTATTCATTTTCATATATCTCCACAATGACGTCACCCGGGGAATGACCGAAAAATTAATAACTGCAAATAACTTCCTTTGTGTTTTTCTTTTCAAATACATTGCCAGTTGGCAGATTAAAGCTCAACATGGACCAACGAAGCAACTGACACACGCAGCGTTGTATTTGATTCAGTTCAAACAGGTCCGTAGATCCAGTAACAAGACTAGTAAGAAAATATGAAACAGTAGTATAAATAATTGATGGTGTAAACATGGAGAAGGTTAACAGTTGAACCTTTTTGGTCTTCCACTAGACATGCATTTAAACTGGAATAAGCATATCGAAAAAGTAGCAAATAGACGTTTTGCAACAACTGGAGTAATAAACAACTTGAAGCTTGTTTTACCAATAAGAGTAAACATTACACTCTATATTTAATTAGTATTGCCTCGGATTAACTATTGTTTAATGATCCGAGGATACAAATGTAATCGAATAAACAGACTACAACTGAAAACTGTAACTATTAATAACTTTGTTAAGCAAATACAACCCTCACACGGGATCAATATTTAAACAGTTCTTGATATCTAAGATTGAAGACCTACATAACACAAATTTATACACATTACTCGCACACATATAGAATAAAAACTTACATAGCCATTTCATACGGAAGCACAAAACATATAACTTTCGCCTTACATAGTTACATTATATGTTTACATGTATGCTATATTTGCATTACTATTCTATATTACACGTTCCACACTAATGGCAAAATAAACATACTATCTATCTAGCTACCTATCTACGGCTTCATCTTTGTATGAATTTTGTCATGAGCTCTAAGGTGACTTGACTGTTTGAATGACTTTCCGCACGTAACACAAGTGTACGGTTACACATTCGTATGAATCCTTTCATGAACAGTAAGATGAGAAGATGTTCTGTGACTTTTCACATGTACCACAAGTGTACGGCATGACATTTTCATGAATCCTTCCACGAAAGGATAGAAAATGTTGTGAATGACTTTCCACACTTAACACAATTGTACGGCTTCACATTTGTATGAATCATTTCATGAGCGGTAAGGTTAGAAGATGTTCTGAATGGCTTTCAACATGTACCACAAGTGTACGGCTTCTCATTTGTATGAATCCTTTCATGAACAGTAAGGTCGCCAGATCGTTTGAATGAAAGTCCACATATAACACAAGTGTATGGCTTCACATATGAATGAATTTGTTCATGAATGGTAAGGTGAACTAACTGTTTGAATGACTTTCCACATATACCACATCTGTACGGCTTCACATCTGAATGAATCCTTTCATGAGCACTAAGGTGATTAGATCGTTTGAATGACTTTCCACATGTAACACAAGTGTATGGCTTCACATCTGTATGAATTTGTTCATGACCATTAAGGTCACGTGACTGTTTGAATGACTTTCCACATGTAACGCAAGTGTATGGCTTCACATTTGTATGAATTCTTTCATGATCATTAAGTTTAGAAGATGTTCTGAATGACTGTCCACACGTAACACAATTGTGCAGGTTGACATTTGCATGAATCCTTTTATGTCCAGTAAGGGTAGCAGCTGTTTTGAATGACTTACCACACATTACACAATTGTGCGGCTTCTCACTTGAATGAATGCTTGCATGAACATGAAGGCTAGAAGATGTTCGGAATGACTTTCCACAAGTAACACAAGTGTGTGGCTTCAAATTCGTATGAATCCTCTCATGAATTTTAAGGTGACCTGACTGTCTGAAAGACTTTCCACATATACCACAAGTGTACGGCTTCACATTTGTATGAATCCTTTTATGAACAATAAGTTTAGAAGACGTTATAAACGACTTTCCACATACAAAACAAGCATGTGGCTTCACATCTGTATTATTCTTATGATGAACCACAAGGTTACGTGAATATCTAAATGACATTCCATAGGTATCACATATGTATTTCCTGGCAGTTGTGGGCTGCTCGTCAACTTCATTATTTTTGTAACAAAGTTGCTGTTGACCAATGTTTCCATTGCACGTTGATGTCCCATGTGTGTCTGGTGTCCAGTCAGTCGACTCTACTTTTACTTCCTTCAGTACGCCCCCCTCACACACCACCCAATGTCTCGTCTCTCCACTGCTACAGTCTTCAGACTCAACCTTCTCTGACTTCACCTCGATGTCTGTATCATTCTCACTCCACGTCTTCTGTTGATTTATGTTGTCGACAGGCAGTATGCCTCCATCAAACTCCGTCTCTGGCATCTGCATTTCAGACTTGACACATTTCAAGCCACCGTCGATGTCAGGAGAACACGTCTTAGAGCGTTGATATAGTGCACCACAGTTTTGTTTATGTTCGATTTCTGACATCGTAGTGGCGTGTCGATCAACTGAAATTAAAAAATAATAGGGTCAATGTACTGTGTGTTGTTTTTGAAAGCGTGAAATCTGAAGTCAGGCTAACATAAATTTGTATTACTAATTTTAAGATGCAATTGAGGTATGTATAGGGAGTGTACAATAACCGAGTTAGAAAATCATATTAAACAAATTCTAAAATAATAATTTTCTGCATGTCCTGAGTCACATGTTGGTCCACTAATTTAATTAAGTATTGCTATTTTATGGTATTTACACATACATGTAATGTATTCATACTAACTTAATTAAAGCAAACGGACTAGAGTAGAGACTGACCGAGGTTTGCAGTTGTGCAAACAGTTGTGTATTTTTGTCTTGTTGGGCGATAAAAAGGATATTTACAACATTAGATACTTTAAAAAGATTTAACAAGATTGCCATCCAGAGAATTAACTCTAAATGGCAGGTGGACAAGGAAGCCCTTTGGCTTATCGAGAGTCCAACCCTTTTATCTACATATATCCAGCCCTTCTGAGGTATGTGTCGATTTTATTTTTAAACATATTCACACTACTAGCACCCACACAATCATCCGATAATCTGTTCCATACATTCACAGTCCTTTGTGAAAACTTTCTTACGTCTAATCTACACTGTTCCTTTACTAATGTAACTTCATGTCCTCTAGTCTTTCTATCTTTCTTAATTGAAAAAAACATATTTCTATCAATATTTTCATAACCATTCAATATTTTAAACACTTCTATCTGATCTCCTCTCAATCTCCTGGTCTCTAGTGTTGTTAAACCACATTCTTTTAGGCGTTTTTCATAACTAAGATCCCTCAGTTTTGGTATAATTTTAGTCGCGCTCCTCTGTACTCTTTCTAGCATATCTATGTCCTTCTTGCGGTATGGCCTCCACGCTTGTATACAATATTCTAAATGAGGCCTAACTATTGTTTTGTACAGCGGTATTATTAGTTCTTTTTCTTTATATGCTATATTTCGCCTAATCAATCCAAGGATTTGATTTCCTTTTGAAGCTGCAATTCCACACTGCTCTGAAACCTTCATGTCAGCACTAATTGTCAGCCCTAAGTCTTTTTCTTTTACAGTAGTATTTAGTACAGTTCCCCCCATTGTATATTCTACATATTCGTTCCCATGTCCTGTGTGAAGACATTTACACTTCCCAAAACTGAACAACATTTGCCACTTTTCATACCATTTGATCAACCTGTCAAGATCATCTTGTAAATGCTGTCTATCTCCATCACTTTTAATCCTTCTAAACACTTTTGTATCATCTGCAAATTTCAACACCTTGCTAGCTATATCATCGTCCAAATCGTTTATATATATTAAGAATAATATAGGTTCCAGTACTGATCCCTGTGGAACCCCACTCAAAACTTATTTCCAGTTTGAAGCTTCCCCATCAACAACTACCCGTTGTCTTCTGTCAATCAGCCATTTTTCTATCCAGTTAATTATACCATTTCCTATGCCGTGGGCCTTTAGTTTAAGCAGTAATCTCTGATGTGGCACTTTGTCGAAAGCTTTTTGAAAATCTAAGTAGATGATATCTACTGGTGATCCATCATCTACCCACTTAGTGATATCTTCCAAAAAACATAACATACTTGTTAAGCATGACCTCGCTTTTAGAAACCCATGTTGAGATGGGTTTATCAAGTTGTGTTTAACAAGAAAATCCACCATGTGATCTTTAATTAGTCTTTCTAATAATCTACAAATCACCGATGTTAAACTAACAGGTCTATAATTATTTGACTTGTTTCTCGAACCTTTTTTGAATAACGGTATAATGTTTGCTTCTTTCCATTCTAAAGGAACCACTCCCTCTTCTAATGACTAGTTGAAAACTGTTGCAAGCGGGACACTAATTTGTCCTACAATTTCCAATAGTAGTTTGGGCGGAATACCATCCACTCCAGGTGATTTATTATCCTTCATAGCCCTGATTTTCTTAGCTACCATTTCTGGGGTTACAATTAACTGTCTTAAATAGTCTGATTCTGCCCCCTTGAACTTAGCCTCTGGTACTGGCAGTGAACTAGTGTCTTCTCTGGTAAACACTGAACTAAAATACTCATTCAGGTCTTCTGCCATTAAGAATCCTTCTGATATTATATTTCCAGCACTATCTTCTAGAGGACCGACCTTATCTTGAACTTTCTGTTTGCTTCGAACATATGCATAAAAACTCTTGCTGTCATGTTTTAAATTACAAGCTAATTTATGTTCATAGCTTCTCTTTGAATTTCTAATTTCAGCTGTAGCTTGGTTTAGTGCTTCTTTATAAATGTTGTAGTCTTCGTCATTTCCAGTACGTCTATATGACTTCCACATAATTTGTTTATACTTAATTTTTCTAATGGCTTCTTTCGATAAGTATTTCTTTCTGGCCCGTTTCCCTTGTTTTTTTAAGGGAACAAATTTGACGATGATGCACTCAATTTCACTCTTTAAGATATTCCAGCATTCTGTTGCTGTCTTATTCTTCAGTGTGTTATTCCAGTCTATCTTTGCTAAATATTTCCTTATGTCCTTATATTTTCCTTTGTGGAAATTTCTCCTGTACTGCTTTTTACTATTCCTTTCTGATTTTACTTTGATGGTAAAATGTATCTGGTTGTGATCACTATTCTCCAGTGGCTCACATACCCTGACATTGTCAACTAATTCATTCTGTGAGGACAAAACTATGTCCAACACATTCTCTCCCCTGGTTGGTTCTAGCACATGTTGAGAAAGGAAACTATCTTGTACTAAAAACTTGTGGTCCTCACTACCCATACGTTGTAGAGATTTCCATTTTATATGCCCATAGTTGAAATCCCCCATAATAACACAGTCCCGTTTGCTCACTTCCCTTATAGCGTTTTGTATTTTTGTATTCTCTTCTATGCTTATATTTGGACTTCGATAAACTAATCCAACCGTTAACGTTGACTTTCCTGTAACTATGTTACACCAAATAGCTTTTTGCAATCTGCTTCTCTGTCTAATTTTATTTCATAAGCCTGGATAGATTCTTTAATATATAAAATAACTCCACCTCCCCTTCTTCCTATTCTATCTTCTATCTATCTATCTAAACATTACATATCCTGTCAGTCCCAATTCGGCATCTGATACATCGGTGGTTGCCCATGATTCGGTTATACCTATTATGTGAGGGTCAATATCTTCTACCATAATGTTTAGTTCATTTCTTTTGTTTACTATACTCCTTGCATTTAAACAAACACATTTATATCCAGCTTCAGAAGAGTTTTCCAGACTGTTCTTTGCTGAATTATTTTTGCTTTCTTTATCTATGCCTCCAGTTTCAGGCTTCTCTGCGAGTCCCCCCTGCGAATTTAGTTTAAATAGATGCAACCTGTCCCACTGTCAACAGATCTCAGCAGATTCTCTGAGAATACTGCTGCCCCCTTTCCACTTAGATGGAGGCCATCTCTCATGTACATATCTTCTCTCCCAACAAAGTACCCCCATAAATATATGAATCCCACGCCCTCTTCTTTACACATCTGCTCAACTAGTGCGTTGATCGCCATCCTCTTACAGTTTCTGTATGATGCCCCCCTTCCTTCCATTACTGGCAAAATTCCTGAGAGAACAACCTGTTCCACTCTTATCTTCCTTACTAGATGTCTGTACTTCTGAACTATCCCAGTTGTTCCCTCCTTGTCTGCATTGTTTGTCCCAACGTGTACTAGTATAGACCCTCCCTTGCCATGCCCCAATACCTTCTCTACCCTTTCGGTCACATGCTCTATTCTAGCCCCCGGTAGACATACAACGTCCTTCCCCTCGCATATAGTCTTGTCTGTTTTTCTCAGAATTGAATCAAGAATTAACAAGATTTAACAAGATTGCCACCCAGAGAATTAACTCTAGGTGGCAGGTGGACAAGGAAGCCCTTTGGCTTATCGAGAGTCCGACCCTTTTATCTATGTGTATCCCGCCCGTCTGGGGTATGTGTCGATTTTATTTTTAAACATATTCACGCTACTAGCACCCACACAATCAGCAGATAATCTGTTCCATTCATTTACAGTCCTTTGTGAAAATGAAAACTTCCTTATATCTAATCTACTCTGCTCCTTTGCTAATGTAACTTCATGTCCTCTAGTCCTTCTATCTTTCTTAATTGACCAAAAAATATTTCTATCAATATTTTCATAACCATTCAATATTTTAAACACTGATCTCCTCTCAATCTCCTGGCCTCTAGTGTTTTTAAACCGCATTTTTTAGGCGTATTTCGTAACTAAGATCCCTCAGTTTTGGTATCATTTTAGTTGCTCTCCTCTGCACTCTTTCTAGCATATCAATGTCCTTCCTGCGATATGGCCTCCACGCTTGAATACAATATTCTAAATGAGGCCTAACTATTGTTTTGTACAGCGTTATTATTAGCTCTTTTTCCTTAAACGTTATGTTTCGCCTAATTAATCCAATGATTTGATTTCCCTTTGAAGCTGCAATTCCGCACTGCTCTGAAACCTTCATATCAGCACTAATGGTTAACCCTAAGTCTTTTACTTTTACAGTAGTACTTAGTACAGTACCCCCCATTGTATATTCTACCTCTTCGTTCCCATGTCCTGTGTGGAGGCATTTACATTTCCCAAAATTGAACTGCATTTGCCACTTTTCAGACCATTTGATCAACCTGTCAAGATCATCTTGTAAATGCTGTCTATCTCCATCACTTTTAATCCTTCTAAACACTTTTGTATCATCCGCAAATTTCAAAACCTTGCTTGTTATTTCATCATCCAAATCGTTGATATATATTAAGAATAATATAGGTCCTAATACTGATCCCTGTGGTACCCCACTCAATACCGATTTCCAGTTTGTAGCCTCCCCATCAACTACTACACGTTGTCTTCTGTCAATCAGCCATTGTTCTATCCAGTTTATTATACCATTTCCTATGCCATGGGCCTTTAGTTTGAGCAGTAATCTTTGATGTGGTACTTTGTCGAAAGCTTTTTGAAAATCTAAGTAGACGATATCTACTGGTGATCCCTCATCTACCCACTTAGTGATGTCTTCCAAAAAACAAAACATATTTGTTAAGCATGACCTCGCTTTAAAAAAACCATGTTGAGATGGGTTTATCAAGTTTTGTTTAACAAGAAAATCCACCATGTGATCTTTAATTAATCTTTCTAATAATTTGCAAATCACTGATGTTAAACTCACTGGTCTATAGTTCCCCGACTTGTTTCTCGAACCTTTTTTAAATAACGGTATAATGTTTGCCTCTTTCCATTCTAAAGGAACCACTCCCTCTTCTAATGACAAATTGAAAACTGTTGCAAGCGGTATGCTAATTTGTTCTACAATTTCCAATAGTAGTTTGGGCGGAACCCCATCCACTCCAGGTGATTTATTATCCTTCATAGCCCTTATTTTCTTAGCTACCATTTCCGGGGTTACAATTAATTGTCCTAAATAGTCTGAATCTGCCCCTTGAACTTAGCCTCTGGTACTGGCAGTGAACTAATATCTTCTCTGGTAAACACTGAACTAAAGTACTCATTCAGGTCTTCTGCCATTAAGAATCCCTCTGATATTATATTTCCAGCACTATCTTCTAGAGGACCGACCTTATCTTGAACTTTCTGTTTGCTTCGAACATACGCATAAAAACTCTTGCTGTCATGTTTTATATTACTAGCTAATTGTTGTTCATAGCTTCTCTTTGAATTTCTAATTTCAGCTGTAGCTTGGTTAAGTGCTTCTTTATAACTGTTGTAGTCTTCATCATTTCCAGTACATCTATATGACTTCCACATCATTTGTTTATACTTAATTTTTCTAATGGCTTCTTTCGATAAGTGTTTCTTTTTGGACCGTTTCCCTTGTTTTTTGAAGGGTACAAATCTGTCGACTATGCACTTAATTTCACTCTTTAATATATTCCAGCATTCTGTTGCTGTCTTATTTTGCAGTGTGTTATTCCAGTCTATCTTTGCTAAATATTTCCTCATGTCCTTATACCTTCCTTTGTGGAAATTTCTCCTATACTGCTTTTTACTATTCCTTTCTGATTTTACTTTGATGGTAAAATGTATCTGGTTGTGATCGCTACTCCCCAGTGACTCACGTATCTTGACACAACTAATTCATTCTGTGAGGACAAAACTATGTCTAACACATTCTCACCCCTGGTTGTTTCTAGCACATGTTGAGAAAGGAAAGTATCTTGAACTAACACTAAAAACTTGTGGTCCTCACTTCCCATACTCTGAAGAGATTTCCATTGTATATGCCCGTGGTTAAAATCCCCCATAATAATACAGTCCCGTTTGCTTACTTCCCTTATAGCGTTTTGTATTTTTTCATTCTCTTCTATGCTTATGTTTGGACATCGATAAACTAACCCAACTGTTAACGTTGAGTTTCCTGTAACTATGTTACACCAAACAGCTTCTTCGCAATCTGCTTCTGTTTCTAATTTTATTTCATAAGCCTGGATAGATTCTTTAATATATAAAATAACTCCACCTCCCTTTCTTCCTATTCTATCTTTTCTAAACATTACATATCCTGTCAGTCCCAATTCAGCATCTGATATATCGGTGGTGGTCCAGGATTCGGTTATACCTATTATATGAGGGTCAATATCTTCTACCATAATGTTTAGTTCATTTCTTTTGTTTACTATACTCCTTGCATTTAAACACACACATTTATATCCAGCTTCAGAAGAGTTTTCCACTGTTATTTGCTGATTTATTTGTGCTGTCTTTATCTATGCCTTCGTTTTCAGGCTTTTCTGTGAGTCCCCCCTGCGAATCTAGTTTAAATAGATGCAACCTGTCCCACTGTCAGCAGATCGCAGCAGGTTCTCTGAGAAAACTGCTGCCCCCTTTCCACTTAGATGGAGGCCATCTCTCATGTACATATCTTCCCTCCCAACAAAGTATCCCCATAAATCTGTGAATCCCACCCCCTCTTCTTCACACATCTGCTGAACTAGTGCGTTGATCGCCATCCTCTTGCAGTTTCTATACGTTGCCCCCCTTCCTCCCATTACTGGCAAAATTCCTGACAGAATAACCTGTTCAACTCTTGTCTTCTTTAGCTTCCTCACTAACTGTCTATACTTCTGTACTATCGCAGTTGTTCCCTCCCTGTCTGCATTATTTGTTCCTACATGTACCAGTATAGACCCCCCCTTGCCATGTCCCAATACCTTCTCTACCATGTCAGTGACATGTTCAATTCTAGCCCCCGGTAGACAAACAACGCCCATAAACACTCTCTCTTTTCTCCTAGCCCCATCAATCACTGCCTCAGAGTAGCTCCTCCTGTTTGCATATGTCTGGTTGTTGTCTTTTCCTCTTGCCATCTTCTCTCCTGTCACATTCTCTTCCATTCCCTTCTTTCCTGTCGCGTTTTCTCTTGTCCCCTTTCCTCCTGTCATCTTCTCTTCTAGCACATTTACTCTCACTTCCTTTCGTCCCTTCATCTTTCCTCCCATCACATTTTCTTCACTCCTCTCCCGTCCCTTTTCTCCGGCTACCTCCTTCACTATGGTCACTTTTTCCCCTGTCACCTTCACGCCTGTCATGTTTTCTGTTTTTTTTTGCTGAACACTGTCTTCTTCCATCAGTCTTCTGTCTCACAGTCTTACTAACTGCCTCTGTGGTATCTACCTCTTCACCACCTGTATCGCTGTCGCGTCTCCCCTCGTTCTCTACAATCTGACTACCTGTTGATCTATCCCCACTGACCCGTTTTATTTTCCTCTGCCGAACACTTTTCCTCCGTCCCTCTGTCTTCTCAATTTCTTGTTCCTTCACACCGGTCACCTTCTCTCCTCTCAGTCTCCTTTCTTCAGTCTCTGTGTCACAACTCAGCTCCTTCTGTGTTGTAGAATTCTCAACTCTCTCTGCGTCATCCCTCTCTGCTCCATCTATTTCTATGTTGTCTCGCCTCCATCTCCTTCACTATATCCGTCAACTTACACACCTCCTTCATCAGACATTCCACCCTCAAACACCCCATACACCGAAAGGTGAATCCATCATCTTTGCCTTTGGTCTCTGCCCATGACTTTGGACAGCCAGACAACGCAAAATCCACCCAGCTCTGGCAGTCGTTGCAAACTAAGTCTAAGTGTCGTTTTGCCCTGAGCTGCCGCTTGCAAGGTGCCATATCAGAATTTATTTATGTTCAAAATAGTTTTATATAGTCTTTAAAAAGACTTTTCTGTGTGCATATATATTGTAGTTGTGTATGTTGCCTTATTGGGCGATAATAAGGATATTTACAACACTTTACTAAATTTAATTATCAAAGTACATAATTATCTATTTGTTACAACGACACACATTGATCAACATTATTTTGTTAATTGCTATGTTCCGTACCAATCTAATGTTGATCAAAATGTGTCCTCAGAAATTATATCGCTCACGTCTGTTGAGTGTAGACTCGGAACATTGACAATTAGTACTTTAGTAGCGTCAAAGCCACGAGATGGCGCTACCATCGCTCTCCTGGCGATTATGGCTATAATGCTCTTGTCGTCGATCGTGTCAACAATATAAACGTACATGCCGTGTTCATAAAAAACCGAAGAAACATTTGCGAAATAGATCCATGTTGTAACGCTCTGCCACTTATTTGTGCCATGTTCTGCAATTAAATTGTCAGAAAGCTTGGTTTTAGTGAAATACTTAGTTTCCCTACGAAAACACAGCGCCGCGAGAAAAGTTATGGTAACCGTTTACCGTGCTAGCTTTTATAACCAATAAGGGCGGATGAAATTCCATGTAAATCAACAGCCATCATGTTTAAGAAACCGAATGTTCAGCGGCACAGGAAAACTGGACAACCTCACGAAAGTGTCAACGGTCATAGAATGGAGAAGCGTCGTGAGGAGGGGCGTGGGTTCCTGGCTGGAGGAAATGCCAACCGAAGGCTGAAGAGCTATATTAAAAGCCAACGTACGGTATCCACAAATTTGGGATGTCCTAGTGAATGCCCATCATATACAGCTACGATCCTCTAGAACCAAACAAATGCAAAGTAATCACCTCATCAAACAAGCATATCATCCTGGAAAATTAAGAACTCGAGACTTTGAGAGTTCTGCTTCTTATGTAGTAGCATAGTACCTTCTAATGAGAGGGACATTGACAGGTGAATAGCCTTAGCATCAGCAGCCTTTGGTAGACTTAGAAACAACATATTTTAAAACAGAGGCATCTCAATAAGAATGAAAGCCATACTATGTGGGGCCCTTACACTGCCTATAGCAATCTATGGTGCAGAAACCTGGACACTATGATCGCAAGAGATAGTCTCTAAGTTTTTGAGATGCGCTGCCTGCCGGCTATCAGATGTTACTAGGGCAGACATATTACGAAATAGCCAGATCATATAGGAGACATTCACCCCCGAATCCATCCCAGATGTCATCAGACATAGGATGAAATAGGATGGAGTCAAATTGGCCTAGGCATTTATGTCAAGTAAGTCCTATCATCTCACACGTACTACCAAAACACATATTATTGCACTGACATACCAATTTACTTACTACTCGCGTGATTAATTAACATTAATCAAACCACATACGCACCTAAATAGGATTGAACAATGATACATTTATTAAAGGAACACAACAAACTAATTGTATAAAAGGTAGACAATTACCAAACCACAAGGTGGCCCCTATGATAGCGATTATTTGTTAGTTTTAATCGGAGTTTTTAATAGGAGTCTCCTACACAATATATTGTACAACCTTAATTTCCATACCTTTTGCGTTATAAAGTTACACTATAATGTTTATACATATGCATGTTTCATCTGTATTACTATTCTGTTACATGTTGCACAATATTTGAAAAAAATATATGTACCTATCTATACATAGCTTCATATTTGTATGAACTTTTACATGAACAGAAAGATGTATCGACTGTTTGAATGACGTTACACATGTAACACAAGTGTACGGCTTGACATTCGCATTAATTCTGTTATGATCAGTAAGGTGAGAAGTTGTTCTGAATGACTTTCCACACGTAACACAATGGTGCGGCTTGACATCTGCGTAAATTCTTTCATGAATGTCATGGGTAGAAGATGTTCTAATTTACTTGCCACAGGTAACACAAATCTATGACTTCACATTTGTATGAATTCTTTCATGAATATGTAACCCTGGTGGATATTCTAGTACTATATATATGTTAATTCACCAGAGGCCACTAGGGGTAGAGGCCACACCCTGCTAGTCGAGCTAAACCGGTCAGCTATTTTATCAGGCGCAGTTTGCCCTGGGCCAGTGACAGAGACACACCCACACTTGTAGAGTCTCTGGGCCCAGTAGTTCGTGTATACCTACGGCCTGAACGTTGAGTATCCCTCTGGGAGCTTAAAACATTGACAATTCAATAAACTCTGTCGTGCCCAAAAACCCAGTCGTCTGACTTGTTTACAAGTGGTACCAGAAGTGGGGTTCGACAGAGTAAGCTCCCAGGGGAGTCGAGAAAGCATGGCGTCGGCAGACGAGAAGTTAGCGCGACTAGAGGAAATGGTGGAAACGCTCAAGCGAAACCAACAATCCATCAACGTCACGGTTACCGCCCCTACCACCCGAAAATTAAAGACGTTCGAGGGTCGTTCGTGTGATCTACACGACTGGATGGAAGATGCCCGCAACTGTTTGTCTTCCATCTCATCGGTCGAGCGGTTACATTTCCTGATCGCACACCTGGATGGACCTGCCCGGGAAGAAGTCAGGTATGCGCCAGAGGAGGAGAAAGACTCAGTCGATAAACTATTTGCTTTACTTGTGTCCACTTTTGGGGAAACCCGCAGTAATGCGCAGTTAAAGAAAGAGTTGTATGATAGAGGTCAAGGAAATAGAGAAAGCGTTAGGGACTTTTCCCGGGCACTTCTAGAAATCTCCGAAGGCTTATCAGACAAATCACAGAGTAAGAATGAAACTTTGATAGAGGTATTCTGCGAGAATCTGGTTGATCCACAAATCAAACGGGAAATAAAAAAATTGGTCCGCACCCAGCCTACGGTTTCATTTAGTGCTCTGAGGTCGGAGGCGATCCGTCTCGAGGAGGACGGATTGAGCAGTATGTGTAAAAATGCATGTATTCGGGGAATTCATGAACCTCACCACACCCCCGTCGACCCGAGTATTCTGGAACGAATTGCCACCCAGCTAGAACTACTCGCGACAACTCAGACGCAAATTGTGTCTTTGTTGCGAGCACAACAGTCGTCAGTGGGTGTGGAGAGGGGCGATAGAACTAGCAGACCGAAGCCCCGTAACAGTGGCTCGGTCTCTTGTGAGTATTGTGGCCGAAGCGGGCACACTTACACTAATTGTTGGAAACGTGCTGGGGACATGCGCCGTACTACAGATCAAACAGAAAATCGGGCATACGGGGGGCAACCAAATTCTAGCGCAGGGGCAAGCGCACTGCGGGAGGGCCCGGTAACGCCGGGTAGGTCAACACCCCGTAATCATCAGGAAAACTAAGTAGCCCTACTGTCGAGCGTCACGCAGGCGGGTGTAGTAACATAGACTCTATGTTAGTTGACGCCATCATTGGTAAGACACCAGTAATTTCGTGTTGTATATCAGGTGAAGACACCAATATGGTTTTAGACATGGGCTCTGAAGTAACGATTTTACAGGAGTGGTGGTTCAATGAACATTTAATGACGTCAGTCAATGGGTTAAAGGACGCATCAGCGTGGTTACGGCTGGAAGCAGCCAATGCTCTAGAGTTCCCTTATATAGGGTACTTCACAGCCGATATAAATGTGTTGGGCACGGTCGTTAAGAATAAAGGTATTTTGGTACAAAAAGATCCACCAGGGTTTGTCCCCTCCCGACCAACGTCTGGAATACTAGGTATGAATGTTTTGGGTGACATGCCAGAGATAAGGGAACTACTTCATACTATTGAGACCCATGATACTAACCCGAAACAGGATATCGATGGAAGAGTAGTGAAAATTGCAGGTGATACTAGTGTTAAGATACCAGCATGGTCGTCGTGTAACGTAACAGTATCAGGTCCACATTGCACCGGTAACGGAATGGTAGAGCCATTCGATGTTCCCCTGAAGGGAGGTTTACTACTCCAAACTTGTTTAGTAGGTTCCATCAATGGACATTTCGAAGTAACTATCCTCAACCCGACCTCTGACGATGTGTGGCTACGTTCCCATTCACCTGTCGGGAGGATCTATACGGTAGATGTAGTCGATCGGAATCAGGAACACTTCGTTGATTTCGAAGAATTGGATGACGGCTTGCGAGTGTCCCTAGAACCACGACAGGTAACTGCTACTACACGACAGGTAAGCAGCGAGCAATGTAAATATATATCTGATGCGTCACCCCTCGACCCTGGGTACAACTGGATGGAAGAGGTACACATAGGTGAGATACCGCCAATAGACAAAGATCGACTAGTGGAATTATTGCATAACAATCAGCAAGTATTTGCCCAGGACGAGAATGACGTGGGATTGACGGACACGGTTAAACACCGAATATACACCTCAGACGACAGCCCTGTTAAGGCGGCCTATCGTCGCATTCCACCAACTCAGTTTGAGGAAGTTAAAGCGCACATTAAAGATCTAGTCCACAAAGGGATAATTAAGCCCAGTCAGTCGGAATTTGCGAGTCCGATTGTTATTTGTCGAAAGAAGAACGGTAAGATTAGGATGTGCGTGGATTATCGCAGGCTTAATACCAAGACAAGAAAAGATGCGTTTCCACTTCCCCGAGTGGATGAGATCTTCGACTACCTATCGGGAGCAAAGTATTTCTCGACTGTCGATTTGAAATCGGCTTATAATCAGGTGGAGATAGACGAGGTTGATCAACACAAGACAGCGTTCACCACCCCCATGGGGTTGTACGAATACAACAAAATGCCATACGGGCTTTGCAATTCACCAGCAACCTTCCAGAGATTAATGCACATTGTGTTCAGGGAAGAGATGAATGAAAAAGCACTTATTTTCTTGGATGATATAATCATCTACTCCTCTACCATTGAAGAACACTTTGAACGACTGAATTTGGTGTTCCAACGACTGGCATCTCACGGTCTAAAGATTGAGCCCACTAAATGTTACCTATTTCAGGAATCGGTTTCTTATTTGGGACAGATAATCTCTAATGAAGGGATTTCTGGGGATCCAGAGAAGGTGAACGCAGTAAGGGAATGGCCAGTACCTGAAAACGCGAGAGAACTCAAGGTTTTCTTGGGAACAGCGGGATATCACCGACGTTACATTCATCACTTTTCACAGTTGGCATCACCTCTATATGAATTGGTGGATCAAGATCCCAACAAAGGAAAGAAGAGAAAACCAGGTAGAAAGTGGAATTCAGCCAAACCGGTACCGTTTGTGTGGAGGCAGGAACACCAAGAAGCATTTGATTCACTGAAACATGCTCTTACTACAGCTCCAGTCTTGGGATTCGCTGATTTCACGAAACCATTCATTCTGGAGACAGACGCCAGTCACCAAGGACTAGGAGCGTTACTACTCCAGGAACAGGAAGGGAAAATCCGAGTTATAGCCTATGCTAGCCGTAGTCTCAGGGGTTCTGAGAAGAACCGAACGGCTTATAGCTCTATGAAATTAGAGTTGTTAGCAGTGAAATGGGCGGTGACTGAGAAATTCCGCGACTACTTGTTGAGCGTTCCGTTTGTAGTATATACCGACAATAACCCATTGACGTATATTCAGACTTCGGCAAAGCTAACGGCGGCGGAACACCACTGGCAGGCAGAGCTAGCCAGGTTCAATTTCAGCATTCGCTATCGTTCCGGAAGACTTAATGCATCGGCGGACGGTCTGAGCCGGAAACCACTTCAGACTGAAACAAAAGAGTTCACAGTCATCGAAGAAGACGAAATAGCTGACATTCTCCAAGTAACGGTGTTGCCGTGCGATTTGCGCCAGAAATTACTCAAGGCAGCAGTCTGTACCACCACAGCACAGGTGCGATATACATCCAAGTATGCAGAGTCGCCGATCCTACCAAGTCTTAGTTCGGACGCGATCCAGGAGGCACAACGTTATGATCCGGTTTTGGGTCGAGTCTGGCATTACATAGACAGAGGGCGAGAATCGACACTCGGAGAAAGACGGAAAGAACAACCGGCAGTAGCGAAACTGCTACAACAATGGGACCGCATTCAGGTCTGTTCCGGAAAATTGTGCAGAACCCTAATAGACCCAATGAGTGGAGAAAAGGTAAGCCAGTTGTTGTTACCGCGTACAATGAGGGAGGAGGTATTACAAGAATTACATGATCGGATGGGACATCAAGGCATTGATAGAGTTGAGAAGCTAGTACGAGCAAGGTTCTACTGGTCGAATATGCGTTCCGACATCCTGAATTGGATTTCGAAGTGTGATCGTTGTAATCTTGCAAAGATGCCACATTTGAAGGTACGGACTCCAATGCATAGTATTGTGACAAGGGGCCCATTAGAAGTCATCGCAATAGATTTCACAATTCTCGAACCAGCTAGTAACGGCATCGAGAATGTCCTGGTCATGACCGACGTGTACAGTAAATACACAATAGCCGTGTCGACGAGAAACCAAACAGCCCTAACGGTAGCTAAAACCCTGGTACGGGAATGGTTTCTGCGTTATGGAGTTCCGTGTCGTATACACTCTGATCAAGGGAGATGTTTTGACGCAAAAATTGTCAAAGAGTTGTATAAGATATACGGTATCGAGAAATCTCGTACGACACCGTACCATCCCATGGGAAATGGACAATGTGAGCGATACAACAGAACAATGCATGGATTGTTACGCACACTGACACCCGCCCAGAAGACCAAATGGCCGGAATATTTGCCAGAACTTACATATGCATATAATGTGACCCCTCATGCTGCAACGGGGTTTAGTCCATTCTATCTCATGTTCGGTCGTGTTCCGCGCTTACCGATTGATATCAAACTGCACAGTGACGACACCCTCCAATTACAAACGGTTCATGGAGCCAACCTGGACTGGGTTGACTATCATCAGGCTAGACTGACAAGTGCCTATGCTAAAGCTGCGGAACAGCTGAAGTTAGACATTGCTAACCGAAAAGCAAGTTATGACAAGCATGTCGGGGAGAATGCATTGCGAGTTGGGGAACGTGTACATTTACGCAATAGGGTAAGAAGGCGTAACAAGATTGCGGATACTTGGGACCCGGGAGTGTACGTAGTGACAGAACAAAAGGACGACACATACGTAGTCGTACCGGCGAGGGGGCACAAGAAACGCATAATTAACCGCAAAGACTTGCGGGTTTGTGTCCCAGAGACTGCGAAAGGGTCAAGACTGAGCAGACTAGGCCAAGACAGTGAGGAAACTGACCACCCACCATACGAGGTGACAATCTCTTGTCAACCGAACAATGGCCATTTAGACTTGAACTCGGACGTAGATGAATCAATTACTCCGAACACACCGTTACGTCGGTCAACGCGAAGCAATGCGGGGTACCATAGTAATCCACATCGAGAACCTAGGTCCGTCCTTAGTTAATGATTTCAATTTATTATGTTAGCCGCGGCCGGCTAAATTTTAAACTTGGGGGACATGTAACCCTGGTGGATATTCTAGTACTATATATATGTTAATTCACCAGAGGCCACTAGGGGTAGAGGCCACACCCTGCTAGTCGAGCTAAACCGGTCAGCTATTTTATCAGGCGCAGTTTGCCCTGGGCCAGTGACAGAGACACACCCACACTTGTAGAGTCTCTGGGCCCAGTAGTTCGTTTATACCTACGGCCTGAACGTTGAGTATCCCTCTGGGAGCTTAAAACATTGACAATTCAATAAACTCTGTCGTGCCCAAAAACCCAGTCGTCTGACTTGTTTACAAATAGTAAGGTCAACTGATCGTCTCAATGACTTTCCACATGTAACACATGTTTTCATGTTCAGTAAAGTGACTGGGTTGTTTGAATCTCTTTCTGCATGTGACACAAGTGTATGGCATCGCATTTGAATGACGTTTTTCATGAACGGTAAGGTGGTGTGACTGACTGAAAGACTTTCCACATGTAACACAAGTGTATGGCTTCACAATTATATGAATCCTTTCATGAACAGTACAGATACAAGATGTTGTGAACGACTTTAAACATGTAACACAAGTGAACAGCTTCACATTTGTATGAACGTTTTTATGTTCAGTAAGGTGACTGGGTTGTTTGAATGTCTTTCCGCATGTGACACAAGTGTACGGCTTCAAATTTGATTGAACTAATTCATGAACAGTAAGGTGATGTGACTGTTTGACAGACTGTCCACATGTAACACAAGTGTACGGCTTGACATAATATCATACAAGGTTATAAACACACATGTACAGTCGTAAACTGCTACACGTTCACACATTCGTGAATAAAACACCCAGCCCAGATGCACGTAGTACCACACACATATATTACTGAATCCACACATTTACCACTTTATCTCGCGTGAATAAATAAACATTAATCAATACACACGTGAATATATTACACCTAAATTCGACAGAACAATGATGCATTAATGGAATACAACAAACTAACTAATAATATAAAAAGGCAATTACCAAACCCCAAGGTGGTTCCTATGATAGCGATAGCTTTCGCGTTACATTATGTTCACATGTATGCTATATTTGCATTACTATTCTATATTACACATTCTACACTAAGGAGAAAATAAATACACCTAACTATCTACATACCTATCTATGGCTTCATCTTTGTATGAACATTTTCATGATATCTAAGGTGACTTGACTGTTTAAATGACTTTCCGCATGTAACACAAGTGTACGGCTTCACATTCGTATGAATCCTTTCATGAACAGTAAGGTGAGAAGATGTTCTGAATGACTTTCCACAAGTAACACAAGTACACGGCTTGACATTTTCATGAATCCTTCCATGAACAGAAAGGTTAAACAATGTTGTGAACGACTTTCCACACTTAACACAATTGTACGGCTTCACATTTGTATGAATCATTTCATGAGCAGTAAGGTGACAAGATCGTTTGAATGACAATCCACATGTAACACAAGTGTACGGCTTCACATTTGAATGAACTTGTTCATGAATGGTAAGGTTAACTGACTGTTTGAATGACTTTCCACATGTACCACAAGTGTACGGCTTCACATCTGTATGAATCTTTTCATGGGCACTAAGGTTACTAGGTCGTTTGAATGACTTTCCACATGTAACACAAGTGCATGGCTTCACATTTGTATGAATTCTTATATGACTAGTAAGGCTAGAAGATGTAGGGAATGACTGTCCACACATAAAACAAGTGTACGGCTTCACATGAGTTCTTTCATGAGCACTAAGGTTACTAAATCGATTGAATGACCTACCACATGTACCACAAGTGAACGGCGTCACATCCGTATGAATTTGTTCATGATCAGTAAGGTGATGTGACTGTTTGAATGACTTTCCACATGTAACACAAGTGTATGGCTTCACATCTGCATGAATTCTTTCATGAACAATAAGTTTTGAAGACGTTATAAATGACTTTCCACATGTAACACAAGTGTGTGGCTTCACATATGTATGAATCCTATGATGAATGGCACAGTTACGTGAATATCTAAATGACTCTCCACACGTAACACCGACGCACGGTCTGACATTAATGGGCTGCTCATCAACCTCACCATTAGTGGGCTGCTCATCAACCTCACCATTAGTGGGCTGCTCATCAACCTCACCATTAGTGGGCTGCTCATCAATCTCACCATTACTCTTATTGTTAAGTTCCTGTTGATCAATGTTTTCATTGCAAGTTGATGCCCCATGTGTGTCTGGTGTCCAGTCAGTCGACTCTACCTTGACTTCCTTCAGTACGCCCCCCTCACACACCACCCAATGTCTCATCTCTCCACTGCTACTGTCTTCACACTCAACCTTCTCTGACTTCACCTCGATGTCTGTATCATTCCCACTCCATGTCTTCTGTTGATTTGTGTTGTCGCCCGGCAGAATGCCTTCATCAAACTCGGTCTCTGGCATCTGTATTTCAGACTTGACACATTTCAAGCCGCCGTCGATGTCAGGAGAACACGTCTTAGAACGTTGATATAGTGCACCTCTGTTTTGTTTATGTTCGATTTCTGACATCGTAGTGGCGTGTGTCCACCAACTGAAATAAAAAACATAATAGGGTCAATGTACTGTATCTTGTTTTTGAAACCGTAAAATCTTAAGTCAGGCTGACAGAAATTTCAATTTGTATTACTGAGTATAAGATGCAATTGAGGTATGTATATGTATATGGAGTGTACAGTAACTCAGTAAGAAAATCACATTTTAAAAAGTGAGAAAATATTGGCAGTATTTTCTAAAATGACCACTTTTTTGCGTGTCCTATATCACCAGTTGTAAGTAAGTGTGTTTATTTTTCCAACAAAAGACCAATACACAGAGTTTATGGTATATCAGAATGATTATGTCAGAGAAAAGTATTTGTATTGTATGCCACTAAGAATTATTTACTTACAACACACGGAATATGGCAGATATTACATAATAGTACAATGTTAGTTATTATTGGCCATTACAATATAAATACACAAAAATAACACATTGATAATGGGGCATTCCATATTAAATCAATCAAGAATTTACATGTCAGTCTTCGAGTTTGACGAAACTTGGTGTGTGGGTTGCATTTAAATTGCATAACTCCTAAAGTAGTCAAATGCACATGCAGACCTGCCTACCCCAAAAACTTCCTGTCAGTAATCCATCTTCCCATTTACACTAATTTTCAGGAATATAGGCTTGCTGTCAGTAATAGTTCAGAACCGTGTCAGATATTGTTACGAAAAGAACACCACTGGCACTGTCAGTAATACTTTGATACTGTGACTATGACGATAGTTGCACCCAAAACATAATTGTCTCTAATGAACTATGAGGTGTTTTGAAGTGTTCAGTTAACAAGGTAAGGTAGATGTTCATAACCAGCATTGATGGAAATCAAACGTGAAGAAGCGTAACTGTAATGTATCCACATTGTAATTCTGATTTTATGTAAATTTCAAAAACTGCATGCCGACTACAAAAACTTGACAAATTATAACAATGCATCACGTCATTGTCTATTTGTGGTGTCATTAGGATTAATATTAGTAGCCGGTATACCTAGGACCAGGCTATAGACTACACAGTATAGTAGCTTGACTAGATCAAAGACAGTCATGCCGGGGGACGGCAAAACCATTACGTTACGCTAGTCATCGACATCGTTTAGACTCTAGTCTACTCAACTCTAGTATATAAGCCCATCCCTGTATTATAGGCTGTAAATGATAGACTAAACTCAATAAATACACTAACTTAGTCTTAGTACAGTCAGTTGGCCTAACACTACAAGTACAACACCCACTACTATGTCACTGGTATTAGTCTAACGACGTAGTCAGTACCTGCAATTATCCCGGTCACCAGTGACCATGGCATGTGAAATAGGAAAATAAAGTTTGCGTATTCGGCAATATGTAAAGCCGACCCCCTTCTTTAAACTTGACAATACGGGCTATGTCTGCGTGCATGCTGTTATGTTGCAGTACACGTTTCTTCTTGGCTGGTAGTGGTGCCGTTTCGATCCCCGGCATCATTTCGTGCTGCGTGAGTCGTGACTTCGAAACGCTGTTTCCTATTGGTCAGATTACGACCAGAAGCAGCAAATGAAAAACCATATCACAACAAGCAGCGGATATATGCTGCCACCTGTTGATTAAAGTGAAGCTAAATTTTATGAGTACGGAATTGATTGATGCTCATTCTGACAACGAAAGAATCCGTAATATTTTCATCCTTCGCCGTAATACCGTAATTTTAGTTGTATTTCCGGAATGATTCCGGACAATCCGGAATGGTAGGCAGGTCTGCACATGATCAAACGATCACTGATTATTGTTGAATATGTATGCTTCGACATATAAAAAAATCAGTGAAATCAGAGGTAATACGTTTTATGCTATGTTTTTAAAATGTTGATGTGTAGTTCATTGTCTACATAGATAGGAAATTCTAAGACCTTTAAAATGACACCAACATCACATCTGTAGGTCCCCTAGGAGAGGAGTTATGACACCTGGAAGGTCGTCAGGTGTGAAGGTCAGGTCAAACTTTGATGACCTCTATCTCTGGAAAGGAAGGTCAGATTGACCTAAAATTTCGTTTGTAACAAACTCATGAACATAAACCAACACATCAAGTTTCATCAAAATCGAAGACGGACATGTAAATTCCACCAGTTTTTACTGATTTCGCATGTCCCTAATAGTATTTATTTGACAATTAATAATTTATACTTCCTTGCAGCAAATTACAATAAAATCATATTTTTATGTTGCAATATGCTCACTTATTGATAATAGTGAAGTGCATGTTACAATTATATAAATTATACAGTTTTTTTAACAATGACATGTTTTAAGTTATAATTATTTATCGATCATATTCCTTTCCCATTGTAGTGCTGGAGGGTAATGAATTCCAGCGTTTAACACCATAAATTGATAAACACTAGCTTAACGTTAGTTCGAACACATTGTCGGACATTTTGAAATTGAACTCGGGAAAGATGTGAAGAAGTTTGTTTTGTAAACAAACACTGTACATTGACAGGTACTAGTAAATTGTTATACACTTTATACATAATTGACAAGATCTTAAAATCTATTAGGTCTTGAAATGGAATTATAGACGTTATGTCCCAAGTCGCTTATGTTATGTTCCAAGTCGCTTATGTCCCAAACTGTGGACGATATGTCTCAAAAAAGGAGCGTTATGTCCCCAAAAAGACGATTTGTACTTTTCGTTGTAAATGATAATAAATGTCACTGTTATTCTTAAAATTCGTTGTTCTGACCAAATAGGTACATATATTTTAAGCTTTGTAGCCAAAAATCCGCGGACATCGCTATCGTTTCTAACATCAGTGTTCATGTCATTCGCTAGGTGGCGCCCTAATTTTGCTTCGACTCGTAGTGGAATGCCCCAATGCACGAAACATACTCGCAATGCTCCAATTACATGATCGGAATGCTCCAACGGCGTGGTCGCAATGCAATGCACCACTTTTGGTCGGAATGCACAAATCATTATAATATTGTCAAACCTGTGTGTGTGTGTACGTACATATAAATCAACTGTATATATTCAACTATTATATATTAAATGTCTAATAAAGAGATAACAATTATTGGTCCGTGGACTTCATTTCTATACATTCGTGAAAGTAAACTGTTTTGTTTTTGCATACATGTGTGTTACATATAAAAATGATGTCAGTACTTATATTACCCTGAAATTGTACCATTATCCTGAAATTATGTCCCTGTCCTTTGATTTGTTTGCATCTTTGATTTGTTTGTTTTATTTTTGTAGGGTACCCCATAATTATAATACACCTTTATAACATATCTAAAATCAGCACTTATGTTACCCTGAAATTGTTCAATTACGATGAAATGATTACAGTGTCCTTTTAATTGTCTTAGTAATCGACGTCCTATATTCTTGCATTGTGTTATTGAGCTTATTTTTCTTGGTTTGGGTTTACGTGTGTTAAGAATATTTGGAGGCTATCGTAATTGGCTTCACATCACCTGCTTTGCTTTATCTGGCAGTTGTTTCAAGTAGTCTATCCTTTGATTTGTGCATGTTAAGGATTTGCAGGCAGTAGTAATTTGCTTGATACTCTTGTACTGCTTCACTGAGCAGATCTTTTTGTTTGGATAACAGCATTGTAGACCTAATTACATTGAAACAAAGCATCCAAGATCAACAGTATCTGACTGAAGTTGGTTTACATTTGACTTTGATTATGAGAAGGCCTATGTGGATAATCAAGTACTTACTAACTCGCACTCGAATGCTTTGAATAGAAGTTAGAGGAACTGAGCAGATCTGGTGTGTCAGATTTGTGTTAGAATCGTCTAATGTTACATTCTCAATAAGAAGTGTAAAACCTTGTTGAAAACACAACATTCTAGTTGGATAGGCTGCACCATTTTCATGGATAGACTGACGTCACGCGTTCCTACTCTTCCGTGTTAATTAGGTTAGAAACTTGCACTTTGAGACCGCATTCTGGTTTAACCACTGACTAGTTTTTAATTGTTTTAATTCTTTTAAATGCACATGCCCAAAAAGATGATTTTTTGGTTTCCCTTTATTTAAAGTGCATGATAGTTTAAGTGGAATCTGCAACAAAGGCGGCAGAACAAATTCCACCGAGTGCTCGCCATGCCTGAAATGAGTGCACTGGTAAGTGTTTATGTAGGCATTTATATTTCCTTTTCTTCAGACAATCCATAACCACTTTGTTTTGGTTTCAAATTTATAGTGACTAAGAATTCATAAAAAATATCACAATTTCAGGATACTTGAAATTTTGACATTCTGGGTTACACAAAGTTCATGTTATTTTGAAACACCCCAAATACTCAATCAATCAATCTTTATTTCAGACAATAAAGCGTACATGTAATAAGCATTATGTCCATAGTAAAAAACTAAAAAGTATATTATAGTGTATGTATTGCACTAATCCACTTCCGATGGTGCTAGTAGTACAATGTCATCAGCATACATGAGGTGATTAACAGTTGTAGATAGATAGATACATTTATTTCAGATCAATTATGTACATAATAATACAGGTATACATTATTATAAGTGTACATGATGATTGATCTATGGAGACCTGCACTAAGACCTACAAGATTGCTGACGTGCAGGCCACCATGATGAATATAGTAACTGTAAATTAATTGAGGTACAAGAAAAGTAGTAAACAAGTAATACCATCATTTGCAAATATTGATATCAATAATTATCACTACTGTCTCTAAACCCACTGACGTCATTATTATTGTCAGTTAATGTTAACTGAAACAAAACTAGCTTAACTACATTTACAGACATAACACATACTAGAGTATAACTAATAACAATATTTTTATATTATAAAATGTCTACTGTAGATATGGTCCATTTGGTCCTAATGGGAACAATGACATATTTTAGCATATTTCTCGGTACGTAACCATGTGTAAGTATAGCCGACATCAATATAGCCATATTTTTGTATGTAATGCTAATTTGCTAATGTATTTTACCCCACATCAGGCTGACAGTTTCCTTTGAATCATTTTGCAGCCGTTGTGCTCCCATGGATGCTGTTATGCTCTCTGCCTGGGGTAAATCCGACAACTTTCTTTGTCGGCATTGTGCCTTCACGAACGGAACTTACGACATAGAGGCTTCGTTGAACTGGTATGTACACCAGACCTGGGGGCAATTACATTGCTATGTAATCTATTACTATTACTTTGTTTCCTCCCTATTACTGTTACATGATGAATTTTTTATATTACTATTACATCTTACCCACATATAAAATAAAACAAAACGGTACCATTTTCAAAACAGAAGTATCTACAGCTCAATTATGAAATAATGTGTTAAAAAAATAGCAGGTAATACATACATATATTATTAGCTAAGCCTGCCACTAAGATCTTTGTTAGTCGCTCTTGTAGCAGCCACCCCAAAATTGCAATTTTCAACAAGTTACGTTTGGCTCACTTTCGAAAAATAATAACAACACATGTGCATAATTTCCACTGCAGTAAGCGTTTAACAAGTTTTGTTCTTGTGGTTTCTCATCAATGCATGTATTTAAAAATATGTGCCATTTTATGTTCTATTATAATTATTCCTCTAAATGCAAGACGTGGTGCAATAAGTGAACAGTAAACATGTCAACAATTTAATTCCATCATAACCCATAATGATCTGTAACTATGATTCACCAGAAAACATTTCATTAATAATTACCTACAGGGTTGTTTGATTTATGCCGGGCAGAAACGGCAACAATAGGAAATACATGCCATTGATAAACAAACATGTTCTTTTTATAGAAAACGTCAGTTTCTTTCTGTACCTGTCTACATATGATTTTCAAAAACTGTTCGGTAACTTTTTTTCTATATTTTTCATAGACATTTCATGTACCCATATTTATAACTTGTGTATTACACCCAGCTGCGGAGCTAAGATTCTCTGCTTACTATTGTTTGATGGAAACTGTGACTAATCTGTAACTGGTCACTGGCAGAAGCTTGTGTCAACAGACAGCATTAAGCCACTAGACCCCTGTTAAACTGGACAATTGCCTGTAGGTTTTAAACTGTGTCAAACAGTGAGTCTACCTTTTGCTCTCAAATAATCTGTCCTCTTAGTTTTACACATAAAGACATGGCATAACGAGATAAGTTTTTGTAGCAGCACATTTGTACTTCCAGTGTATCAATGCAACATAACATACATACTGTGTGCCACAGTATGTCATGCATGTAATATTTCTATGCAATCCATTTGCAAATATAATGTAAAACTTCAACAGCCGTTTTCTTCATTTTCACTTTTTGACAAGTTGAACAAAATTCTGCACAATTTACAGGCTGAAAAATACATATTACTGTAGACATTAAACATTATCTAATAATTGCTTACTTAAAAAGAAGAGTATATAATAGATATATAACAAATGTTACTTGTACTCTCTAGTGCAACTTCTGCTACTTGCACACACAGCGAGAGACTTCTTTTACAAACATACAACATCACGCTACCACAGTGTCCCACTACCAAGACAAGATGCTACTGCAACAGGAGTTCTGGAGATGATCGATCCAGCGAAACTGGCAACTGAAGTACCCCTTTCTGTACAGGGTGATGGGAACTGCCTCTTCCGTGCCCTATCCCTTGGCCTGTTTGGCAGTGAACAATATCATCATCAAATACGTCTGATCACTGCCATGGAATTGATCGATAACCCGCACTGTTATGACACCCAACATCCGTCATACAATGATCTCATCTGTGACGATCGGTTACATCATGATCCGTGTGATCTTCTGCTCCGCTCTGTGACGACACCGGGAAGTTATTCTGAAATGATGATCATGTTTGCAGCCAGTGCAGCTCTCTCGGTTGCCATCGCATCTTACTGTCCACCAGCCAAGCATGTATTGTTCTGTGTTGAGTCACTGAACAGGATGATCCGTGGCCGTGGAGTGTTGACGACCACCATGCCTGCAGTGACAATCATGTGGACGATGACACAACACTTTCAGCAGCCCCAAGATTTCATTCCCAATCACTTTGTTGTGCTGCATCAGAATCAGACAGATGAGTCATTTGATGTCTCCCTTCCACTGTCTGATGTTCCCGACCAAGTGGCAGAAACTTCCTTGGTGTCAAGTCCACCTCCAGATTTCATTATGGAAGATCAGCCCATCAGCTATGAAATAGTTGCAGGAGGTTCCAAGACATCCTTGTCGACAACGTAGGGTTTACGTATGCTAAAAAGTTCAAGGGAAAAACAACTACTACGTGGATTTGTAGTGCTCGAGGATCACGGAAATGGTCCTCATCTGTGAGTCAGCGAGGCAACAGCTTCATGAGAGGCAAACAGCATGCACACAACCATCCTGGAGAACCTGGAGCATTGCTGTGATGCAACACTATTTCCTGTTTTTTTTTTTCATTTTGTCTCGCTAGCGAACATATGATTTGCAAAAAGAGGGCAACATAGGCTACTGCTGCAACAATTGTGGTTTGGAGCTGTTTTTACGATTTCAAACAGTGGCACTGTTCATGGGATATGGTTGCTAAATAAATTAATTTAGTGTGCATTAATACATCTAGTATACTGCTGTTATATAAATATATGGTGGTGATGGTGGTTGGTGGCGGTGGTTAAAGTCAAAAAATATTATAAGTGATACGTTTCAAGACATTTCAGCATATCAGATTGGAAAAAAATATGTCATATAATGTTGTCATCTGCAAATAGTCACATGTATGCATGCTTTATTAGTTAATAAAATAATAAAACTCCATCCGGATTTCATATTACATTATTGCTTTGTGTTTAGCTGTGGAACGGCCGAGTTGTATTTAGCAGGTCAAATCTGAATTACTGTTTTTAAATTTCAGACGATGGGCGTTAATAAGTCATGTTTAAAACGCGCCGATATTCTGCAGAGTGCAAACATTATCGTAAACAACCACCGATTTTGTGTTACGTTCATGAATAAAAACAAATAAAAAAGTAAAATATATTTGGGACAAATCGTCCAAGCGTTTTGGGACATACCGCTCCAAATTTAGTACATATCGTCTAGGACATATGTGACTTGGGACATAACGTCCATAGGCCCTTGAAATGTTAGTACTCTACATCAATAAAATAACGTTTAGTGTGATGAAGTCTATCAACACCACATATCAGTCTAATTACCCTCTTTTGTATGATTGTGATATCGTGTACATTGGCGATATATGTAGTTAACGTTTCCAAAAGTTCACAACAGTAACTCATTATTAGTAAGAAGAGACAAGAGTTGAAGAGTGAATATTACAAAGTAAATTAACTGTTGTTCCCTAGGGCTATGCTAGGAGGCTAGGATATGACTGTGTTTATCCATACGTTGATATTGGTCCACGAATTATTGCCATTCTAGGGTATTTACACATACATGTAATGTGTTCGTACTAACTTAATGAAACCAAACGGACTAGAGATTGACCGAGGTTTGTAGTTGTGTATGTTGCCTTGTTGGGCGATAATAAGGATATTTACAACACTATTTACTAAATTAAATGATCAAAGTACATAATTATATATTTGTTACAACGACAAACATTCAACAATATTATTTTGTTAACTGTTATGTTCGTACCGATCTAATGTTGATCAAAATGTGTCCTCTGAAGCTATATATCGCTCTCGTGTGCTGCTGTTCCTGAATTCCCAAAATGCCTAGCCTTGATTATCCAAGCGCCGTGAGGTGGCAGCACTTTTCGCTCCTCACTACGGCCTGGAATATTAAAGCCCCGCCAATGTTACCGGTAGGGGGTTTAGAGACGATTATAAGCTTTCAGGCCAACTATGAAATAACAAATTAAATAAGGATACACTTTTATCAGATAATATTATACTATAACAACTATTCAACATTAAACTTATATTGACACATGTCACACACAAAATAAACGGACATTAAGCTTTTTTCGTAGTTTAGTGCCTTTTAATCACATGAACTAGGTGGTAGCTCTCGTGGCTGTCAACGATTCCGTATTGGCGTTCTTTGCTTATGCTCGAACAGAAACAAAAGACTAAGTGCGAATAAGCATGATATATAAGTACCAAACTTAACTAAACAAAGTGCAATCGATGTCGCGTGCAACGGTCCCCCTGCTAACTAATATATGTAGTCGCCAAAATACAATCAAAACGTGCTGATTTTGGTGGCTAAGTCGGTAGCGTGTCGAGTACCTATTTTTCGGATTCTCGGTTCGAACCCCGTAGAGTACTCGAACCTGCTGGTTGTATTCATTTAGTTTAATAATCATCTTATTTTGTATAATACTATTTCGGGCACAATTTCGTAATTTTATTTCGTTATCGAAAACATACATAATATATAAGCATTCTGGGGATAGACGTGCTAACTGGCAGGGAGCAGTCAAAGGGCGATTCTGAGCCAGACTATCTTCCTGGCGAAGTCACGCAGCCAGACGAGAGTCGGTTAAGCGATATTACAAAATGCCCGTCCATATCGGAATTGGTAGCAGCAAGCTAAACGCTGTATTGGACTACCGTTGATTCCGATTTTGCCCTGGGGCCGAATGGGAATAATGCCGTAATTTCCATTGGGCAGTCGGTAATTCGTGTATCACTTTAATTTTATGTTGCATGTACCAAGTAGTGAGTATATGTATCTGCCGTCGCTTAACAGTAAGTTTGTAATTTTACAGTTATATTTTCGGGTTAGAGCATTTGTTCCCTGCGCGCAATCGTCAAGTCGTATATATAATACCGGCGAAATATATGCGTGCAAGTACGTCCAACCGTAAGTGCGTATATGACACTACGTAACTGCCAACAAGCACAGCAACGAAGCAATATTTCAAAGTGGTGTCAATTAAGTTAGAGCATTTATTCCCACTTCGCTCCAGAGATGAAAGGAAAAAGGCGGCTAGCGGCACTGGACCGTGCTAAGTGAAGAAATGTTATGACCAACAGTCATTGGTCGTTGTGTCACAACGTTCCGCTAAACCAGCCGGTGTCTTATTGGCTTTTGTAGCTGGCCAATAAGAAAGACGTTCGGCACGTGAAACAATGAACAAGAATCGTTTATAAGCGGACTGGAAGACATACGGACGGATACCAATTTTCATCGATACATGCATTACTTCCACATTCACGTTATGCGACCCACTTTTGAAAAAGAACGAGACCAACTGGGACGGACAACATGGAGCAAAGCAAAACACGTAGCCGTTGACAGGGCGAGATGGCGGAGTTGCACAACACAATAGAGGATAGGGAAGGTAAGGTAAGGTAAGCTATCTAATGTTACCCGCCATCTTAGACGGTGGTGCAGTGTTTATGTCACACATCAGTACCTACGTCCACAGGAAGATGACATATTATTAACATGTCCAGTGGTAATTTACTAGTGGTTTACCTGGACGTTTGTGTTCAAGGGTCCTCGGGATCCCCATCCTTCTTTTGAGGGGGTCCAAAGCTTGTAGCAAGGGTCCCACTTATTGCTCTTTTTTAATTGTAAGTAATGTTTTCTAAAGATCACATCTTATACAACCCAT
Source organism: Paraescarpia echinospica (assembly GCA_020002185.1). NCBI lineage: Eukaryota > Metazoa > Annelida > Polychaeta > Sabellida > Siboglinidae > Paraescarpia > Paraescarpia echinospica. The sequence continues at coordinate 3,584,919 of CM034543.1, forward strand.
GTAAACCCGGTTATTATTATTATTAGTTTGATACTAACAAGAACTTAACAAAAAAAAGTGCGTACTTGTTTTTTAATCGTCAATAAAAAGATTTTCGTTACACCGGGTATAGCTGGCGAAAGCCAATTGCGCTGTCGACCTCCTGGGCTGTTTCGGTCACGTGCTTTACGCGAGATCGGCATCTCACGCATTCGAAAACAATAACAACATACACGTGCTTTGGTGTATCAAGATGAAGATTCCAAAGTGGTACGAAGGTATACTTACCTTACACAAATTGGTCACTCACATAAATTGGACATACCGGAAATCACGTTTAGGTCTCGCCGCTAGAGGCATCACTAGGCTATTTGAATACAACGGGGAACGCGAGAGTTAGCAATGAAAACAGGAGGTCAAACATTTAAAGAAATGACGTTTAATCAAGTATGAGATTATATATTCAGAAATATAATACAACATATAAACCATGCATGATGTGTATACGCGTATAACAGCGTCGTTCTATGCTTACGTGATAATAATTCGTTAATTGGCTGGTGCGCTTTATCGTATTAAGCCACGTGATAAAACATTACCTTTTATGGAATATTTATGGTACGCCTGTCTTGTCATAAAGACTGAAATAATAGTAACGAGTTGCTAAACATGTGAAATAAGTGTAATATATTAATATTATTTACGCTCTACCAAATATAGCGCAGGTGTTTAACGATGTATGTAAAGTATGTAAATCAGGGCTGTCTTGTTAAAAAGGTGGAATAATGGGAACAATGTGTGAAATTAATGTATTAAAAAAATTGCCAAACTTGTTTATACATTACAAACTAACACTATATCAGTATTTTTCAGCAAACCAAAAGACCAGCTACCTACAGAGATTACACCCCTGATCAACTAAAATATGCTTACAAAATGTGCACAGAAGACGGAGTGTCAGTGCGTAAGGCAGCAAGAACGTGTGGTGCGCCTGTAACAACTTTACGCCATAAAACATTAGGCCATTCTGATCCTTATGAACATAAATGTAAAAAAATGATGAGCAGTTCTGCAGAAGCAGCTTTCGTGTCCCACGTGAAAGCAGTAGCTGCATGTGGGTACGGATATACGCGCAGAGAATTAGCAGATCTTGCCGGTGAAACCGCTTTCTTCCTGAATAGGAAAGACACTAGTAGCCCACCAAATGATATATGGGTGTATCGCTTGTTAAAGAGATGGCCAGACCTTAAGATGACCAAGCCAAAAGGTTTGTCCATGGTTAGAGCACGCAGTGCAACGAGGGAAACGTTAGATAATTATTACAAGGAGTTACTGAGCATACTTCAGAAGTATGACTTGTTGGGAAAACCACATAGGATTTTCAATGTAGATGAAACTGGTGTGTCTACGGAACATGTGCCGCCTAAGATAATCGCCGAAACAGGTCGGACATAGTTGGCCGTAGTTTCACCAAGATCGGCAACAACCACGATCATAAGCTGTATAAATGCAATAGGACAGTGCTTGCCTCCCTTCTTGATATTCAAGGGGAAGCGGATGACAGAGGAGTTAATGAACGGCGCGCTGCCAGGAACACAAGGGACTATGTCCGACAGTGGATGGACCACAAGTAAAATCTTCCAGGCCTACTTGAGTAAACATTTTCTTAAGTATGTGTCTACCAGCAAAGACGAACCCCTTTTGTTGTTGTATGACGGGCACAGTTCGCACATCAACGTGCCATTAATAGAATGGGCGCACAAACACAACGTGATCCTCTTTCTACTCCCGGCCCATACGAATCACTTCCTACAGCCGTTGGATGTCGGCGTCTTTGGCCCGTTTAAGGTTGCTTACTATAGCGAATGCCGCAACTTTATGAAAGAGAATCCTGGGTGGGTCGTTACACGCAGTGAAGTTTGTCGCCTTACAGCCAAAGCAATCCTTCGTACTATGACTCCATGCAACATAACTAGAAGTTTCCGACGTTCGGGAATTTTCTCGTTCAATGCCAGTGTGGTTACAGATCAACAGCTTGCACCAAGTAAAGTGGTAAATGATGATAACCAAGCAATAAACGACGCACCAACTGTAGACGTGCCTGCAGCAGCTGGCAATGTAGATCGCGAAGCAATAAACACTACTGCTGGCTTGTCTGCAGTGGATAGGCCTAGCAATGTGGATCATCAACCGGCGAACACCATTACAGTTACTGCTGACGTGCATGCAGTGTGTAACAGTGAAGATTACCTAGCCCCGAACACTGCAGTTGTGGACATGCATGCACCTGGTAGCAGGATAGATCACATAGCAACGAACACAACAACACACACAAACACACTGCACAACACCACATCTCCCGATTTAGATACGTTTCTTAATTCGAAGAAACCTCGTTTTGTGCCACCATTTAAAAAAGCATACAGTCGACACGGAATGGTCAATGGTGGTCAAGCTATCACAGAAGGGCGTGGGGTGGACCAGGTATTTCTGAAATTCAAACCAACAAACAAACCAACAGGAAAGATATCAAACCCAACAAACAAAGTAAAACACAAACGAACCAACCAACCAACCAACAAACAAACAAACAGGCACCCCGACAATCACACATACAAACACAGTGACACATTCACCAACAAACAACGCACAACTTCAAGAAATTGTAACAGATGATGTGTGTTGCGTATGCAAAAGGGAAACACCACCCAATGCCCAATGTTATGTAGATGTAATCGTTTGGGCGCAATGCGATTTTCGTGTACAACCGAGACGCCGATGCAATCACTGGGTGCACTTGATCTGGTGTACCCAAGTTACAGAGGTGTCACCCAAGGAACATTTCAACTGCCCCTGTTGTGTGGCAAGTTGTCAGGACGAGTAGTGTTTCAATAATTATTCAAAATAAATGTTCAAAATATTAAGCTAAAATATAAGATTGTGAACACTGCATATGAAAAGCAAACATTGTCAATGCTGGTGTCATAAATTTACCATTAAATGTTTTCTTTTAAACAAACCTCCTTGTCGTCATTAAATAACTTACATTTGCTCAAACACTCATCAGAAGTTAGCATCAAATATTTTCAGTGAATTCTACTATTTACAATAATAACGCCAGGAAAGCTAACCATAAACAACAACGCCATGCAGCGGGCGCCAGCGGTCCCGTGACGTAATTAATTCAGTTTTTGTCGGTACGGCTTGCCATAACAGCCATGACCAATTTGTGTGATAGCGTCGATTCGTGGAGCGTGCTTTTCTGATTTTACAAATGTAAGTATTTCCCTTAAAACAACTTTTTTTAACAAATTGTTTGGACAGTATTGATTAAACAACGGCTACTAATTTAGAATATTAAAAAAAGATTTGATTTTTTTTTTGTGCAAAACGGCATTTTCTGTTAACTATGACCAATTCATGTAACAACAAAGTCACCAGTATACGTATTACACTATCGCAGTTAGCAACAAGAACGCGTAGCCGTGTATTAATTCAACGAGAATTGCTACTTGCGAACGTCTACACTCGACTCGAGGCTGACTCCAACGTCTAAGTCTAAGTCAGTCACCATGTGACATGTCCATGTCCATGACCATATATATATCAGCCAGAGATTGTCAGAAGCTGTGACAACGAGCATACTATTTGATATGTATTGTATTTGGTTACGTAGGTTCTTGTTAATAAGCTATGTTATTGCGACAATACATATATAGAGTAGACGACGTGAGGGTGCGAAATGACAAATAACATTTGTTTGGCAGTAGGCCCCTGGCCCTGTTGATCGTGCAAGTAACTTAGTCAGGGAGCATCCGTAATTTTGTGCAAGAGAACGTTAAACACGGGAGTATTATATTGGTGATCATAATGATTAAAACAGTGTTTTGTGACTTACATTTGGATACTATTACTGCAGAATGTTGTTGATTTGCATTGTAGTTTTGAAATAATTAAGATTTTTTATATGACAACCTTGATGATGATGATTTTATTCAATATAAAAATGTAAACGTAAATGCATAACACATACTAGCTAGAGTATACCATATATAAGGATTACACAAGTAAATGCTCACACTTGTTGTAATGTAATTGGTATCTTGTGATGCCTTTTAACTGACACATGCGAGCTATTCTTGTGTATTTACTAATATGTGTATATATTCTCACCACAGCAATATATGAATGCATAATACGTAACTTGAATTATGATGTTGCTAGAGGCCACACTGCAACCCCTGAATGGGAATGAGAGGAGGCAGAAGAAGGACTAAAGCAGTCACCTGGGTCAGGCAGACACAGGGAGGATATATAGTCTGCGGAAGGCCCACATATGATCAATCCAGGTAATTTAAAATTTATAACAATCAACCACGTATACATTATCAACAAATTTTAATGTGTACATATAAATATACATTTGTTTTCATACAAATTTTAATAATAACATCTTGGACATGGAAAACTAAGTTGACTTCTGCACTTATATTATACCCACAGTGTATCAACACATTACATATTAATACACATTTAAGAAGTATTTAGCATATGGTGATGACTCAGAAATAAGTTTATAAAATAAACTATTCATTTCTGAAGAAGGTAGACATACATATTATGAACCTTTCAATACTTGGCGAGAAAAATTATACGGTTAACATCACAATAACACCTCGTTTTGTTATTTCCAACATTCACTTTCACCATTCAACCTCAGGCAGAACCTTAAAATGTCAAACATGAATATGTGTAGTAGTTACACATGGCAGACACTGACATGAATTTGAATACTGAAAACAAAACAAAAAATATAAATGCACATTACTGATGTTTTACTGATTAGCAGAATTCAAATCAGTCTAACATTGACAAAGATCAGGCATCACAGTAATGAAATTGAACAATTTTAAATTCATGTGATGACAATGAACACCTTGTAAAGAAAAAATAGTTAACATCTTTCACCGTTTTAAAAAGAGCATATTCTACTAATGTCTGCATGCTGTATCAAGCCACCCTCTCCCTTCTCCGGAACAACCCCAGTAAAAACTTACTGTTCCTAAGATATCAACATGTATAGATGCAGCTGTAGTAGCACATTTCTTGCTGCCCTTTTTCATGTGAAATGCTGCAGGTCACACATGAAATATTATTTTATATTGACTGATTATGACAATGAACACTCCATAATTATTTACTCCCAACACAACAATGATACCTGTTTTTGTTTACTGAATATATGCTTTTCTTTGCAGGAGATTGGACTAGTGCGCTTAGTACCACTAGTTCTCCTAGTTAATATGACATACTGGGCAGTTGTATTTGTCCAGGATCTCGGACAAGATTCTACAGCCATGTAGCATGCTGCATATTAATGGTTTGTCATGTGAACGTCCACCGAATGATCCCAATTGTGTTGCATCCGTGACAGATCCCCCAGTGCCGATGGGGTGTACACTGGTTTCCAGGTCAGTCAGTTAGCTTGACTGACTAAAAACCAATGTAGAATGCAGGTTGCTCGACATACGAATATGGTGATGCCTGATTAGCTCTGCAGTTGGTGATGGAACGGTGGGTGCCAGGATCTGGCAGATATAGCATGAGTCTTTGGGCAACAACTGTTGACGCTGTGAGACATGTTCAGTGTCGAGCATTCTTCGGTGAACTACATCACTGTATGTGTTCGCTGTCTTCGATGGTACTGCATACCAGCTTCCTGACATTTTGCTGTACATCCGCATCTACCTATACCAGAGACAAATTGACAATTAGCATAGCTCTGACATGTATTATATTTTAATGTGATGACACATTTATTAAAAGTCAATAATACACGGTATTTGTATTTAATTTAACTTTTAGTAGTGTCCATGAAAAAGTACATCAATTATCCAGTATGGTTACAGTGGTAGGGTTTCATTGTTTTTGTGTTGCTGATAGTCAGTGGCAGCCAGCTGAGTTCTTGCAACATACACCAGGTACTTGTTATGTACAACACAAGTTTGTGATGAAGTAATGGTATTGAAAGCCTTTTCACATTTTTCAACAACAATCTGTTGATACAATGACAGCAGCATTTTACTTGTTTAAGTTCTCTATGTATCATGGGGACTGATATTATACTTTTCATGCCACGTTTCATATTTCTAAATTATTCTTTTTTAATCACTGATTTATATTTTCACAAATAATTTACATTACATTTTCATTTCGCATGATGATTATACACCTGTACACATTGTACTAATTATGTTATAAACAACACTTGAGCAAAGTTAGTTCTGATGTGATGTAGTATCCAGTCCTCACGACTGCTCAAAGCGCTTTACACTTTACTCCCTGGCAACCTGCTAAATCGAACATCATCTCGACTCGTGGGAAGCATTCAGCCACACTGAAATTAATATGCGAAGATTATTCGTACAAAAATATCCACCGCTGTCTAGCCGGTACTCTTCAGCTGAGTAAACCTGAGCAACGTAGCATGTAGTGATTGTACATGTAATTCTCAGTCACATGGCGATGACCATGACTAGTCAAGTCACAATTAATTGCGAGTTGTAAACATACCGGGCATTGCATAAACTACAACATTTTCGAATTTTATATCATTGATGTTTTTTTAACAAAGAATAATAAATTATGATTCTTTGTTAAAAAACAAATATGATTCATAATGTAGTTATTTGTATTTGATATGTACATATTACATTTGTTCAACTAAACATCTTCCTAAGTAATTTTGTCTCATTGGTTTACTTTTTATGGACATGCAATATTAAAAATTGTTGTTAAATACATATAATTGTTTAGTGACTACATTTTGTAAGTTGTAAACACACAAGGCATGTATAAACTACAACTAGTGTTTGACATCACGTGTACTAGTGTTGTTTTTTGTAACAAAAATCTTGATAAAAGTATCTGGTTTTTTTATATGTACAGTGTACCTAACATTTTTTCAACCTCTTCCTAATTTTTGTTTCTATTGTTGTTTTGCATTTTATGTGCATGTGATGTGTATGTGATATTAAAAATTATTACATTATACACATCAAGTGCAGTGATTGTACCTGTAGTTGTATTGTGCTTTTCATTATTTTGTAGTCAATCTCATCAAATAGTTTCAATAAAATGTTTTTACTTTACGTTGCCTTTACTTTAATTCACATGCATTTCTAACAACAATATGCAGTTTAACGAGGACACATATTACTGCAAATTCTCATGCAGACAAACAAAACTATCACATACAGGGGTGGATCCAGAAATCGAGTCTGGAGAGGTGATATTGGAAGACGCTATACCTTCAGCTTATTATTATCACCTAAACTGGGGCACATTTCAAACGGTCTGGGAGGACACAGTTGCATGGGCCCATTATAAAAGATCTGCAGACAAATTCCTAAGGTCTAGGGGGCACGTGCCCCAGGCCCGCCTGCATCTGCCTATGACATTGTTTATTGCTTGTATTTATAATTTTGATGACAGGTTTCTGACAGAGTAACCACATTTGACAACACTCGTTTACCTGAAGGTGAAGAGCTTTGACGCATACATCTGCATGTGGTGTTGACACACCTCGAGTTCTGAAAATATGGTACATGTATTAATAGTCAGCACTGATTGTTTCTAACAACAATCATTTTAATATACTTGCAAAAGTTGCAATGCAATGAACGACCACCTGCCAAATGCAACCAATGCCAACGGTCAAAAGCTATCTATCTATATATATACATGCTATGGGCATTACTTTTCACGTTATTGAGGGGCGCTGGTTTTCTGAACATAAATTTAGTACAGACAACATTAATATGTATACTCGTACGGCTAAATATACGTGATTATAGCTGAATAATTCGAAATTACTAACCTGTCTGGAAGAACCTTTACGAATGCTGCATCTCATCTGTTGACATTATCATTATGACTGACCCCCACGGCAGGGGCAACGCCAACGGCCCACGGCTGGCACTGTCGCCAACTCCTTCTGTTTACTTTGTTTCGTTCCATAGTCGTTCCCAAACAGGCTTTGGCCTGCAACACCTTGGGAACGACGTCGACTTCCATTTGTCGCGCCAAGTGACCTATCTGTGACGCGTCGCAAGGATTCTTGAAGACCACCATGTATTGCGCGTTCAGACTGATCGTGCGACTCTCCTTGTTTTTTTCGGAAACATGATCTGCACGAGATACAGTACGGACGTGTTCTGGTGAAGACTCTTTTTCGTGAACAAGGTCGTGACTCGTTCGTCCGTTTCCGCCATCAGATCGTCGATGACCACGAGGTTACCCGTCGACGCGTCGAACCTACCGCTCGGCAAGCCTTCCTCGAAGCGTACCAGGTCGTTGTCGACAGCGGCGTAGGCGCTCTGTCATTCTCTGTAACACCACGTGATCTTCTCGGGAGGCGGATCGATCATCGTTGCGGCGTGACGTAGCATGCGCGTCACGAACGTACTCTTACTACACCCCGTCGGACCTGCAACGATGCACGTGAAGGGATGTTTCCATCGCGTGTCCATGCGTGTTCTAGTAGCTGGTGGTCACGTTCGACGATGTCGCGTTGTCCACTGTGACGTTAGATACGACGACGATACCTCCACCACACCACGAGGAACGAAGGAAGGGAACGTAACACAACAAGACATACAAGACGTACACTCCGACTGTTCCCACTAGTGCTACTCCTACGACTACTCGCGTCCGTGACATGGTGTACTATGACTATCGATTGCATGACATCTGTCTAAATAGTGTTATTTGTGTGTGTGTGTGTGTGTGTGTGTGTGTGTGTGTGTCTAGTTTCTGCCTACTAACCGCGTGACAACTGACGTAGGGGCGCATTTCCTCATTGTGTCAGAAGTGGTTCGGCATACACGGCAATAGATTATTACACGTCCACCGGACCCGTGGTGACTCCGTCCTCGTGGACGACGCGCTTGGCGTAGAAGTAGGTCAACGCCGCACGTTCCTGGATGTACGTCAGCACGGACGAGTGATTCACCCGGAACCCGCGGTTCTTTCCGCTTCCGCTCCGACGATTGGTCAGCACGTTCAGGAACGCCTGCTTGTTGATGGTGTTGAGTCGATTGTTCAGTCCCTTGGTGCTGTATTTATCGACGGAACCCGAACAATACTAGGTCTTGCTGCACAGACCCAGGAAACAGTCGCCGGACCATTCGACCTTGAAGAGTCCCGGTGTTCTCTTGTCGTACGCCCTGCGCGCCTTGCAACACGTCTCGGTGTCGCCCTACGGACGTCCGGCCAGTCGACAGCGCACGTACACGCTCTGATGTTCGGCGCTTCATTCGGACGGTAGCCATTCGGAGCGGTGACGAAAGTAGTGTTCGCGCAGTGTCAGGGTCACGAGGTCGTCGACGGACTCTCCGGCCAGAGCTAAATAGGTGCTGGCCATATTGGTTTCGCAGTACTCGAAGAGCGGACGTTCCACGTACCTGACCATGAAATCGTAGTAGAACTCCAACATGAGCAGTTTGGCCCACTGCAACACGAAGAATCCCACGTGTGTGGGCAGGGTGTATTTGACGGTGCGCTTGTGCATTTTGATCTCGTACGCATCGTCGGTGACGACGGCGAGTTGTCGGAAGCGACGATCGTTGATAGAAATCGACGCCCTCGTCTCCGTGCAGTAGGTGACTTCGCGGTGCTTATCGACGTTGGTGATACATTTCCCATAGGAAGAATTCCCCATAAGTTTGTTGGTGTCCGCGATCATGGCCTTGTCGGGGTGGACGTCTCCTTCGTGACGTGCAGTGGACACCGCCTCGCTGAATCGTCGAAAGAAGGCGACCGGTGTGTACTCGATGACCTGGTAGACGTGCGTCACCTCGAGTCCGTGCTCAAGGTACCATCGCAAGAGAGGTGTGCCGAGCAATATCTTATCCCCACGATAACTCCCGACGAGCATGCGACGCGGGGTTGCCATGATGTCGTGTTCTTCGGCGTATCGACGCATGAACAGTCCGAGGTCATCGCGGGTCAGGTGAATGTTCTTGAAGATGGGCTGCATCTCGGCAAAGTGTGCGCGCAGTCCCTCCGGTACATGTGTATCACACTAATCATACCGAACACGCTACCGTTGCGTACGCCTGTCAGTATCTGTTGTGACGTAATTTTTTAGCGCACCTGTCGACGACGCCGGCGAATGGTCACGTCCAGAAACTGTTTCACGCACGGATCGCGTCTCGCGACCTTCAACTCGCATTCCCACAACTCGACGACCCTCACAAAGTGACGAGGGTAGGCAGTGTTCTTTCGCGTTTCGGCGAGCAGTTCCGTGATGGGTTTCCCGTTGACCTCGTTGACCTCACGACCGGTGCACGGACAGCCGTGGTAGAAGCATCCGTGAAACTGATAGGCCGTCTTCGTTTCGCTTCACCACCCGTCCACCAGCAGTTTACCGATGCGCTTCTCTCGTCCGTTGGACTGGTGACGTATGGCGCGTCCCGTGCTTTCGGACTCCCACGTCAGCCATTCGGCGGTCATCTGACCTGTGGGCTGTGCCGCTCCGGGTCGGAACTCCTTCTCTTTCCGTCGTCGCGTGTACCATCCCGTCGGCATCTCTTGCGATAACGACCAGAGGTAGAGGGCATTTGCATCGTAGCCAACAATGGACTGACACGTTCGAGCCGCATCACCGTAGTCGTTCCGACGTATCTTCGTGACCCCCTTCTCGTGATGTCTGGTGAAGATGAGTGACGGCCCTCCGACGATGTTCTCACTGACGAGCTGATGGACGTCTTTGTTCGTCTCGTTGAAGAGTGTAAAGAAGGTCTTCTCCGGCACGTAGTTGAACAGGTCAGGTTTAAACCAGGTATACTGATCCCTTGTTTGAACATATCGAGACCGCGTTGCCGGTAGAAGTCAAACTGTTTGGCGATGGCGTCCAAGAACGGCACGACGTCCCTGTTGTTGTACCAGACGAGAAAGTCCCGCAACGTCTCCATTTCGTTGTCTCGCCACGCCTCCCGACATCGTGTGTAGTCGTCGTCGGATATACCTTCCTTCTTCGTCGTCGGATATACCTTCCTTCTTCTTCTTCCTCAAACAAGGGAAACGGACCAGAAAGAAATACTTATCGAAAGAAGCCATTAGAAAAATTAAGTATAAACAAATGATGTGGAAGTCATATAGACGTACTGGCAATGACGAAGACTACAACATTTATAAAGAAGCACTAAACCAAGCTACAGCTGAAATTAGAAATTCAAAGAGAAGCTATGAACATAAATTAGCTTGTAATATAAAACATGACAGCAAGAGTTTTTATGCGTATGTTCGAAGCAAACAGAAAGTTCAGGATAAGGTCGGTCCTCTAGAAGATAGTGCTGGAAATATAATATCAGAAGGATTCTTAATGGCTGAAGACCTAAATGAGTATTTTAGTTCAGTGTTTACCAGAGAAGACACTAGTTCACTGCCAGTACCAGAGGCTAAGTTCAAGGGGGCAGAATCAGACTATTTAAGACAGTTAATTGTAACCCCAGAAATGGTAGCTAAGAAAATTAGGGCTATGAAGGAAAATAAATCACCTGGAGTGGATGGTATTTCACCCAAACTACTAGTGGAAATTGTAGAACAAATTAGCATACCGCTTGCAACAGTTTTCAACTTGTCATTAGAAGAGGGAGTGGTTCCTTTAGAATGGAAAGAAGCAAACATTATACCGTTATTTAAAAAAGGTTCAAGAAACAAGTCAGAGAACTATAGACCAGTGAGTTTAACATCAGTGATTTGTAAATTATTAGAAAGACTAATTAAAGATCACATGGTGGATTTTCTTTTAAACATAACTTGGTAAACCCATCTCAACATGGGTTTCTAAAAGCGAGGTCATGCTTAACAAATATGTTATGTTTTTTGGAAGATATCACTAAGTGGGTAGATGATGGATCACCAGTAGATATCATCTACTTAGATTTTCAAAAAGCTTTCGACAAAGTGCCACATCAGAGATTACTGCTTAAACTAAAAGCCCATGGCATAGGAAATGGTATAATTAACTGGATAGAAAAATGGCTGATTGACAGAAGACAACGGGTAGTTGTTGATGGGGAGGCTTCAAACTGGAAATCAGTTTTGAGTGGGGTTCCACAGGGATCAGTACTGGGACCTATATTATTCTTAATATATATAAACGATTTGGACGATGATATAGCTAGCAAGGTGTTGAAATTTGCAGATGATACAAAAGTGTTTAGAAGGATTAAAAGTGATGGGGATAGACAGCATTTACAAGATGATCTTGACAGGTTGATCAAATGGTCTGAAAAGTGGCAAATGTTGTTCAATTTTGGGAAATGTAAATGCCTTCACACAGGACATGGGAACGAATATGTAGAATATACAATGGGGGGAACTGTACTAAGTACTACTGTAAAAGAAAAAGACTTAGGGCTGACAATTAGTGCTGACATGAAGGTTTCAGAGCAGTGTGGAATTGCAGCTTCAAAGGGAAATCAAATCCTTGGATTGATTAGACGAAATATAGCATATAAAGAAAAAGAACTAATAATACCGCTGTACAAAACAATAGTTAGGCCTCATTTAGAATACTGTATACAAGCGTGGAGGCCATACCGCAAGAAGGACATAGATATGCTAGAAAGAGTACAGAGGAGAGCGACTAAAATGATACCAAAACTGAGGGATCTTAGTTATGAAAAACGCCTAAAAGAATGTGGTTTAACAACACTAGAGACCAGGAGATTGAGAGGAGATCAGATAGAAGTGTTTAAAATATTGAATGGTTATGAAAATATTGATAGAAATATGTTTTTTTCAGTTAAGAAAGATAGAAAGACTAGAGGACATGAAGTTACATTAGTAAAGGAGCAGTGTAGATTAGACGTGAGAAAGTTCTCATTTTCACAAAGGACTGTGAATGAATGGAACAGATTATCTGATGATTGTGTGGGTGCTAGTAGTGTGAATATGTTTAAAAATAAAATCGACACATACCTCAGAAGGGCTGGATATATGTAGATAAAAGGGTTGGACTCTCGATAAGCCAAAGGGCTTCCTTGTCCACCTGCCATCTAGAGTTAATTCTCTGGATGGCAATCTTGTTAAATCTTGTTAAATCTTCAGTCGACAGAAGAAGGCCTCTTTGGGAGGTAGAGCGGTGTCGTCGAGTCTCTCCAATCTGGCCATGCATTCGTACGGAAAGTGAACTTTCGTGACCTCGCAACCGTACGCTTTCAGGTACTTGTCGTACGAGAATCCCGGGGCGATATAATGAGTCATGTCAAGGAATTTCAGGTCGTCCGTCGATATACACAAACGTGTTGCCACGTTTGATCACGTGAAACGCTGCGCCATCCTCCACCTCCTCTTCCTCTTCGTCCTCTGTTTCTTTCTTTGTGGACATGAAGTAGGGTACCAGGAACTGTTTGACGACGTTCATATCGTACTTGCCCGAGTTGAATCCGATGACGGGCAACTGATGAAGCCAACCGTACAATTGACCCATGAGTGTTTTGTAGGGATTGGTCGGTTGTCGCCGTGACTCTTTGTCTCCCTCCGTGGCGTGTGCCTCCTGTTCGTCCCATGTCACGATATCCTCCGCGAGTTGTTGGAGCACGCTCTCGTATTCGTCTACGATGGCTTCGTAGGCAGCGTAGCTCATAGACTGAAGGATGGACATCATGTGGGATACCAACTTTTTGCTTTCGCCGTCCGTGATGAGACATTGCACTTGTTCGAATCCGGGTACGTTACTCGCCAGGGACACACTCAACGGTACGTGACGAGCCACCCAGTGGACCTTGGTGTTGTCCGATGGCAGCTGTGACGTATCGAACCAGGACTCAAAGTCGAAGGTGGCTCGATAGGGATAGTAGCGCAACTACTCGGGAACATGAATGTTTTCGTCATCCAACCGCTGAAAGATGGTCGGCGACGGACGGTAGACGCCACCGGGATAGATCTTTCGCACGCCTCCCGTGCACGTGCGCTCGTGTCTCTCTAGTGCCCAAGCACCTTTCCACAACGAGTCGCCACACTTCCTACATCGATAAGAGTAACAGTACATGGTCACTTCTTGTATGTAGGAAAAGGTGTCTCATGAAGATTAACGTACAACGTTTCGGGATAGTGACACAACGAACGGCGTACGAGTTCGGCAGTCGCCTTTCCACATTCTTCTTCTTCCGGTTCGACTAATGTGTAGACGCACACGTTGGTCTCAAAGGTGGTCTCGACGCGATAGAGATCGTCCATCGTCACCCTGTCAAAGTCTTTCATAGACACTCCGTCTCGGTCGTACTTCACGTAGAGTACCCTCACGGTGGGGTCCAGGTGGTGTCGTTCACACCCACGATGCAGAGCCAGGCACCGGAAGAGACACAGATTGTCGGTGTACTTCTTGTTATGATTGGGGTACCTATACAATCCGATGACGGTTTTGTTCCGTTTGCTGTACTTCGGAAGTGTGATATCTACACATCCTATCGGATGGTCTACTATATGACTGACGAAAGTGACATTCGTGCCCACCTCACATACCCATTGGCTGTCTGGACGTTAATTGATGACCCAGTGCAACATGTCTGTTTCTCGGATACGCTCTAGAAAGGCATAAAAGCCTGCAGTGTTGGTGATAAGACACGGTTCATCAAGGTAACGACAGCAACAGTTACAGGACGAATGGTAGTATCTGTATCGGTTAGTGTTCTTGTTCCTCAACAGGAACCCGTAACTAAGGTTAATCTTAAACGCGTGCGTACGTTCGCGGAACATGATTTTCAGTGACGGTTCTAGAACAAACGTGTCCAGCGTCGCCACTCTGTAATTGTACTTGGATTGCACGGGACCTCTGGTCACGTGGGTTCGGATGGTCGACCAGTGATCTCGGACGACGTCTCGGAGTTCCCTCGATAGAGTGTCGGCGAAGGGCAGTCGGGATGGCGGCTGTATTGGGTCGTTGTCATCGTCGCGTGGCCGCTCTTCGCGTCTCGCTCTCTTGGGCGGTGGGTCGGTGACCTCTACACGTCTGCTACATACCGTCTTGATATGCCGTAACAGGCTGTCACGTATCGTGAACTCACGTGCACAGGTCTCACAGCAGTGTGTATCGCTTTTCTGTGACCTGCCGCCGCATGACGTCCTCGTGTGATGTACCAGGTCCCGTCGTTTCGAGAAGTCTTTTCCGCATGTCGGACAGCGGTCTTTAGTGCTTCTCGGTGTTTCGTCAGATGGCGCCACTCGCGACGGTGGTTTGCTGTAGGCATAGTCGTCAACGTGTGGGGACTGGATCGACGGTGATGAATGAGTCAGGACTATGTGACGTTGTAAGTCATCCTATGTATCGTATCCACAGTGGCGGCATGAGTGTCGCTTAATCGTGCTGTATCTACCTACAACTGAAGGATGCGAGCTCCTTGCATGTTTCTATATATCATACACTGCGTGACGTCATATATGTGTGTGGACAGCGGGGGCGTGGCTACGTCTAATACGATGTATGCATCGTTGGATGTTATATACGTGTGTGTGTGTGTGTGTGTGTGTAAAGGTAGATAAATATCAGCGTGTGACCAGAAGGGGCGTGGCTACGTATACACCTATACCTTGTATATAATTGTGTGATAGACCGCAAAGTTGCTCGTCAATGTGAAAGAACAACAGACACCGGAATCCGGAATTACATGCACCTTTATTATACTAGCAATTACAATCAAATCGATCAATATTACGTCATTAATGTTGAATACATGCGACTAACCTACTGTTATACGTGTGACATATAGAGGCGGCTATAACCCCAACTGACGTAGGGGCGCATTTCCTCTTTTATGTAACTGCCTACCTATGTTGTATCATCATCCAACATACTACTGCAGATGGCTACGGAGTGTCTCGCGTACAGAGTCTTTTATAGTATATGATGCTTTGATCGCCAGTACGACAAAGGCTAACCGTTCTATCTCTCTCGATGTTCCGTACCCCTTCGAACGGTGTTGAATATCCCCAAGGAACTGCGGTATAAGTTTTCGACCAGATCATATATAACCGTCGGGGCCTAGGTCGAGCGTCGACGTGTCGTTTCGGAGGGCTGCGTACTCCGACGCCGAGATGGTGACGTCATCGTCGTCGTCATATGTCATCTGGAGCGGTATGTCAGATGATGCCGGTGGTGTCGTGACATCGTCACACGTCATGTCCAGTGGTGGTGATGACGTATGACGCTGCTGCTGTTCGTGCAGGTGCATCAGCAGAGCGCGACGTAACGGCACGTCAACACGCGATCGATGCGGTACCTTTTTCATTGGTGCCCCCGTCACCTCCTTGTAGGCGTCCCGTATACGGCCTAGTCCACTGCCACTAGCGGCAGCACCCTGTCAAACACAATATCACATGGTGAGTACACAGGTATCATCATAATCATCAGTGTCTTCCAGCAGCGTTATATCACGCGACCGCAGGATGGCTTGTATACGTGCTATGATGTTTCGGGTCCATTCAGGCGCATCCACTGTATACCGGTAATGCCTCACTGACAACTTCAAAGTGTCGTATATAATACGGTCCACCTTGTACATTGCATTGTCTTCATACTCGAACGTGCGATGCAGTTCGTTGGCTACGAAACGAACACTGGCATCGACTGCGGTTGTAGGAAAGATGTCCCAATCCCTCCTTTCCTCCGTGAGGCGTTCTTGTTGCATCACCGTCGACGACGACGGCACGGCCCCGTCCTCCAGTTCGTTCAGCAGTGCTATACATCGCCTACGCAGACTCTCTTTCACTCGTGGTATAGTATCACCGGTCCACTCCGGTGCATACGAAGCACACGTAAGTTCAAACACTGCCACACGCACACTGTTAAGAATCTTTAAATATTCACACCGTACAGTGCCTCGTGAACGCCCATATACTGGCGCCACAGTCCGTTGGACGCGTAACGCACACAGGCGTCTGTTACAGTACCGATAAATAGTTGCTCGTCTAACATTTTCTCTGTGCGCTGTTCAATGGCGTTGACCTTCGCTACAGATTCCCGTAAATCACTACGGTCTTCCTTATCATCATCATCATCATCATCACTAGACCGCGTACATGACCCACACAAAAGAACACTTGCCTCGTCGGCGTCGGTGATGTCCGAGTAGCTCAGACGGCGTTTGACTGATTTGCACCGTTCCACCGATGGTGCCGACTGCACCGTCGCGTCCTGCTTTTTTTGTAACTAGGCGGACACGCGTTCCAACGGCGACTACAACACGACATAGGGAATTACGACTACAATTCCGGTGACAATACAGTAGCGCCACACGGCAACACCAGGCACTACCTCCTTCACTATCCGCCAGGTGGCTGCACTAGACCGACCGACAGGACTTACGGTTGAATAATTTCCAGTGCCGTCACGGCGTAGTTCACGTACCCTGATTTTGTTGACTTCCTAATGGTCACCCTGGCCTGTTTGTCGCGTAGGATACACAATACCAGGTAGCGTTCTTCCTCCGTTTTCAGTGCCATGTAGTCGGTCGCTGACAGTCCCCCTAAGAACCGCTAGACTACATGGTCAAACCCAGTGACCCACAACTCGGTGCCTTTGCGATCGGTTAACAGGATGCCCATAGCATATTTGTATACAGGACTCCCCTTCTGTCGCCCATGGACCGGACATGCACTGACGCTATGGTGTCCTTTCACTTCGACGAGAACTTTGCGGTTACAGAGACGATACGCTGCATAACATACGTATTTAGCAGACAGAGCGCATGTTACGACTGTTAGTGGTCGATAAAAGACATACGTGCCATTACTCACAGTTACGATTCCTGTCAGATCGATTTCCTCGGGACTCGACTTGTAGTTGGCGGCCGCCATCTTGTCACTCGTTCAGGCGTCGGTGTGAGTGAAGGTCTTCGAACGGCAGAGAACCGGAGAGAGAGTGATATTTCCTAGTTGTTTTAGGCTAGGTTTATATACGTAAACGGTCTCTCCAGGCATCGTCCACGTGACACCCTACACAATGACATCATGCGCTCTTGGTCCCTGTGCGTTCGCGACAAGACTCCCCAGGCGCGTGACTTATCTCTCTCGTACTCTGTCACTGTGCGTCTGTCTGTTTTTTTTAATGGGCGTAAAAGCCATACAGAGCACTGTCTAGTGAAGTCTCTCACCTGCATGACAATACCGCCAAGTATATTCTTACCTACTTTGTTACGCCGAGAACTTTTGCCCCAATATCCTTCTGCACTGGGCACGTTTTCAATAAGGCGTGCATCACCTGTAGCAAGCAAGCGTTGACGTAGTTTAGAAGCACAAAACTTAGCAGCTACTATCGTGTACGGATCGTCTTTGTGCTAGCCATGTAGCCGTAGTCTGTGTTCCGATAAGGCGCATTCCACATGCATTGTTGTCTTGATTGCCAGCTGGTTGCTATGTCATGTGACTGATGTGGGTTTGTACTTTAAAACTTTCCATACAGCAAAACTTTCCATACAGTGTGTCTGCATATCATAAAACTTTCCTCATTGCCAGCTGGTTCCTATGTCATATGACTGATATGGGTTTGTACTTTAAAACTTTCCATACAGCAAAACTTTCCATACAGTGTATCTGCATATCATAAAACTTTCCTCATTACCAGCTGGTTCCTATGTCATATGACTGATATGGGTTTGTACTTTAAAACTTTCCATACAGCAAAACTTTCCATACAGTGTGTCTGCGTATCATAAAATTTTCCTCATTGCCAGCTCGTTCCTATGTCATATGACTGATATGGGTTTGTACTTTACAACTTTCCATACATCAAAACTTTCCATACAGTGTGTCTGCATATCATTTATACTATATATATCTCTCGTTTGTTACATTCAAATCATTCCATTTACATCTACAACTATGTCGGCAATACCTTGGGACGAACTTCGTGTGCAATGGTGCCTTCGTGATGCTTGCGGTGCGCAAATGTAAGTACTTTCATTACAGTATATAGATATATATTTCTCTCTTTGCTTTGATTCATTCGATTTATACGACTACCTAGGAACTTACTTCATATGGATCATATCCTTCCTTACGCTTATTTATACTCACTTCATTCGTTATGTGTAACAGTTGTCTATATTTACTTTTCAGGTATGACGCTGATGATGATGATGATGCCAGTGTCACCCGTGACTCCGACACCAATGTCTCAGAATGCACGTAAGTGTTCTACGATTATATACCTACTTTGACTAATACTAATATTACTAATTTATGACCTACTTACCACGATTCTCATTCTCCACAATGTCATATACATGTTGTGTCACAGTCCTTCCTTATCTATGCGTATGTTGACCTAGCCTGCCCTTTTCTCGTGTCTGCTACCTACGCGGTGTCTGGTTACATCGCTACCGTATTCTGGCAGCAGCAGACGACTAGTGTCATACTCCATTCTTATCTCTGTCCGTCTGTTGACCTAGCCTGCTCTTTTCTCGTGTCGGCTACCTACGCGGTGTCTGGTTACATCGCTACCGTATTCTGGCAGCAGCAGACGACTAGTGTCATACTCCATTCTTATCTCTGTCCGTCTGTTGACCTAGCCTGCCCTTTTCTCGTGTCGGCTACCTACGCGGTGTCTGGTTACATCGCTACCGTATTCTGGCAGCAGCAGACGACTAGTGTCATACTCCATTCTTATCTCTGTCCGTCTGTTGACCTAGCCTGCCCTTTTCTCGTGTCGGCTACCTACGCGGTGTCTGGTTACATCGCTACCGTATTCTGGCAGCAGCAGACGACTAGTGTCATACTCCATTCTTATCTCTGTCCGTCTGTTGACCTAGCCTGCCCTTTTCTCGTGTCGGCTACCTACGCGGTGTCTGGTTACATCGCTATCGTATTCTGGCAGCAGCAGACGACTAGTGTCATACTCCATTCTTATCTCTGTCCGTCTGTTGACCTAGCCTGCCCTTTTCTCGTGTCGGCTACCTACGCGGTGTCTGGTTACATCGCTACCGTATTCTGGCAGCAGCAGACGACCAGTGTCATACTCCATTCTTATCTCTGTCCGTCTGTTGACCTAGCCTGCCCTTTTCTCGTGTCGGCTACCTACGCGGTGTCTGGTTACATCGCTGGCCTATTCCCACCGGCTGTACCTCGAATGTTTTGATATATGCTCCAGAGACGAACGCATTGAACACGAAATATTCTTCGGCTATGTCATGCGGGAACTGCTGACTACACGACTGTGCATCGAACCACCTAGTCCGTAGTATGCCCCGACTCCCCCACCACCAATTGACACAGGAGATAGGGAGAATTGGGTGTCGGCTACGCTGGATGAGGATGATGGTTTCGTTGATTTTATCGAATAAATATTATTCAAATTTGGACATATGTTGTTTTGTTGGTTATTACCTTAGGAATCATTCTTTCATACATACATACATACATATATACATACATACAATTTCATTTACAACACATATTTTAAAGTTTCATATATCCTCTTTCGCTTATTCCTCGTTATACACGATAACACATAGCACGAATTATAAACATTATCAACACATCTTTCAGTACCCTTCATTATCTCTAATGACCCTCCTCCCAACACCTTTTATGCTCGTTATACACGATAAAATGTAGGAAGACTTATTCTTATATACATACTTACATATAAATCACTTTATCAATTCATCATATATATATATACACGGTGGAAGTTCAAAGGGTGCTCACTCCACTCTCTTCCGTCAGGGGGTGCACTACATCCGGTCACGTGACTACTCACGCATACATACACACACAAATACATACCTGAGACAGCCGCCATCTTAGATTTGGACCATGGAGGCGGATTTTCGCCGCAGGATGATTTTATTTTTAAGCAGATTCAAGCTAGCTGCTAGCACCCACACAATCAGCAGATAATCTGTTCCATATATGTATACATGTAATTATTCACACTGAAGCACAACAATACATAATATATATATATATATGTATATATATATATATATTGTTGTGCTTCCGTGTATATATATATATATATATATATTATAGTATGGACGTGTTCCGTGTGAATTGGCTATGTATGTTTCTATTATCCACTATCTGCGTGTATTGTTATGTGTGTATTATGTTATGCTAAGTAGGTGTTCAATCATTAAAATCGAGAAGTGTTTAAATATTAGTTCAGCGTGAGAGTTGTATTTGCTTAAAGATATTGTTCTTACACCTTTCGTTTGCAGTTTGTTTATTTAATTACCTTTGTGTCCCCAGAAAACCATGGTCATTCTTAACAAATATGTTTTTTTTTAAAGATATTACTAAGTGGTTAGACGAGGAATCACCAGTAGATATCATCGATTTAAATTTTCAGAAAGCTTTCAACAAAGTGCCACATCTACGATTATTGATTAAACTAAAGGCCAATGGCATAGGAAATGATATAATTAAGTGGATATATATATATATATATATATATATATAAATATGTATACATATATATCATCAGCCATTTTTCTATATTTTATACATTTCTGAATATACATACATATATATATATATACATATATATATATATATGTATATATATATATATATATATACAAGCCGCAACACAAATTTGCAAAATGTCTATCAAACAATCTATCGCCCACGATCAATAATACCTCAGACATTCCTAAGGATAACCCCTCACACACATGATGTGTACATTATGTAAACAAATATCATACAATAATTGGTGTGGTGTG
The DNA here is from genome assembly GCA_020002185.1 of Paraescarpia echinospica. NCBI lineage: Eukaryota > Metazoa > Annelida > Polychaeta > Sabellida > Siboglinidae > Paraescarpia > Paraescarpia echinospica. Next base: position 3,606,632 of record CM034543.1, read on the forward strand.
CTAACACAGGTCTGTGTGGTGCGTCTAGTGCTCTAGTGTAGCGAGTAGGCTGTAGTCCGTGCGCTTCATGCTACTCGCTTTCAGCTCCAGCCGCCAGCTAACTCCCTTATATGGGTGTGAAAAGGGAGCCGGGTATGTGAGTCTCCCCTGCTGGTACATAGCCTCTCATAGACAAGACCCTGACTTAACCCCCATCAGGTACATCATGGATACTGCGCTCCTTGCGGCCCCACGCTAATCCGTTAGGGATCGGGGAGCAGACTGGAGCCCCTTATAGGTCAGTGTGCAGTGCCCACCTGTGTGTGGACATGTCCTGATGCTGCACTGATCCAATTTCCAGTCATAGGCAAATAGTAAGGGCGAACGATGTCAAGCAATCCATCTAAGAGAAGGCAAACTCCAAAATCAAACCGATGTAATAGAACTGGGGCACTCAACATGTATTACATGTAGTGGTGTTAAACATGACCCCCCAGGGCGGATGGAATTCCAAGTAATTCAACGGCCATCATGTTCAACAAACCGAGTGTTCAGCCGTACAGGAAAACTGGACAACCTCAAATGCCAACGGTCATAGAGCGGGGGAGAGTCGTGAGGTGGGGCGTGGTACCAGGCTGGAGGAAATGCCTACCGAAGGCGGAAGAGCTATTTTAAAATCCAACGGTATCCACTACTTTGGGATGTCCTAGCGAATGCCCACCGTATACAGCTATGATCCTCTAGGACCAATCACACCCACATGATGCGAGTACAAAAACAGAAACGGCTTGCTACACATTGAACAGCGGTGTGGCATACGGGATGCTAAGAATTTCCTGGTCAAATATATGCTGTCAACATCCACGGAAGACATTCAGAAAATAAAGGAAAAGAAGATGTCCATCGCGACATGGAACATAAGGACACTACACCATGCAAGAAGAACATCTCGAGCTGCTCCTAGACGAAATGAAGAAATTCAATATCGACATAGTAGGCATATCGGAAACGCACTGGTGTAGTGACGTAGAGACAGTATTCCAACAAAATGGATAGCAATTATTCACTCTAGAAGAGATGATGATATCTACAGACAAGGTGTGGCACTAATCCTCTCGTCTGAGTATGCGAGCGGCCTGTTGTCCTACGAAGCCGTTAAAGTCAGGGTCAAAATCAGAAACTGGTATCCGAAACAGTATCCAGGTATATGCACCAGACTGTTCTTATCCCAATAAACAATACCAATACGTCCTGGACCTACTGCAGTTGAAGATCAGTGCCATCCAAAAGGGTGAAGAACTACAAGTACAAGGGAATTTAAATGAAAAAGTAGGTGGTGACCAACATCATTTCTGTCGAAAACTATTGGAGAATTTGGACTCGGTCATGCCAGTAACAGTTTTGTGCAGTAAATGACCTGGCCATTGCCAACACAGTATTTCAACTTTACAATACCAGAAGAGCCACACGAACTTTAAACCAAATAGACTTTAAACCAAATAGACTATGCTATCTTTCTCTCCCACGTAAAGCTTCGTATCGCTTGCCCGGAGACTCCGACCTCCCAACAAGCGAGGCGTATACTTTATGAATGGCATATAGAAATAAAATATCGAGAAAAATGTAGGGGTAGTGTTTTGAACTTAACAGTACTACAGTGGTGTTTTGGAGGTATTCTCAAACCACTAAGGTGGTGTTTTAAAAGTACGCTCAAAACAATATTTTTTTTCGAAGGGTAGTGTTTTCAATTTACTACACCGGGCTCTGGCCGAATTCCTTGGTGCGTGCATGGCCCTAACGTGTAAATCACCGCTATGCCGTGTAAATGCGAACATCTAGGTCCGTGTTTACACACGTTATTTTCGTTTTGAAATTTGCGAACGAAAGAGGAAAAAGGCAAACGATGTTCGTTTTCATATTTGAAGTACGAAAAACGAATACAATCTACTATATGTAGTATTTCTAATACATATTAGCAACATAAAATAACGATAAACAAACCGTTTTTCGTTTTCACTGCACCAGAACGGAAAACAAAATGCGAATGCACCCTACGCCACTCGTTTATGCACTTAGGAAGCATCGGCTGCCTTACCGCTTCGGCTAGGCGACACAACTTGGTGGCTTCGGCGGGACAATTCGGTGCAGATCATATCCCCCATTACCCGGCAGAAGTCTGTTAGCGACATTACAAGTTTGACCAGATATCGAGAGAAAAGGCGTCGACTAATGCGTCGTGTGACTTATTACATACCTATGGGTCCGACGGGCGAAATGGACTGGCTTGATCGTCATAATTCAGGATACGGTACCACCAAGAACCGAATGGAAATTGTCAGTTCGAGGAAATAGCCGATCAGCTCGGCCACGTGGGGATTTTGAGATTTGGACACACTTTACGTGCATAGATCGTTAGGGACATTCAACAGTACCCACACCACAGGGTTGGTTCATCGCTAACTTGGATAATCAGGATTTAATGTCTGTCTTCAAACAATGGCCCAAGACGGTACCTATGGAGTCCATGTTACCCTTCAGAGATGCAATATGATTTTATATGCACTGTTTATAGTTTTGTCGTCTTTGGGACCTGCTGCTACTTCGATTATTTCCACGACTGGCACATTAGTAGTGGTAAGCGGTTCGCCATCAACGGAAGTGACCTAAGATCAAAGGCTTTTTCGTTTTTTATAAGTAGAATTCCTACGTTTTTTACAAGTATGAGCAAGCAACGTCAAAAAGTGATTGATGGGGGTCATGAGAAAGAGGGTGTCGCCATCTACTGAATAAAGAGGAAATAAATAGGGTGAATGACGAGCTCTAGTGACTAATCAGGTACTAATTAGGATCAACCTCTAGTGACTAATCAGGTACTAATTAGGGTGGCTATGAGTAGCGCATTCACTAGAGGGTAGCACTAGCAATAGCTAAAATGTATACCCCTAGTGACTGAAAAGCGTCGATGGTGGTGCGTATAGGCGATTGTGACGGTGTCAGCGCACCAGATGTCGCTATGGACGGAAAGTGGAAGCACCCTTTTACGTGTATAGTGTCCGGCCCTACGGGGTGTGGGAAGACTACTTTCGTTGTACGTCTGTTAAAGTTTGCTTCGTGTATGATTTCGCCGCCACCGGAGAAAATTCTGTGGTGTTACGGCCAGTGGCAGACCGCTTACGACTCTATGTCCGGCGTGGAATTTGTAGACGGTTTGCCGGATCCGTCGCTTCTGGACGCCAAAACGAGGACGCTTCTAGTGCTCGATGACCTTATGTCGGAGACCGATAGTAGCATCACGACTTTGTTTACTAAAAAAAGTCACCACTGCAACGCGTCCGTCGTACAGCTTTTGCAGAATCTCTTTCCGAAAGGGAAAGAAAATCGCACAATCAGTTTAAACGCGCAGTATATGGTCCTCTTCAAGAGTCCCCGGGACGCGGGGCAAGTAGGCCACCTGGCGAAGCAGATGTATCCGGGCAGTGTCAACTACATGGTGGAGGCGTACAAGGATGCCACGTCGGCCGCCTACGGTTACCTCCTGGTGGATCTGAAACAGGAAACGCCGGAAACCATGCGCCTGCGTACGGAAATTTTCCCCGACGACCCCGTTCAGTACGTCTATGTGCCGACGAGACTATAAAAAAGGCGGGGCGCGCCGCGGCCGCCGTCATTCGACAGGATGACAGAGCGCGTGAAGAGGCACATCCTTGCCCTGCAGCTGTTGCGCCGCTACAAGGGGAATACGAATCTGAGAAAGGCGGTAATCACTCACGCGGACGCCGACCTCATCTGCAGTCTGGCCGACTGCGCGTATAACATCCTGCGAGGGAACGTGAAATTGACGCCTAACAACCGAAAAGTGCTGACAAAGTTCAGGAACAATTTGCGCAAGTTAGCGTCGAAAAAAGTACCCATCAAACGGAAGAGGGCCGTCCTGCAGACGGGTTCGGGCGCGTTTCTGACGGCGCTGCTGGCGCCGTTGGCGAGCACCTTTCTGCCCCTCCTCAGGCAGGCTTTCGGTTGATGCAGCACGCGAAGAAGATGGCGCTGGTAGACCCCCGGTTGGTGGAGCGTCTACTGCCGTTACTATCGCAACCGACCACGACCACGTCGCGTGTGATGAGTAGCCTGGACGGCGATATGAAAGCCGTTCTCGAGCGTGCCGATTTATCCGAAGGCGAAAAGGTGGTGGCGTACAATCAACTGCTGAGTCGTTACAACGCCATGGAGGCGTCTCGCGCGCAGCAGCCGATGCGCGTGTCCGTAGTGAAGAACGAGTCGTCGTCCGATCAGCCGCCGCCGCCGTCGCCGCCGCCGCCGCCACCACCTACGTCCGATCAATTGCCGGGGGAGATGGAGAGCGAGGCCGTGAAGAGCGTACCGAAAGTGCTGAAAGAAAAGGCCCGCCTCCTGTTGGCCCGACTGAGGGCCGACCCGCTGATTCGCTGGAACGATCGAGCGGAGCTCGTGTACGCCGGTACGCCTATTGCCGGAAGTAATATGGTAGATCTCGTGAACGATCTCATGCGAACGCGTAAGAGGGCCCCCGCGCCGGTTGGCTGGGAAGCGTTCGGCGACCATATAAGGCGGCTGAACGTCCCTATGGAATTCGTCGGCAACCCCCAGCGTCGGGCGTATATACAGCGCGAGCAGAAGCGAAAGGGGCGCACTCGGTCCGTCGAGCGCGAGCAGAAGCGAAAGGGGCGCACGCGGTCCGTTGAGCGTACGCCGTGGTCCAGCTTTTAGTGTGTCCCGTAGAGGATGCCGCCCGTCCGAAGATCAGTTCTCTTTGTCGTCGTAGCAGTCGTAATTGCGGCGGTCATCGTCGCCGTCCTCTTGTTCGCCGTATCGTCGTCGCCGCCGCCGCGCGCCCCATGGTGTCCCGGCGGACTCGTGGTGCGCAACGAGACGGCCGGCGGACTCGTGGTGCGCAACGAGAGCGCCAACAACGCGACGGCCTACTGAAGCGCGCCTACTTCGACCCGAAACGGGCAGGCAGTTATGGCGGCGTCGATGCGTTGCGCCGGTCGGCCGCGGTGCCCAAGCCGGCCGTCGGGCGGTGGCTGGCGGCGCAGGACGCCTATACGCTTCACAAGCCGGTTAGGCGCCGATTTAAGCGACGTCGCGTTATCGTGGGCGGCCGAAATCAGCAGTGGCAAGCCGATCTCGTCGACGTGGCTAAACTGAAAAAGCACAACGACGGCATAGCGTTCCTACTGACGGTCATCGACGTCTTCTCGAAGCGGGCGTCGTGCGTTCCGTTGAAGCGCAAATCCGGTCCGGCGCTCGTCGCGGCCTTCGAGGGGCTGCTGGCATCGCCGGCGCCACCGCACGTCCTGCAGACCGACAAGGGGACGGAGTTTCTGAACAGGCCCCTTCAGACGCTTTTGAAGGCGCGCGGCGTCCACCATTTCGTGACGCACAACGAGGAGACGAAGGCGAGCGTCGTGGAGCGATTCAATCGTACGCTGAAGACGCGCATGTGGCGGTACTTCACGAAGCATCAGACGCTGAGGTTCGTGGAGCCGTTGCAGGACTTCGTGCGGTCGTACAACAACGCCTATCATCGAAGCATCGGTAGGACGCCGGCGAGCGTCGACGCGTCGAATCAGGAGAGCGTGTGGCAGCGTCTGTACGGTGGCGGAGGGTGTCAAAAAACAAAAGCAAGCCGAAACTGCGAGCGGGGGATCGCGTACGCATCAGCAAGGCGAAGGGCGTCTTCAAGAAGGGGTACATGCCTAACTGGAGCGAAGAGCTCTTCACCGTCGTAGATTTGCACCCGACCGACCCTCCTGTTTACCGACTGATGGACGACGCCGGCGCGATACTGGACGGCACCTTCTATGGGCTGGAGCTACAAAAAGTGATCGTTGCGAAGGACAAACTATATCGGGTGGAAGCCGTTCTACAGAGACGTCGTCGACGACGCGGTAAGGGCGAAGAGGTGCTCGTCAAATGGTTCGGCTATCCGGCCTCGTTCAATAGCTGGATCGACGCCAAGGAGCTCGTGGATTATAAGGGCTGATGATGACGACGACGCGTTGGATGCGCCACGCGGGGTGCTGGCGTCTGCACGAGGCGGGGCTGTGCAACGGCTTTTCGTTTTTTTTGTAAGGGGACCGTGCTGTATTAGTAGACTGCCGAGGCGAAGGGAGGCGCACCATCAACACCACCACCGTCGCCCCCACGCCCGTCGACGAACTCGCTCTATGGTGTGCCTGCGCGGATAAAGGAACGACGCCGTAGCGTCGGACGGCAGTAGCGCGATGTGTACGGACGAGACGACAGCAGCAGCAGCAGTAGCAGCCAATGCAGAAGCCGCCCACCGCCGTCGACTCAGGCGCATTTGTCGCTACACCCGCCGACGCCTCATGCGTCTCTGTGGGTGCGCCCGATGCCGTCGACGCCTCCTCCGTCACGAGCGTTCCTTGGCGTCTCTGCGGCAACGAATGCCCTAAGGCCGAGATCGTCTTCCTGTGCCAGATCGTCGTCCTGTACACGGTGATCGTCGTCAGTATATACAATCTAACGCGCGGCACGGGCGACTCCAATCTGTGGACGGCGCTGCTGAGTAGTTGCCTCGGCTACCTACTGCCGAGTCCGTCTATGAGGAGGCGCGATGGCGTCGACGTCTGACTTTTACGTCACGTTGCCGAGCAACGCGTCTATGAAGGCGCACCCCAAAAACACGTTGACGCACTACACGACGAATTTGCCGCAGCGCGTCGACCTGTTGGGCGAGTGGGAATGCGGGCTGGTGTCGCTACAGTATACGCATAGCTGGTACAATGTGAGGCCGGTGGACACCTACTTCTTCGTGGCGTGCGAGAGGGGGGAGGTGGGCTTTTTCACCACCGAGGACGGGGGAAAAATTGCCCGGCAGGCCAACATTCCGCACGGCTTTTACAACAACGCCAAAAAGCTGGTGCGCAAAATCAACGAGGCGTTGACGAAACTGTGCACCGACACGGTCAAGGTGCGACTAGTGTACAGCGCCATCACTAATCGGATGACGTTGCTTCTATCGCCGGGCGTCGAAATTAACATGCCGCGGGACGGGCGCCTGAAACAGATACTAGGCTTCGAGTCGGACTATATCGCGAGTTACGGGACGCCCGCGGACGGCAGCGACCTGCCCCCGGGGTACCTGTTCGAGTGCGAGGCGGACCACCCGGTGGACCTGAGCGGCGGCGTCGACACCCTGTTCGTGTACACGGACATCGTGGAGACGCGCATCGTCGGCGACGTATTTGCCCCCCTCATTCGAGCCGTCCCCGTCCACGGTTCGAACGGCAGCATCGTATCGAACATCTTCGACCGCGTCCAATACGCGCCGCTCCTGCGGCGCCAATTCGATTCGATTGAGATAGATATAAGAGACGACCTCGGTCAGTCGATACCATTTGAGAACGGAAAAGTCGTGACGACGCTTCACGTCCGACGCCGCAAGTCGAAACTGTTCTGACGATGACGCGAAACGTGTACGAGGACTACTACACGCGGCAGGTCGGCGGTGGCCTGCCGGTGTTCGTAGGCGCCCGAGCGCAGCGAGGCCACGGGCTGGGTAATCTCTTTGGCAGCCTGTTTCGAAGTGCCATGCCGCTTATCAAGAGAGGGGCTATGGCGCTGGGTAAGCGCGCGCTCAAGACGGGCGTGCGCGTGGCGCAGGACGTCGTCGCCGGCGGCAATCTGAAGCAGGCGGTGAAGAGGCGTGCGAGGGAGGCGGGCGCCGACCTTCTCGACGGGCTGCTGAATGCCCCGCCGCCGCCGAAAAAGCGACGACGACGCATAAAGCCGCCCGGCAAGTCGGCGACGGCCAGCAAGAAGAGGCGCCGTCGAAAGAGGCCGAGCGACGACGTATTTCCCGCGTAGTAGTAGCTACATAAGTCCGACCGGCAAGGCGGCACCGGACAGTAAGGGGAGGCGCCGTCGAACGAAGCAGACGTAGTAGGATGGCGTTCGTGCATCGGCAGTCGTGCGAGGGCGTAAAGTCCGAACTGGACCTGTTCAGTGTGCCGACGACGCAGACGAGCATCGAGAGCGGCCAGTGGATCGATCACCAGCCGCTGACGGCCCTCGACGCTGGCGGCCCCCTCGAGTTTCTCATTCCGGGATCCGGAGACGACTATCTGGACCTGTCGTCCGTTAGACTGTACGTGCGCGCCAAGGTGGTGAAGGGGGACGGGACCGCGCTCGCGAACGACAGCGTCGTGGCGCCCGTCAACAATTTCCTGCATTCGATGTTCAGTCAGGTCGACGTGACGCTGAACGGCACGCTCGTGACGCCGTCGTCGAATACGTACCCGTTTCGGGCCTACATCGAGACACTGCTCAGTTACGGACCCGACGCCAAAAAGTCGCAGCTCGAGGCCGACCTGTGGTGCAAGGACACCGCCGGGCGCATGGAGGCAACCAACAACAACAACGGCGGGTTCGCGCATCGGCACGATTTCGTACACGAAAGCCGCGAGTTCGACATGATAGGGCGCCTGCACGTCGACGTGCTCATGCAGAACCGGTGCCTGGTGAACGGCGTCGACCTGAAGATGCGACTGGTGCGCAGCAAGGACGCCTTCGCGCTCATGGGCGACGTCGTCGATCCGGGGTTCAAAATCGTTCTGCTGGAGGCCTACCTGCAGGCGCGCAAGATCAAGTTGAATCCGGCCGTCCAGCTCGGTCACATCAAGGCGCTGACGCACGGGACGGCCAAGTATCCGATGCGCCGCGTCGACTGCAAGGTGTTCTCGATACCGCAGGGTACCGCGTCGCACACGCACGAGAACGTCTATCTGGGGACGCTCCCGCGACGCGTGTTCATGTGCCTGATCGACAACGACGCCTACAACGGGGCCTACGATAAAAACCCGTTCAACGCGAAGCACAACGACATAAACTTCTTCGCCCTCTACGTCGACGGACGCCAGGTGCCGAGCAAGCCGCTGCAGCCGGACTTCGCGCATCGACGCTACATCCGAAGCTATATGAACCTGTTCGCCGCGACGGGGAAGGCGTACGAGGACGAGGGGTTCGATGTGACGCGCGGCGAGTTCGGCAGCGGCTACACCATATTCGGCTTCGACCTGTCGCCCGACTGCTGCGACGGCGAACACTTCAACGTCGTGCGTACGGGGAACCTGCGCGCCGAGATCCACTTTGCGCACGCGCTCGCCCGGACGGTGAACGTCGTCGTGTACGGGGAGTTCGAGACGGTGCTCGAAATCGACAAGAACCGGAACGTCGTGTACGACTTCTGAGATGGACACGTTTCAGCTGATGCGTCGCCTGGCGATCGACGCGTACACTAAAAACATCGTCGTCGGCGTCGTGCCCAAAGACGAGCTGCCGGGGCGGCGGCTCACCGCCTACCCGACGGCGTTCGTGTGCAACACCGACGACGGCGACGAACCGGGCGAGCACTGGGTGGCCGTCTACGTGGGAGCCGATCGGCGAGGCGAGTACTTCGATTCGTACGGCCGTCCGCCGCTGCACGCCGACTTCCGCGCCTTCCTGAACCGCAACTGCGACTCGTGGACGCACAACGACAAGCGACTGCAGAGCGGCGTATCTAACGTGTGCGGACAATATTGCGTCACCTACCTGCTCTTACGGTGCCGCGGAATGCCGCTAAGCGGCTTCCAGTGCCTGTTCGGCCCCGATAGGGTGGCCAACGACTGTCTCGTATTCGACTGGCTAAAGCCTCATTGAACGCTGCCTATTATCGCTTGTTGCTATTATTAGACGACCGAGAATCCGAACCGACTTTGTCGGACCCGCCGGTCGCGGGCTCCACGCCGCGCTAGGCAGGCAAGACCGAAGTAGTGAGGTTGTATTGTTGCGCTATCGCTTGCTATTACCGAAGTTAAATAAAACGCTGAAAACTGTACCGAGTGTTCGCATTTTTATTCGCATACATACATACATACATACATAGACCCCCTAGGTAGGGGTCCCTAGGTAGGGGTCCCTACCCCTAGGGAGGGAGGTCCCTCGTTATACGAGTATCGGTGCCGTGGTGACGCCGTCGTCGAGCACGCGCCGTTTGGCGTAGAAGTAGCTCAGCGCCGCGCGCTCCTGAACGTACGTCAGCACGGACGACTCCTTCACTTGGAAGCCGCGGTTCCGGCCGCCGCCGCTCCTTTGGTGGCGCAGCACGTCGAGGAAGGCGTCCTTGTCGACGTCGTTCTGACGCTTGCTCAGCCCCTTCGTACTGTACTTGTCGCCGTCGTCGCCGCCGAAACAGTAATACGTCTTGCTGCAGAGCGCGACGATTCCGCGGCCGGACCATTCCTCTTTGAAGAGTCCCGGCGTTCGCTTGTCGTACCGGCGCCGACGCGCGCAACACTCGGCGGGCGCGTCCCACGCTCGGCCGGCGAGCCGGCACCGCAAGTACGCCTCCGCGTGCTCGTCGCAGTGTTCCGCCGGGAACCACTCGCCGCGGTGTCGAAAGTAGTGTTCGCGCTTGGCCGCCGCCACGAGCTCGTCGAGTTGGCGCCCCGCGAGGCTCAAATACGCCGAGTCCGTGTCCATCGCGCAGTACTGGAACAGGGGACGCGGAATGTAGGCGGCGATAAAGTCGTAATAAAACTCCAGCATGCGCAGTTTGGCGTACTGATAGACGAAGTAGCCGATCTGGTTGGGCAGCGCGTACCGGACGGTTCGCTTGTTCAGCGCCACCTCGTAGAGGCCGTCGGGGACGACGACGTCGAGCTGACGGAAGCGACGATTATTGATCAGCGTCGAGGCGCCGGCGGCCGTGCAGAACTTGATGTTGCGGTGCAGGTCGACGCGCGTGATCGTCTTCCCGTATGAACTGTTGCCGAGCAGTTTAAACGTGTCGGCGATGATGGCCTTGTCGGGGTCGTCGTCGCCCGCGCGTCGCGCGGCGGAGACCGTGTCACCGAAGTGGCGAAAGCACGCGACCGGCTCGTACTCGACGATCTGGTAGACGCGCTCGACGACGAGGCCGTGCCGCAGATACCACCGCAGTAGCGGCGTCGCGAGTAGAATCTTGACGCCGAAGAAGCTCCCCACGAGCGTGCGCTGAGGCCGGACGAGGAGGTCGTGCGTTTCGGCGTAGCGACGCATGAACGGGCTGAGATCGTCGCGCTCGATGTAGGCGTTCTTGAAGATCGGCTGCATCTCGGCGAAGGTGTCGCGCAGCGCCGTCGGCACGGCGATGTCGCACTCGACGAGACCGAACAGCGTGCCGTCGAGCACGGCCTTCAGGATCGTCGACCGCGTCACGGCGCCGTCGCCGGTCCAGCTCCGCGGTGTCGGCGGCGGCGGCGGTCGCGTCGCGCGCCACTGGCACTCCCACATCTCGACGACGGCGACGAAGCGGCGAAGGTAGGCCGTGACGGCGGCCGTCTCGGCGTACAGTTGGCTCATCGGCTTACCGTTCACCGCGTTCGTCTCCCTCCCCGTGCACGGACAGCCGTGGAAGAAGCACCCTTGGAACTGGTACGCCGTCCGCGTCGCGCCACACCAGCCGTCGACCCGGTACTTGCCGACGCGCTTCTCGCGCCCGTTGAGCTGGTGACGTATGTGGGCCCCCGTCCGCCCGCCTCCCACGTCAGCCACTCGACGGCCAGGCGGCCGTAGCGGTGTACGCGCTCCGGTCGAAAGGCGTTGTCCGCGCGCCGGCGCGTGTACCACCCCGTCGGCATCTCCTGCGTGATCGCCCATAGATAGAGGCCGTTCGCGTCGAAGCCCACAATAGAGCGACAGGGGCGCGCCGACTCGCCGTACTCTTCGCGCCGAAGGGCGGTCACGCCGGCCTCGTGATAGCGCGCGAAAATGATAGAGGGACCACCGACGATCTGCGACTGTAGGAGCCGGTGCAGGTCCTTGTTCGACTCGTTGAAGAGCGTGAAGTGGAGCGACGACGGTAGATCGTTGAAGAGATACAGCAGCGTCAGGCCCGGCACGCTGATGGCGTCCTTGAACATGTCGATGCGGCGCTGCCGATAGAAGGCGAACTGCTTGTCAAGGGCCTCCAGGAACGGCACCACGTCCCTATTGTTATACCACACGAGGTAGTCCCGCAGCGTCGTCATCCCCTCGTCGCGCCATACCCGCGCGCAACCCTCGTAGTCGGCGGCCGAGATGCCTTCGCGCTTCAGGCGGCTGTAGAAGGCCTCGCGCGGTGGCAGCCGGGTCTCGGCCAGTTTACGCGGGTCGTCGAGGTACTCGTAGGGGAAGTGCCCCTTCGTCGCCTCGCAGCCGTAGGCCTTCAGAAACCGGTCGTAGCTGACGCCGGGGCCAGGTAGTTGGTGATGTCCAGGAACTTGAGCGTCGCCGTCGTCAGGCACATGAAATTGTTCTGACGCTTGATCGTGAACGCCGACGAGATGTCCTGCGCGGCGTCGGTCATGAACAGGGGCGTCAGATATTTCTTAACGACGTTCAAGTCGTACTTTCCCGAATTGAAGCCGAGGACGGGGAGGCGGCGCAGGTGCTGCCACAGACGGTCGCCGAGCGCCGTGTACGGACTCTTATCGAGCTCCGCCACCGTTGCGTGCGCCCGCCATTCGGCGTCGAGCGCGTCGATCGCCTCGAAGGTCGCGTCGAACGACGGCCGCAGTGCCGCGCACGCCGCCTCGCTCATGGCCTCCAGGGCGTCGATCAGGCGCTTCGCGAGGTCGCCCGAATCGCCGGACGTCACGAAGCAGCGCGCCGACTCGTGTCCGGGGACGTTCGAGGCGACGCTCACGCTGAGTAGCTCGTGTCGCGCTATCCACCGGCATTTGGCGCTGTCCTCCGGCAGATCGTGATCGTCGAAGTAGCACTCAAAATCGTACGTCGCCCTGTACGGATAGTAGCGCAGGCGTTCGTCCACGTAGACGCCCTCGTCCTCCAGCTGCTGAAACACGGACGGCGTCGGATGGTAGACGCCACCGGGAAAGACGTGGCGAACGCCGCCCTCGCACGTCGCCTCGTGACACCGCAGCCGACTGGCGGTGCGCCACAGCGAATCGCCGCACTTGCCGCATCGATACGAACGACAGAACAGCGACACGTCGGCTATGAAGGAATAGTGCGTTCCGAATAGATTGACGCTCATGGTGGCCGGGTAGCGATGGAGGGAGCGGCGGACCACTTCGGCGGTGGCGTCCTCCGCCGCCGACAGCCGATACACGGTCACATTCGTTTCGAAGGCCGCCTCCACCCGGTCGAGTTCGTTCAGCGGGACGCCGGCGAACGCGCAGTAGGGTTGGTCGCCGTAGTCGGCGTAGAGCCTTAAGGCGGCGGCCGTCAAATCGTCAGCGCGAAAGTCGGCGCCCCGATGCAGCGCCAGACAGCGGAAGAGGCACAAGTTGTCGGCATACGAATGCCCGTAGCGATCGTTCACTAGGCTGACGAGGCCCGCGTTGTGGCGCAGGTAGGCGGGAAGGGGCTGCTGACGGGCGCATCCGATAGGATGGTGGATAATGGCGTTGAGAAAATACGTAACGTTCGTTACCAACTCGGCGATCCAGCCCGAGTCGGGGCGCTGCGCAATCACGTACTGCAGAACGTCGGGCTGTCGGGTGGCCTCGAGGAAGCGTTCGAATGACGCGGCGTCGGAAACGAGGACGGGCGACTCGAGATAGCGGCCGCAACAGTTACACGAAGAATGGTAGTAACGTAGTCGGCCCGTCTCCCTGTGGCGCAGAATAAACCCGTACGATAAGTTTATTTTAAAGGCACGAGTCTGCGCCTCGAACATCAGTCGTAGTTGGGCGCTCGTAGGCCCGTGACCGGTCAAATGGAAATTATACCTAGATTGAACGGGTCCGCGCTCCACAGACGTACGGATGCTCGCCCAGTAGTCGCGCACGACGCTCTGTAGGTCGTCGTCGGCGCCCCCCTCGACCGGTCGATTTGGGGGCCCCTCAGCGGCGTCTCCGCACAGTCGCAGATGCCGCAACATATTGAGGGGCCGCGCGAACGCTTGATTGCATTTCGGGCATACATCGCTGCCGCATGTTTTTAGATGCTGCGACAAATTAAAAAGACGGACGAACGATCGATCGCATTTCGGACACACGTGCATCGTCGGTCTAGGCGGCGCTCTATTAACTACGACGGAGGGGCGTGTAGACGCCCTTTATAAGGCCACCCTAAACCCCGCTAGGGGGGTTTTTCTAAGCGGTGTTCTCTGCTCCGTCAGGTGGCGACACAGACAGGTGGCAGCGCCGCGGGATGCGTTTGGCAGGGGCGCCCAGCGGACAAAGTTTTTGTTCACGTTTTGCGTCAGGTGGCGACACCGACAGGTGGGCAGCGTCGAGGGATACTGTCAGTGGCGGCCTAGTTTTTTGTTTACGTTTTGACGCCCGAATACGACGGCAAAGTTTTGTAGTCGAAATTGCGGCTGTCAGCGGCAACGTTTTTGTAGTAGAAATTTTTGTAGTGTCGCCTAAGTTTTTTATTTACGTTTTGTAGTAGCAATTTCGCCCGTCAGGGGCGCCTGAATACGACGGTTTGTAGTAGAAATTTCGGCCGTCCCCACGGCAAAGTGTTTTTTTTTTTTAGAAATCTCGGCCGTCAGTGGCTCCCGGAGTGTTTATTTACGTTTTGTAGTAGCAATTTCGCCCGTCAGGGGCGCCTGAATACGACGGTTTGTAGTAGAAATTTCGGCCGTCCCCACGGCAAAGTGTTTTTTTTTTAGAAATTTCGGCCGTCAGTGGCGCCCGGAGTGTTTTGTGGGCGCCATTGGACAGGCATTGAATGACGTGCGGTTTTTTTTTGGATGGTAACAACAGAAGGCGGGAATTGATTTTCATACGTTTTATTAAGCAGTCTCGTACTACATCACGACAGTAAGGCTTTATGCCACAGCAGAGTAAATAATAAGGCTCTAACAACGGCCTATAGCAAAATGTTCATCGCTACTAAGTGTTCGGCGGGGCGCTTATGCCACAGCGGAGTAAATAATAACGCTTTAGGAGCGCCACACTATAGGCCGCTGGTAATACTGCACAGCGACCATTCAATTTCCTGCTAATGTTCAGACTGTAAACAGTAAAGAGGCTTTATGCCCCAGCAGAGTAAATAATAAGGCTCTAACAACGGCCTATAGCAAAATGGGCGGCGGGGCGCTTATGCCATCATTCAATTTTCCTGCTAATGTTCATCAGCGGCTTTATGCCATAGCGAAATGCACTGTTCATAGCGTTCAGACGTCGAGGCATGCCCTTTTCATCAGGTAATACTGTACGGCGACCTCCAACAGAGCACGGTCGAACGGCGCCGTCCAATCCGTCCCCATGAGCCAGTCGGCTACCTGGCGCAGGAGCGCGCCCTCCGAGGCGCGATCGCCACGCACGCAACGATCCTCCAGTACCGAGAGTATACGAATAGCAGGAAGCAACAACGTCTGCTGTAGAAAGCTGTCGAGTGACGCTGAAAAAAAGCACACATTCAGGGCCGCCACGTTTTCGTACAGAATGTTGTACCGCCGGCTCGGCTTCCTCCCCCTGTAGCCGCACATGTGCACGAAGGGGCACCCCTCCTCAGGGGGGCACTCACCACATTCTTGGCGCGCTGTGTCCATCACGCGCTCACCGACTAGCTCAGCAAACGTGGACATCATGCATCGCTGACGACCGGCGTACGAATGCAGAACGCTCCACTCCGAGTCGGCCTGAAGTGTGCCCACGACCACAGGGCGATTGTTACGGGCCCACGGTATGAAGTCTTCCGACGAGACGGACAGCACGGCCAGCGGCAGTGGTGACGATAGCACGGTCGCGGCGGCGTCCGCTGTCGCCGCCGGGGCTATTGGCACAGCGGCTGCCTCGTCTGGACCCACTACCACCACCACCGGGGTTAATGCAACGTACGTGGGCGTCCCGGCGTCGCTCACCAGGTCGTGCGGTGGCATGGGCTGCGCGCCGTCCGCTGCCGGCCAGTACGATAGCGCTTCTTCGGCTCTCCCCAGCGGTGGAGGGTCGTCGGCAAGGCGTGGCGTCGTTTCCTTCTTAGCGCACTTCTCGGCAGGGGGTGCGCACTCGTCAGCAGCGTCGATAAGGCCGCGCAACGCAGCAGCAATTACAGCGTCCTACAGAAGAATAACCAAAGCAGCAATTAGGTCTACAGAACACTAGCCAAACGTTAGTCATTCAAACGGTCTCGCTCCCCTTCTTCGTCACGACCCGCGCCTCACGGACCGTATACGTATCCAGTATGCCACCCCACACGACCTTGTGCACGGTCAACTCCAAGACGGTGCCAACCAGGCTCGCCACAAAGCTACTGCGCAACTGGTCGGGCAACAGGGCTGACACATGGTCGGCATTGTAATCGCCTATCGCCGAAATAGCTTCGTCGAACAGGGTGATCCAAATGCTGGCCTCCGTGTCGGCGTCCTTTTCGTCTTCCACCAAAACGCGCACCGAAAAATACGTCTTCGCCGTTGCCTGTATGCCGTGTACAGCGCACACCCGGCCACCACTTTCTAGGCCTCTCACTTTGCGCTTGCAAATGCCACAGCCCATGTACGTGCATTTGCTTTTCCAAGCCACCCCAACGATTGTTAGCGGGGTAACAATCTTATACGTGCCATCGCACGCCAGCACGAACTCCTTCAACGACACTTCGGACGCACTCACCACGGCCTCGAAAGTAGGCGCCCCGTCGGCCGTCGGAAGCGCCTTCGCGCTGGCCTCCGACGCCGGCTTCGCTTTGCCACCAGACGCCACCGTTGGCACCTCCCTCAGCTTGCTGCCTCTCTTTGGCGGCGCCTCTCCGTGCGCGACAGGCGGGGACATGATCAACAACGCTCTGCAACAACAACAAAACGGCAACGGTAGCAACACGACAGCGACAATATTTAGACGTTCTCCGCCCGGTCCCTATATAAGCGCGTTGCACGCGGCCCGCACGCGGCCCCCGTGCACAAACGCACGCGAGCCGCAAAGCGGCCGACTCTTACAAGGTTACTAAAACTGAAAAAAATCTCTCGGTCAGTCTAGTGCACTAACAGAATGCCACTTTTATTTCCTAATATAAAGTCACCATAAGATTCTCTAGACCCCACTGACTATTATAGGCCGCTTAGTTTGCTCACATTTCACATTTAACGGTCGTTTTTAAGACTTACAAACAGTTACATAAGCGCTTTATATAAACAGTGACGTCAGCTCCTTATGTAAGGCTATGGCGTACGTGTCTAGGGGCCGCGCGCAAAACAGCGGCTCAACAACTGGGCAATTCATTTCTCACTATGGAGCCAACCGAACAAGTTGGTAATTATGCGGCCAATCCTCATCAGGCGCGAAACAGGTACGTTTTGCTAACTCACCTAACACTGACTTTCATTGCTAACTCACCTAACACTGACTTTTCATCGCTCACTTTCTTTTATAACGTTCACTATTTTTTCAGCGATCCGCCTCCCCAAAACGCCGGACTCGGTACGCCCCAAGTCGACGTGAATACGCCGCCCCAAGTCGACGTGATTGCGCCTCCACAAGCCGCCGGAGATAGTGCTATTCCACCGCCTGCCTCTATGCGTCTACCCCCACCACAAAGCCGCCCCGGCACAAGGTACGTTTAACGATAATAGCACTTTTTTTTTAATTTACCTTTATTTTGCAGACTTTCGATAAAGGCTATAGCGCCCCACTATTTACAAACGCCCCGCTACCGACTTAATGTTTTTTTTACAGGCCCTAACCTAAACAGAGACGCACCGTTACTTTAATACTTTTTTTCATACTTGCAGACGAAACATCGCCGGCTTCGATACCCTACATATAGGACGCGGACAAACCCTTGCGAGGCCCTCGCACCGAAACGGCTTTATTCATAGATCGCATAGAATAAATTTAACCCCAGCCGATCTGCTTATGATAGATAGAGGGTCGCGCGCCGATCGACCTGGGACATTGTACCTTGGGCGTCGCCGACCGCATCACAGCCCTTAACACTGTTTCCTTCGCCACAGATGAACCCCCGCGCGCCAGTATCACTAATTAAACTTTTCCTCATTCCCCTGCAGACACCTCTACGTGATAGATCGGAGCCTGGTGCATCGACGCTATGATATCGGCCGGGGCACTATACTGCACAATGTTGCACCTTCCACCCGCCCGATCACGTTCACCTCAGCCCGATGCCGTCACCAGCCCCTATTGGCCGTTGAGCCGCAACGACGGCCACCACCACCACCCGAACAAGACAGTGACGATTCACTCGAAGAGTTCGAAGAGAACTTCGACGATGACTTCTACCCCGGCTACACTGATTTAGAAGTTATTGCGGCCGGCAACCCCTTCCCAGACACTTTCGCACAACCATTCTCATTTGCGGATATTTTTCCACCCCCTGAAATTCTACCCCCCTCATTTGCCCCACCCATCCCAGCACATCTTTCCGTGCATTTAGCCTTTCCGCCACAACCCCCGGGCCGACACGGCTTTGGCCCTCCGCCATGATAAATGAAATGTTATTGTACCAATACAATTTATTTCTCACCGTTTATTGTTTCCGTGTTTCCTTTCACATTTGACCCACTCCACCAGCATTCCAAATCACACACGAATAATTCCGCCTATATTTTTCTTCCGTGCATTTAGCCTTTCCGCCACAACCCCCGGGCCGACACGGCTTTGGCCCTCCGCCATGATAAATGAAATTTTATTGTACCAATACAATTTATTTCTCACCGTTTATTGTTTCCGTGTTTCCTTTCACATCCACCAGCATTCCAAATCACACACGAATAATTCCGCCTATATTTTCCACCTATTCGTCGTTGCAACACCAGCGAACGCCCAAGCCACAAGCTTAATACACGCGCACAGGCCAATCTGACAGCGCCGGCCCCCCAGCTGCTATAACGATATTGCACGCCAAATCACACACGAATAATTCCGCCTATATTTTCCACCTATTCGTCGTTGCAACAACGCCCAAGCCACAAGCTTAATACACGCGCACAGGCCAATCTGACAGCGCCGGCCCCCAGCTGCTATAACGATATTGCACGCGTATCAGCGCCCACCAACTGTGTTTCCAACTCACACACGATAAAGCCAGCGAACACCACAAGCTAAATACGCGCACACACAGACCAATCTGACAGCGCCGACCGCCAACTGCAATAACACACGAATAATTCCACCTATATTAATACGCGCACAGGCCAATCTGACAGCTCCGATATTGCACCGCAATTGCACGCGTATCCATCAGCGGTGCCGCAGCTAGCACTGACAGGCATATCCACATCAGCGCCAGAGCCTTATTACAAACGCGCACCACGAAAAATCCGGCCTTCCGTGCCGCAGCCAGCACTGACACATCGGTGCCAGAAGCTTATTACAAGCGAGCGCCTCGAAAAACATTTATCCGTCAAACCAATGCACATAAAATCCTACAGCCTGACATTCGACACCACCATTTGCCAGTGAGACGTGAAAACCAGGCCACCAGGCGTAATCTAAACCGCGCGGCCCCACCTCCACCACCGCACCGTTCTAGAAGCTTCTAGAAGGTTCTAGAACCTTCCCGCGCGTCATTATTTTAAACTCGCTGATCTCCAGGGGTGTCACTTCACTCTAAAATCTTTCCCACCTCCCGTGCACGTAATGAATACTAATTGGTCTCTATTTACTATTTTTTTGTCGTTGCTAACGTTCTCCTCCGATAATTGCGCTACTCATTTGTTACTAATTAGTACTTAATTAATTAATTACCCCTAATTAGTACCTGATTAGTCGCTAGAGCTCGTCATTCACCCTATTTATTTCCTCTTTATTCAGTAGATGGCGACACCCTCTTTCTCATGACCCCCATCAATCACTTTTTGACGTTGCTTGCTCATACTTGTAAAAAACGTAGGAATTCTACTTATAAAAAACGAAAAAGCCTTTGATCTTAGGTCACTTCCGTTGATGGCGAACCGCTTACCACTACTCACATTCCTACACTGTATCTCGTCCACCTTGGAGAAGGATGAGGTGAACATTATGCTTTCAGGGCTCAGACGAGGGCGTGGCGAGAGTCAACTCCATATTTGACAGAGCGGGTAGTGAGGACCGTACAAGATAATGAGCATGATGGCATTGGAAGAGCGTTGATTGACAGAGGGGACGGCCGTAAGGAAGATGCAATAG